>JAWWEU010000038.1:10969524-10996795 GCA_035583155.1 Acropternis orthonyx | reverse complement strand
GCCCTTCCAGCCTGCGCAGTGGATTTTTTTAGGTGAGGCACAGCGTGCGCAGAACTGGCCCCACCATTTAAGTCCTACGGTTCATTTGCCACGGCCGAGCGAGCTCGGACAGTGACAGTGAAATCCTCGAGACTGTCTACAGCGCCCAGTACTAACCGGGGCTGACCCTGCTGAGCATCCGAGATCTGACGGGATCGGATGGCCGGGAGGCATTTAACTGCCCAAAGGTAAGCCCTTACTGCTGCTTTAATTAAACCACCACCATTACCAGCTGTCTGCGCTGTTCGTGACACCCACGACTCTCCTGCCCTGCCTGTGCACACGAGGCTTTGGGGTAGTTCTGACCTCATCCCCCATCTCCCATATGTGACCCCCCACATATCCCGGGCAAGGGACACCGTGGGGTGCGACGTGGGGCCGTGTCCCGTGAGCTGCCCGTGCACGGCTCCAGCCCCGTGCCCCGGGATGGGGGATGGCTGCTGTCGCACGCCGAGTACCACAATGCCCGGCAGTTTTGGCAGCGCGGTGCGGGCTCTCCCGCCCGCGGCAGGGGCACGGCAGGTCGCTGGATCCGGGCTGCGGAAGCCGCGGGCTGAGCTGCCTCCCATCCATCAGCACGCCTGGCAGCCGGGGACAGGCTGCAGTTATTGCTGTGGGATGACTCAGTTTTGGCAGGGGAGGGACTGTCCCGCCCAGGCACCAATTAAGACAACAAAAGGCATCCTGCAACGCTCCAGCGGCACCTCTGGACCGTCCAGCCTGCCCTTTCCAGGATCACAGGGACCCTAACGGGAGCCATCTGGGACAGAGAGGGACACCAACATTCCGGCTGGCTTTACCCTGCGTCCCAAAGCCAGCAGGAGCTGGGACATGCTGGGGATTATCGTGGGGGAAAGTAAGGCTGAGGACAACCCTGAAACGGCCACCACATTCCTGACAGAGCCACCCCATTCCCAACAGAGCCACCCCATGGCTGTCCAGCAGGGTCTGGACCGACCACTGCTGGAGCAGAAAGAGCCACAGCCCAGGAGGGGTGTGGAAGGCTCAGCTCACACCAATCCCTGGTTCAGGGGTGCTCCCCAGAGCCCCCACCAGCCCTTCCACATCTCCCTAGAGGTGGGACAGTCACCCTTGTTTCCCAGCAGACTAAAACCCACCCTCAGGGTAATGGCTGTCACTGGAGATGTTCTCAGGGTAGATTTGCAGACCAGCCCTGCACCACCACACCATCCAGGAGTGGCACAAGTTTTGGATCTGCTGCCACAGCACCAGGGGAGGCAGACCCAAGCCCCATCCCAGCCACTGGGCAAGAGACAGGCTCATCATCACTGTGGCCTGGGCAAGTGCCCCATGGCCCTACTCATGTATCTCCTGCATCTGCTTCAGATCCTGGCATCTATCCTTAGAGGGAAAACAGTGACCTTGATTTCCCGTTTTCTCCAATTCTGGCAAGTGCTGAAGCACCCAGGCTGCTCTCAGGAGATTCCTGAGGCAACCGGAGCAGGTATGCAGAGGAGAAGCTCATTTCCCAGGAGTTCCTCCAGGACAAAGCCTGTCAAAGCCTGTCTCCCTCTGCCCTGTGCTACATGGTGACACAGGGTGACCTCAGCCTGGGCACCCTTTACTCTCATCAACCCTGCCCTCAAGCACCAGACCCTAGAGGGAGGGACATCAGCCTTGAGGGGGACTTTTAGATCCAGCCATAACAGAAATGATACTGCCAGCACCAAGCACCCGTAGTCAACAACTTTCCTCATCATGGAGCCCGAAAAATTTCCCGGCCAGGACACAGCACCAGAACACCAACACTATGTGCCTGCAGGGATCCTCAGCAATTTGCTCTCCCTTCCAACATGCTCCCTCCCCTGCCCTGCTGCTGGTGGGCAAAGCCAATGGCAGACCCCTCCTTCCCTGCATGGGGGGGTGAGAAACCTCCAGCTCCCCCAAACACCCCAATCCCACCCCTCTGGGCTCGTGGGAAAAAGGCAGGCAGGGAGGGAAAGTTCATCCCTTAAAAGCCTGGGGAGAGAAAGGCTGGGATGGTCACCCCGTAGTTTTGCCTTTGCTTGCACCCCTCCTAATTGTGGCTCTTCAAAGGGTTGAAAATGCTACATCACTTCAAAGTGACCATTTCTGAATGGGAGCTTGTAAAACCCCTTCTCCCCCTCCCACCAAATTCTTCCCGGGGCTTTTGAAGATGCCTGCGCTCTGCTCGCTGCCTCAGTGAAAGGGACACCAGGCGCCAAGCACAGGATGCCAGCCGGGCACGCGGGAAAGCTGCACTGGGAAAAGGTTGGAACCCCCAGAAAAACAGGGGGTTCCTGCGGGAAGGGGGGGATTTTTTGAAGGAAGTTGTTTTTTCTCCCCTTTGTGACAGGCAGAGCCCTCCCTGATGGAGTGACGGCTCCCTCGGGGCTGCAGCCTGGCTCGCGTGGATGCTGCACGCCCCGGAGTTCCACCGGAGATGGAGCAAAAGGCACGTGTGGGGTGCATGGGGCTGGGGGGTGTTCAATGTGTGCTTCCAATGTGCAGGGAGTTTGTCAGGTCCCCGGCTTCCAGAGCTCTGTGAGTTTCACACCAAAGGCTGGATTCCCACCGCATACCCGCAGAGGAGAAAGGAAAGTGACTCCTTACCGAATCGATTCGAAACACCTCTTGGGAACTAATAATCCCATTATAAAACATCTTGAAAATAAAAACCTCTTTGCCTCTTGCTCACCTCTCCTCCTCTTGCCTGGGTCACCCTGGGGATGACAGAACCCAGATGGGGAGCTGAGCACCCACACATGGTAGTGCTGCAGAGCTCCGTGGGCAGCAAAAATCATCCTTATCCCTTGGCACTGTCCTCAAAGCAGGCAGCCCTGCTCAGCACGAGAGCCATCTCCTCCTGGTCTCGCACGTGCTGCCCACTCACACCACCACCTCCTGCCCACCCCTGCTCACCCATGGCAATTAATCCCACCGGAACAGCACAAAGTGCTGCTGTTCCCACCATGACATGACTCACCACCCACCAAATGCTGCCATGTCCAGGGGAAAGGGGATGCTGCAGGATCCCAATTCTGCTTATTTCTGCATCAGGTTCCTCCCTGGGCTGACCAAGGCCACCCTCAGCGGTGACATCTCACCTCTGCAGCAGCCTGCTTTGTGCTCAAACCACTGCCACATGCCCCACACCTCACGAGGTGGGGTGCAGCAGGAGACCCCCAGCCTGGAATGGGTCCCCTTCCTTCAGCCCCCATTCCCCAGCACCAAGACAGTGGGGCAGACCCCTGCCAAAGGCACATCTCACATCCTGGGCACTGCGTGGGCTCTGGTGCCTGGGAACCCACAGTACCTTCACCCCGAGGGACACAGAACCCAAGGGCACAGCAGCACCTGGGACCCCACAGCAGCAGTCCATCACTCTGGAGGTCTCACATGAACCCTACTGCCACAGGGAGGCTGTGAGGCGCAAATTGACTTGTCCCAAGGCAGGGACAGGACAGGAGTCACAGCTCCATGTGCCCCACTGTGAAGTCCTGCTCATGGCTGGGGGGCTGAGCTCAGTGGGAGGGACAGGGGACAGGACATGGGCTGCCTGCAGTGGGCAAGGGGATGCACACTCCCTGCCCACAGAGGGGCCCTCAGTGGTGTGGGAATCACACTGAAAGGCCACTGTGATGGTGACACAATGACCTGTAGTCCCTACAGCCTATTCTGTTGGCTGCAATGCCAGAGTGCTCTGTCAGTATTACTGAGACAGCACTGGGACCCCTCATGGCTGGATGGGGGGCCACAGCAGGGCCTGAAAAGCTGGGACAGAGCAGGATCAGGACAAACCTCGTTTGAAGCAGTGCTCATTCCCCTTTCCCAGCCCACAAAGCCCTGATTTGGCTGGAAACAACCTGTTCCCACACGTGTGATCCACAGGCACTCCAGGGTTTCAGTGTCAGGGTGCTGGCTGGTAACCCCAACTTCCCAGGGGGGCCAGGTACTTCTACCCAAAATCCTGCCCCCTAGGCCCCATTTCTAGCCCAGGTCCCTCTGTACGATCTCAGTCTGAACCAAAGCCTTGGGGCGAGGAGCCGGGTGCCTGCCCTGGCTGGCTCAGGCGAGGTCCTGGCAGCTCCTGCTGCCTCTGGAGAGGCTGCGGGTCTGGCAGCCCCGTGCCAGCACCGAGCCCTGTGCCAGCACCGAGCCCTGCCCTGTGCCACCCAGCACCATCACAACCGCGCGCAGGGGCTCGGGCTGAAGCCGAGCTGGGGTGTTTGGGAGCAAGCTCACAGAGTCCACAGTTTGCACAAGGCTGAAGCAGACCTGGGAGCATTCTTGGAGTACAAAGGTGCATGGGAAACCTCGGCCGCGGTGAGAGATCAGCCTGATAAGCTGAGTTAAGAGCCTGAGAAATGTGCTGATTGCAGGGCACTGAAGATGCCTGGTTATCTTTTCCTCCTCCATAAGACAGATAAGCAAAGGACAAAGGACCCGGGATTGTGCAACCTGGGCTGCAGCAGCCTGGTCATGATCTTAAGATGTTCCCAGGGTGGAGGAGGGAGGATGAGCTCAAGCAAGAGGCACCTTTAGTTGCTCTCATCTCCCCGTGCAGCTCTGCAAGAGAACCCTGACAGCTCCTGCAGCCAGTGCCGGGCAGCAGCAATGGTCCCCAGCTCTGAACGGTCCCCAGCTCTGAACGGTCCCCAGCTCTGAACACTTCCCAGCTCCATCCCGGGACACGTTGGGCACAATGCCCCTGTCAGCAGGCACAGCAGAGCTCTGCAAACCCACAGCCATGACAATGTCACCAGGTCTCCAGCTCAGCTGTGATCTTCCATATAAGTAAATGAAATTTTACTGAAGAGGGGAAGCTGGCAGACCACAAGCCAGTTGTTGGATGTTTCTGGCTGGTGTCACCACTGCAGCTCCTGGTCCCATCCCTGCCCTGCTTGGGGTTGTGAGGATGCTCCCATTATCCTGCTGTGCCCCGGAGAAAAGACAGCCTAAATGCATGGGGGTGCCTGGGGTGAGGTTGAAGGGACTGGGGACTCCGTGGATCCAGGAGTGCAGCCCTTCAGTAATCCATCCCCTTCCCTGCAGACGTGTTCAGAGCAGACTGAGACGTTGGGAGTGCCTTGCCTTTTCCCACATGCCCGGTTTGGTATAAGGCAGTGAGGATCCATGGGTGTGAGAGTGCTCCTGGGAAAGCACAGGGACCTCCTGCCCTTCTGACGAGGCAGTAAGGTGAGCGTGATGCTCCCAGCAAAGCCAGATGCTGTAGATCAGGGAAGCATGGCAGGAAAAAACCTGCATCCAGCCTTAAGGTTTTGGACATGTAGTGGGCTCTTCCTGCTGTCCTAGCAAAGGGGAACAGGTCCCACCAGCCCTCAGCTGTCCCAGTGCTGTGGCTGTAGAGGAGGGACCTGGCACTGTTCTGGCTGGGAGCTGCTGCACAGCCTTCCCCACACCCTGATCTGCAGCTCCTCCTCCTGCCTGCCTCGCTGCCTCTGCCGGCTTTTCCCCGGGCTCGCAGGGGAGCCAAGGGCTGGGAAGGGAAACCCCAAGTCACTGCTCAGGCTGGCAGGGGCAAGGTAGGTGCTCAAGCTGCCCAATGCCATTCTGGCACCCAGTGCAGGGACACCCTGGCTGATCCTCCAGCCACCCACAGGGCCGCCTGGGACATGTTGTGCACCTGCAGGCTGCAGTGTTGGAGGAGAGGCTGGGTAGTGCAGATCTCACTCAGCTCTGGCAGCTGGTCAGGGAGGGTGCTCACCCAGCGTCGGCGAGTGTCCCTGGGCACCCCTTGCCCCTCTGCAGCAGGAGCGGAGGCTCTGCTGTGCCTGCTCAGCAGCACAGACCCAAGGGAAGCAGGACCCATGGTTTTAATCTTTTGCAGCGCATTTTAGGTGGCAAGGGGGGATTTTACAATTAAAGCAGCCTCCTCTGTTTGGTGCATCCCAACCCGATGGAATGTGCTACCTCCTTGCTTTTCCCAGGGTCCAGATTTCACCTGGCAGAGCACCCCTCAAGCACTGGGGCCCTGTGCCAGCTGTTTTTACCGCACTGACTAAGTAAGAAGCTTGCCCTGGCCAGAGGAGAGTCTGTGACCCAGCCCATTCCCCTGGGTCATTCGGGAGCCACATGCTGTCAATGCCTCCAGCACGGTCTTGCCTCTGCCCTGTGGTGACCCACAGCCCTGCTCCTCTCTTTGTCCCAGCCCTGGTCTGCTCCAGGCACCCGAGGTTGCTCAGAGCATCCCACTGGGAAAAAGGCATCACGTTGCAAAGCTGTTAGGACTTGAAACTAATTTCTAGCTTTTCCATCAAAGCCCTCATGCAGCGAAAATGTGGCTGATGGGAAAATGTTCCCTAAAACCTCCCAAAGTCCTAGGTCCAAGTAAGACTGAGGATGAATAATTGGCCTTTCATCAGTTGGAAGTCCTGCTATAAAAATCCAGGAGCCTAACAGAGCAGCACTGGCCTGAGGCTGGCTGAAGATGGACCCCAGGACTCGGGGGCACCTCGACCAGCTGCAGGTTTGTGTCGAGGGCTGGTCCTGCAGGATCCATCACCATCACCCATCCGCCCCTGTACCCACCTGCTCCTCTCTGGAGAAGTGAAGCCTCCATGGGAGAAGGATCCCTTCTTGCCTGGAAGCAGGAGCAGGGAAAAGGCATTTTCTTGCCAAGCAGCGGCACCTGGCCATGGTCTGAGGGTTAATCCATGCACAGTGGCTTGATGGGAATGACATGGCCAGGGCTGGAGTCACAGGACAGGGGCCAGTCGTGGTGTGGGGCTGTGGGTGCTGAACTCCCCATAACATGTGTTGGGCCACAACTGGGAGCACAGCAGGTCCTTGCTGCAAAGCCCTCCAGAAGGAAAATGTAAAGGAAATCAGGGAACGACAGAGATTCTCCTTATGGATATCCATATGGATATGAGATTATGTGGCTGCCCAGCCTGTCCCCTGCCACTAATGTCCCCACCAAGTGATGTCAGGATATTGTGAGCACATCCTTCCCATTTCTCTTTCACAGAACTTGATCCCAAGTGGGACATTCTGGGGATAACCTAGTCAGCTCACACTGATGCTCACAATCCCAGCAGCTCCCAGCAAAATCCAAACAGAAATGAAAACCCCTGGGTGGCCAGAGCCGTAGGGCACAGGGGATCCTGCTGGCAAGTCCTCAGGGGTTTTCTCTTTGAGTGGGTGCCCACCTGCCCAGGAATCACAGCTTCTATTTTCTGTCTCCACCAACACTCTGGGGATGCTGTGGCACCTTTGGTACCTGTCCCTGGCTGTTCCAGAGTCGAGGATGCTCCCCATTGGAGGATGGACCCTGATAAGGTCATGCTGGAATGGCCAGCACAGGGGTCCCACCTGGTCCTTCCCCATGAGACTCCCCCAGGGACATGGGGGACCCAGCAAGAGGCTGCAAGGCCTGATGGGGACATGGGGTGTTGCAGGTGGGGTGTACAGGGTAGGGCAAGGTGGTCCCTGAAGAGTCTGTGTGGAGGAGCCACAGCGCTGTGTGAGACCCTCCCAGCTCCATCATCCGCATCCCGAATGGGGAAGGGGAAATGACTCACAGGCTGAACACAAACCACAGCATTTCTATTTCCCATACTCTAAAACTGGCTGAACTGGCCCAGCTGGTCGCTGGGTACACACACTATGAGTGCCCTCACCAGAGAAACTGCTGGGGAGGATGTCCTGGCCTCTGGGAAAGTGCAGTGCTCCCAGGCTGCTGGCACCATGGGAAAAGCTGCCCCACCATGTCCTTCATCTCCAGAGCCACAAGTGCAGCTTCCAGCAAAGCCAAAGAGCTGGCCAGGAGCACCTGGTACCACCGCTTCCCACTGCCCTCTGCATATCAACAGATGGGGAAACTGAGGCATGGCAAGCGGTGCACACAATGGCTGGTGGCAGAGCCCAGGCTGTGTTGGAGCAACAGGGGCATGTTCCTATTCAGGTGTGCCTGTGCTGGGTGTCATTGACCACCAAAATGTGTCTCTGTGGGAAGGAGTGTGTGTATGTCAACACAGCTCAGGGCAGGGAACGGAGGAGCCTTCCCTCTCCCGAGCTCGCTGGAGCCTGGCTGGGCAGGCAGCACTGACTCACCTCCCTGCAGCCTGACCTAGTTTAAGAGGCACTGGGCATGTGAGGAAGGTACATGAGCAGCTCCAGCCAGGAGGCATTTCACCACCCAAGCTGAGTTTTAAAGGTTCAGGTAGCCATGACCTCAGGCTGTCACTTGAGCTACTGTTGCATGTCACCAACCCCCTCCCTTGGGCTGGGCAATCCTGTGCACGACCCTGAGCCTCAGGGTAGAGACATAAACCAAACTTGGAAGAGCTCTGCAGGTCTGCACCCAGTAGCAGGTCGGTGGCAGGGGACCCCGATCCCGCTCTGAGAAACGCCCAGACCCAGGGGATGGTCCTGCTCTGCCCAGGGCAGTGAGTCCCAGGCAAGGGCCCAGGGAGGGCATTGGGGTCAGAGAATCACTCTCGGCTTACTTGTGCTGTGCTCCTCCGACATCTGCCTGCTGCTCTCCACCAGCTGCCTCATCCTCTCCCGGGAGACCTTCAAGTACTTGTCACAGTTGCACACCTGACAGAAGAGAGAGGGGACATCAGTGAGATGGCAATCATGGTCCCCAGACAGCTCCTGTCCACCTGGAGCACAAACCCGCACTGGGCACCCCCAGCACAGGCTGGGCAGCCCCCCATCACATGTTTCACAGCAGGGGAAAACCAAGGCAAGGCCTGTCCCGCTGAGCAGGGAGGAGCAACAGGCACAAGCCCCAAGAACCTCCTCTCCAGAGGCACTCCATCTGTATCGTGCTCAGCTATGTCTCCATGCCAGTCAGCTGGTATTGCTGCCCATCCTCACTCCCTGGCCAGAAAACAGCAGCAACTAAGGCTATCTTAAAGCATCAAGCAGACACCCAAAAGTCTGGGTGGTGGCTTCAAGATTTGTTCCCATTTGTCTGACAGAAGATGGGGAGGATGGCTGCAGACCCTGAGACACGCTGGGCTCTTGGCTGGCTCCATGCTGAGCTCAGCCTGACTCTGCTGCAGCACTGTGAGCGCTGAGTTGCATTTTCTAGGCCACCCCTGGTTTGCCAAAAGGTACCCAGAGAGATTTCTGAGTGTGTGGATGTGCTGTGTGCTGGAGCCCAAGAAGCTCTTCAAATTCCACTGCTGAGGAGCACCCATAGACGGTGCCTTGGGCTGAGCACAGGGTGCGGCCAAACACACACTCGGCCAGAGTGATCAGCACCAAACCTCTCCAGGAGCATCACAGTTGGCTCCCTGACACTTTCCCTCTCCTTTTCCCTCCCTCCTGGGCCAGGAGCTGGGTGTTGGCATGTGCCACATCACCTTTTGTCAGCTGTTTGTTTTTAGGGGCTGTTTTCTGCTGGCAGAGCGTTCCCAGCACGCTGCACCCAAGGCAAGCTGGCAGAGAGGTGTGCAGCTTTGCCAACGAGAACAAATCAGTTCCCTGCCTGGGACTGTGCTCCAGAGCCTGTTGAAACCAGAAAGGTCTTTCCAGCTCCCAAGTGGGCCCCAGGATGGGCTGGTGGTGGATCTGCTGGTTTGTGGCTGGAGCAGTGCCAGGTTCACCGCATGGGGCAGCGATGCCCCTGTTCCCACACAGCTGCCTGGAGGAGGATGGGGGTGGGATGCTTTGCTCGGAAAGGAACTTGCCACCATGTCCCGGCTCTACTCTGCAGCAGGAGGTGATTCCCACCAGCAGCCTCTACAAAACCAGCACATACTCCCCAACCTTTTGGCCATAAAGGATGCCTGGCTCAGGTCCCTGAGGTCCTGCTGCTCCACAGAGCTGGAGCAGCAGCATGGACAGACAGACGGACAAGGTGTGGAAGCCACTGAATCACTTTTAAAAGGGAATTTTGCATCAATCCCCTGATTTGCACATCAAGCATGAGGGAACCCCTTGTGCAAATGACGGCTCCTTGCTCATGCTGGCGGCAAGATGTGAGTGCTGATACCATGGAGACCTGAGTGTATCCCCGCTGCCTGAGCAGGGCAAAGCTCACCTTCAAATCCAGGGACCTGGAAAATGCACCTGAAAACCCAGGGAGGCAGAATGATGATGTGATTTGTGTGAACCTGACCAGCTGTTGGAGATACTGATCAGGAAGGAGTTGCCACCCTGGAGTTCAATGCCAGCCTCATGCCAGAGAGGGTCACACTGATCTACCACAGACCACACGAACAGATCTCCTCAGGCTTCAGCTCTCTGGAAGAATGAGGACTACAGCTTGCCGGCTCCTCATCACTACCACCTCCTTCCCTTCCCTCTACTCTGCACCAGGCCAGCCCATCATCTGCTGGGCCAGATCCATCCTGAAAGATGGCTGAGAAAAAGGGAAGAGGAGCATGGAGAGATCCAAGAATGAACAAGGAAGGAGACAGATTCCTTTTAGGACAGTTGTTACCCACAGCCATGGGACAGACCCTGATAATGCTGCCACCAGAGTCATGCTCTGGTTCCTGCCACCTCCAATGGTGGAGTCAGTGCTGATGCTGTGGGGCAGGCTGTTCCTTTGAAGCTTCAGGACATCTCAGGTAGCACAGGCTGGACCTGGAGCCATGGTGTCACTCCCTGACAGACACCCAAACCCTTGCATGGCTCACAGGGATCTGTGGGGATGGCAGCAAGCAGGCAGAGGTGGTGGGTAGCTCCTGGGGACGTGGGCTGGCCCCACTACTCATGACAGTGACAACAGGGAGGGGGCCGCATGCTGGAGAGGGGCACTGAGCCCAGAGAGGTGTGGGATGGCACCTCCCAGGCATGGCAGCAGCACTGGGGAGTGAGAGGCACCCAGAGAGCTCCCAAACCACTGGCCATGAAGCTGCCAGCCAGGACGGGAGCAGCAGGGCCCAAGGGCAAGCAGCACCCTTCTCCCCAGCCATCCCTGCCTGGCACGGACACACAGGGGCTCCACTGCCCTCTTGTCACACACACCAAATCCCCCAGGATGCCCAGACCTGGCAGCTTAAGAGCCCACCATGAGTAGCAGTGCCAGCACACCGGGCACAGGCTCTTGGCTCCCACTTGGGTGCACAGAGTGAGCTCAGACAAATTTCTCACTTCTCTAAAATTCACCACCACTGTGAATTAGGGGCAGTCCACCTCCCTGGGCCAGAGATGCCCAGCATCCCAGGGGTAGCTTGGTATTGCCCACTTTTTGGGGCTGCCAGGCACTTGCTGGAAGGCTCCAGCCCCACACCATCTTCAGCCTCTGGGCCTTTGCCCTCCTCAGGTTCCCAAAAACATAGGGTGAGCTTAGGAGCCAGATAAGCCACTTAGCAGCAGCACCAATTAGCTGTAATAAAAAAAATTGCAGTTAATTTTTTTTAATGTCTTGCCAAAATGAGCCAAAAGAGATGAAGTGAGTGGGGCAGCCTGCCACCACCATAGGCTGGGCTGAGTGTCTGCCTTGCAGGGACCAGTGGTGGCCTCAGGCTTCATGCTTGGCTCCTGCCCAGGGACACAGCTCCCCACAGCCTTCTGTGTCTCCATTTCACCACCTGGGGATGTGGAGCAGATCTTTTGTTTTCAGGGTAGGGAAGTGGGGAGCCTCTCTGTGGGGAAGGGATGGCGGTTCCTCCTCAGGAAGACTTGGTTTCCACAAATTTCCCATGGCAGGATTTGCTGAGGCCTCCAAAAATCTTTGTGAGGTGAATCAGTAGGAGCTGGTGGCACCTCAGAGCACTGCCTGGGGGTGCAACTGCTGGGAGCAGGGGCTGAGACCTGCCAGTGCAGGGTTTGGCTTCTCTGCAACATCTCAGGGTCCCCCCAACCCCTGTGCCTGGCTCAGAGTGGGGGTGGCAGCTTCTGCCCGTGCCCCAAGCCCTGCCCTGGGGACGATGTGCTGCCGGGTGCTCTGCTCACACCATCCTGCCCGGCCACATGGCCAGTGTAGGTGCTGGGCCACGGGCAAGGATAGGGCTGGGTCCAGCGTGGGAGGAGCGGCCGGGGGGCTGCAGCCCCCACTGAACTCAGAGCGGTGCCGGTGCTGGCAGCAGTGCCCCCGCGGCACAGCAGGGACCCCCATGTCCCCCGCGGTGGGGTGCCCGTGCCCTCCCCGGTGGGGTGCCCGTGCCCTCCCCGGTGGGGTGTCCGTGCCCTCCCCGGTGGGGTGCCCGTGCCCCCGGCGCGGCGGGTCGCGGGGCAGCAGCAGGCACACCTCGGAGCAGGAGCAGCCCTGCCTTTCTCACGCTGGGGCAGCCCGTGCCAGCACATGCTTAGTCACTGGTAAATCCCAGCCGAGATCTGCTCTGCCCTCTGTGAAATGGATCTTGGCTGCACCCCCCTGCAGCAATCCCGGCGCTCGGGAGCCGTGGCGGGCGCGCTTTCCCACGGCAGCCCGGCCCCCACGGCCCCGTCAGCGCAGCCAGCCCGGCTGTCCCCGCTCCCATCCCCTCAGCACCGGCGCGGCGAGGCTGCTGCCAGATTCAGGCTCCCTGGGCAGGGGGACACGGCAGCGACACCTGCCCTGCCTCCCGGGGCTCTGCTTGCCACGGCCACAGCAAGGAAGAGGAGCAGGTGCAGCTCATCTCAGATGAAGCTGCGGTCCCCACTGCAGTCCCTCATTGCGGTCCCCTCTCCTTGTGCCTGTCTGCCCATCCTGACCAAGGTGCTGCACCCCAGTGTGGGGCACCATCCCTCCACATCCGCATGCTCCTGCCCCAGGACCTCAAGCCAGCATTCAAGAGGGACACTGCAGCCCAGCCTGCTCCGTGCTGCCACCACCAAGAGCTGTTGCACAGGGATTAAAAGAAGTGGTGTCATTGGACTGGGACTGTGGTGGTGTCACACCAAGAGAGCTGATGTGGATCTGTGGTCCCTGAGCCCAGTGAGGTGCTTGTCCCCAGCCGCAGCAGTCTGAGCCACCCTGCAGTGAGGGTCGAGGAGGATGAAGCAGGTGAAACATCCTTTTGCAATGCTGCCAGCCCAGCCAGCACCTTGTTTTGTTTAGGATGATCCCTGACTCTCCCAGCCCTCCTGGGTGGGGATTTCACCAGCAGTGACGCACAGACCTCCCAGGACTCGAGGGACTGGATGCTTTAGCCTGCAGCTCCAGGGCCATCTCAGCATCATATCCTCTTTCTGGTCCTCCACCCAGGATGCTGAGAAGCTGAGAGAAAACTCAAGTCCAGTAGATAACAGGAGCCAAACTGTCTGGGACTCCAAAAGGGCTGCAGGAGCCAGGGTGAGCTTGGCTGAAGTCGAGGGTTTGAGCTCAGGTGGACATCCATAGGCTCGTACCCAAAACGTGTGGAAGACGAGCAGTTCAGACAGCACTGGAGTCAGTTTTTCTCCTTCCTTTGATATCCCTGAAAGCTGCATCTCCAAAGCGCTCTGAGAGCCACCTTGGTGATGCTGAGCTCTGCTCAGAGGAGCCATCTCTGAAACAGGCTCTGGGCTTGAGGGCTCCTTCCTCCTGCTCTGCTGACAAACGTCATAGGCCAACATCACCAAGGGATCTCCTTAGCAGGGGTTTTACCAGTGAGACACAACCCTCTGACTGGAGAGCTCCTGTCTTGGGAAATCCTCAGTGTATCAAACCTGCTTTAAAGGACAACAGTGCCTGGTGTGAACTCTTTGGGGCAATTCAGGGCAGCTCGTGTCAGGACAATTCCTTAGGCGTCTTCTGCTCGCCATATCACAGGACTGCTCAACAGCCACCTGCAGTGATACCTCTTTTTTTCCTACTCACCGCCTACCCTCTCCTCTTTCTCCCTCTCTCTGAGATGGCTATCATCTGGTGAAAGGGCCACTCCTCCGGATGGAGATTGCAACTCTCACTTTGGTTGTGAAAGCACAGCCCTTGAGCATCCAAGAGTTTCTTTCAGGGATTGAGAATAGAAACCTCCCAAGATTGCAGGATGCACAGGCTCAGCACAGGCTGTCCATAAGCAACCTTCAAGCCCAGCAGGCACAGGTACATAGAGCTGCCTCCACAGACCTACTGCCTACCAGCCAAAGCAGAGAGCGCTCAGAAAGGTGGGAGATGGTGGGAACAGCAGTGAAAGAAAACCAGGTAACAACTTGGCAGATGCCAAGCACAGGTCTGGATCTGATTGTGCTCATCTGCCCATGAGTCTATTTTCTCACACTTTTCCCAAGTGTCTCCAGCTCCTCCTTGCTGCACACACAGCTTTGACTTTCAGCCACTCTCCTCTTCCTCCAGCAATGCTCAGCCCTGTAACACCTCCAAGGTCTTTGTATAAAGAGCAGAAACTCTGCAATTCAACCCTCTGCTTCCCCACACCCTGTGGGTGCAAAGGCCATATCTGGGTGTAGCCCTGGGGACAATCATTCCTCCAAGGGGATTTTCAGAGAGTAACAGTCTGTGCTGTTTCCCTTCCCCTTTATGTCAGGAGCTTTTCTCACTGATCTACTGATTACCAGTATCTTGGAATCATAAAGGTGGACATTGCTGCTCCTGTTCTGCTGCAAATGGTCCCACATCTGTCCTTCGATTGCCAGCAACTCACCCCAGCAGCACAGGAGATGCTCTGGTGTGTTAGCCTGGTCCTTCCAGGGAGCAAAGGCTCTCGGTGCACACACAGCCTTGAGTGGTCACCAGCACAAGGGCAGCCCTGCCTGCCAGCACCATGGTGAGAGACGTGCTGGGAGACGGACTGTGATGCTCCCACGTGGGAATGCACCTTGGGTATCCTCCACCAGACCTGCCTGCACATCCAGCATCAGGATTTTTATGGCCATCTGAGCTCAGTAACATGCTACCAGTGGGAACACAGAGCTGCTGGTGGGATCCTGGCATCATCCAGGGGCACTTCGGTTCACACAGAGGGAAGGGCTCTGTTTATTGAATCATTAACATCACTTCCCTCATTGTCAGCCAGGTACTCTTGAGAGGTCTCTTAGGCAAGTGCTGACCTAGCCCAACCTTGCTAAGCTGGTAGGATGACATGGATCCCATGCCAGCCTGGTACTGCGTTCCCACTGCTTTCTCTGCTCCTGCTTTGCTATTAGTCATCTGTTTCTGGAAGGTTTCTCATGCATAATAAAGTGTTTCAACACTTGCATAAGCCAATTCTTCTCATCAGGAGTGACCTGCTGCATTTCCCAATGCTTTCCCTAGGCAGTCCTTCCAACTGCCATGAAATACGGAGTTAAAACATGAAGTTTTCTATCCCCCTCGAGGCAAAAGGTGTGGGAAATCGAACAGATAAGAATGCCTTTAATTAGTATCATTTGCATAAGCTCTGGGAAAGGCTCACCTGACAGCTACAAGGGCCTTGCTTGTCTGGGAGCACCAACCACGGACTGAAACAGGCAGATTAGTGGAGCTACTCTGACCAGGGAGATAGTGAGAGCAGGAGGTCAGGGTGATGGGCCCCCACAGGCTCCACGGGTACCCCAGCTCCTGCTGGCACTCTTTCAGGATCCCCCAGCTCCCACTGGCTTGTTGTCACCTCCTGGTTTGCAGCTACTCAGAGCAAAGATACAACTTTTGGGTTGGGAGGGGTGGGGGTTGGGGAGGGCAGTACATCAGCTCCCCTAGAGAAGGGAAGGCATGGGAAGACAGGAGAGGAAGTACAAGCACATCCCTGGGTAACGCGTGGAGGCTGTCAAGGCAGGCTTGGCATCCGGCAGGGATGGGCCCGGGTTGTGTGATCTCTGGTTTTCACTCCCCTCAGTGCACACGTGCTCCCTCGAGCACAGATGCTGCAGGTCCCCAACCACAAACCCCATCCCGCTGCCGCCTCGCCGTCACTGCCGTGGGTAGTCAGTGACACTGAAAGCCCTTTTCAGTACCTCAAGGCCTTTGCAGTGATGAGAATCTCACCCAACATTACATCTAAACCCACATGCAAAGCTGAATTTCCCAGGGGAAAAAAAATGATGCTCAACCCTCCTTCCACCACACACATCCCCCCCCTCAGATCCCTCCAGCTGCCTCTCAGCCATCTCAAGTCTCAATTGCTCGTTTTGCCTCCCAGTTGGGCTGTGAGCTGCCAAGACAGGGGCTGAGCCCCTCCAAAAATCTGGAGCTGCCACAGCACCCTTGACCCGACCTTCACTGTAGCTGTGAGCGCTGTTTATACAGCACCCAGCACAGTGGGGTGCTGTTCTGGGACAGGCTCCCAACACTCACAGCAAGTTTAATAACAAAACCAAACCAGTAATAACTGCCTCATAACAAGGTTACGCAGCATCCCTGAAGCCTTGGCTTTAGGGTGAGCTCTGTGCCAGGAGCTGCCGGGGCCAGGGTGTGAACAGTCCCTTCCCACCCTCCTGACTGCAGTGCCTCTGCTCCTCCAGCCCTATGCCAGCACCTTCCTGCCTTATAAATGTGCTTTATATCCAACCCTGGGGTGAGGTTTAACCCCTCTTGGGTGTGCAAACCTGTGCTGGGCCGCTCCAGGGCACACACCTCCTGCTCCAGTCCTGTGTTACAGCAGAAGAAGGGTTAACTCACCCAGCTGCCTGCAATGCAGCTCATTGGTGCTCCTCTTTATCAAGCTACTTAGTTTTATCCAGCTGGAGGTGAGAGCTCAGCTCTGGGACAGAGGATGCTGGAGGCTGATGAACCTGAGAGCTGGAAAAAACAACCCAGTCCAAGCTCTGGAATCACCCAGCACTGGAAACAGAGCGAGGGGCCATGTCCTGCCAGCTCATGTTCCAAAGCAAAACACCCCAAAACAAAAATGCAGGTGGAAATCTGGCTACCAAGAAACCCCAGACTTTCAGGAGCATCGTGTTTTGGCACCAAAAATGAAAAAGGTCATGGAAATACATTTTCTGCCTGAGAGAGTCAGAACCCTGGAAACTGCAAAGGGATGAGGCTTTTCCCTGCACAGAGGAGCCCCACACTCATGTCACTGACAGTCTGGCACTGCTCTGCCTTGCTGGCCGTGCTGCACTGCCTGACCCAGGTCTCCTGAATCTGCTCAGCTCCACCACTGCACCTCCTCCCAGTCATGCTGGGGGCTCTGTCCTCTGCTCCTGGGGCTGGAAAAGCGTTAGGAAATTATCTTTATTCCATATTAAGCCTATAGCTACCCTTATTCCTGCTCCTTCTTGGCTTTCCCTGGCAGCTGTCCTCCCTCTGGTTGAGGTTCGGGGACCAGCTTTGTAACATATGCAAGGGGTCTCTCCCCCTGTTCCGTGCTCAGCCCTCGGACCTATGCCTGGCTGGAATCTGTGCCCTCGGGTTTGCGTTTTTCCCCAGAGCGGTTTTCAGCCTTGTACAGGTGGCCGAGGCCACCCTTGGCCGGGTGGCTGCCTGGCTCTGCCCCTCCGTGGCCACCCCGTGCCCGGCCATCCCGCTGCCCCTCCGTGGCCACCCCGTGCCCGGCCATCCCGCTGCCCCTCCGTGACCATCCCGTGCCCGGCCATCCCGCTGCCCCTCCTCTGCCCGCCCTCGGGCTGGTGCCTCGGGCAGTGCAGCGGCCGAGCAGGGCGTGGGGGTGGGAGCAGAGGCAGAACCAGGGAAGCTGGGCTCATGTTTCAGCTTCTATTTTTATCTGGGAACCCAAGTCTGCCCGTGGTGCTATGCAGAGGCCCCCGGGGGACCACTGCCTTCCCCAGCTGGAGCCAGATACCATCTGAGCACTACCTGCCTTTCCCTGTCAGCATGCCAGACCTCCAGGTAGAGGATAGCATCACCTAAGGCACCGGGACATCCTGCCTGGTTCATGGTGTAGTGTGGCAGGAGGGAAGGAGCTGGGGAACAGCTCTGCAGGCCACGCTGCCCTTTCCTCCAGCTGCTTTGGGGTCGGAAACACACACACACATCACAGCTATTCCTTGGAGCTGCAGAGCAACCCTCTTCACACTGTCACCAGGCCACCACGCAGGTCAGTTGCCAGGTCTGGGGTCCGTTCTCAAGCCTGGCCTTAAATCTGTGCTAAGGGAGTGGGATGCTCAGTGCCCGGGTCACCCCTGCAGCCCCTGACCCACTGAATGCTCTACAGCTGCCAGTGCTGAGGATGTGGGGCTGCACCAGCCCCATCACTTTTTATTGTTAGAGGCAAAAAACCTGGTTTAGCATACAGGGCTACAGAAAAATGGAAACATGAGCTGCTTGAGCCCAAGAAGCTCACGTGTAGCTGCAGGTTGGCCAGGGCAGAGACTGCCGTGACATGAAAGCTGGCTCCCTAGTGAGGAGACATGGTTTTGAAGCCCACCCCATCGTCCTGGGCAATGACAGCGAGCAAGGGGGCACAGTCTGCAGGAGGAGAGCCCCCCATCCTGGCAGGCAGGGCTTGCTGCCTTAACTGGGGCAAGAACAGGAGCTGAGGCAGAAAACGGGAACATATATTAAAAAAAAAAAAAAAAAAAAAAAAAAGCGTGAGAAAGGAAATCTGAGCGAGGCCTGGAGCAATCTACCCAATCCAGCGGAAACAATGGCCCAGGAAGAAAAACCAGTTCCTACACATAAGGTAGAATAGGCTGGGAAGGCTGGAGGAGGGGCGGGAGGCTCCCGCTCCCAGCACAGAACAAGCCCGGCATTATGAGGCTGCGCTGCCCGGGGCACGGTGCCCCTTCCCGGGGGTGGGGGACCCCTAATCCTGGTGTGCTGCGCGGGGCTGGCACCCACGCCCAGGGAGGAACAGCCAGGAACAGTAGCTCACTCCCCCTCTGGGACTGGTGGGGCTCAGCACCCGGGAGGGACTCAGCTAGGTTTAGCACCAGAACTGGGCTCAGTTGCCCGGTTTAACTCAGCTGGGCTCAGCAACTGGTCTGAGATTAGACCTGAAAATAGGCTTAGACCTCAGGCTGGGATTAAACCACATTTTGAGATTAGCCCCTAGGCTGGGCTCATCCCAATGTGGGCTCACCCCCAGGCTGGGTTCAATTCCAGGCAGGGTTTACTCCCAGGATGGGCTCATCTCCAAGATAAACTCAGCCGCGGGATGGGCTGATCCCCAAACTGAGCTCAGCCTCAGGATGAGATGATCCCCAGACTGGGCTCACCCCCAAGATGGGATCATCCCCAGGCTGAGCTCACCTCCAGGATGGGCTCATTCCCAGGCTGAGCTCATCCCCAGACAGGGCTTAACCCCAGGCAGAGCTCACCCCCAAAGGGCTGCAGAGCTGGGCTCCCCCAGGCTGGTGGGTCGTGCGTCCCAGACAGGTGCTGGTCAGGGCAGTGGTGCTGCTGTCAGCTTGGCCACCTCCTCACCCTCCCAGATCCCATCGTGTCCCTCTGGGCAGCACACCCCAGCAGGCAAACCCTCAGCTTTAGGATGGAGAAAGTCCAGATGGATAAACCAGCTCCAGCATGGTCCAGTGGCTCATCTCCTGTCCTGGCCATGGACACAGGTGCTGGATCCAACCCCTTGGCTGTTTGGCAACAGCTGGGATGTGCCAGGGGGCAGTGCTGCCCACAGCTGGGAGGGCCAGATAGTTTAATTTTGAAGCAGCATCTTAAACTCTGCTAAAATCAAAACCACTATCATGCTTCTCACCATGAACTGCAGGGACTTCCCTGCACCTGAGGATTTGAATTTCCTCCAGCCATCTCTGCAGGTAAGTCTGACTGCCCCCAGACCTGCTCACACAGGGTCCCCACTCTGGTGATAAGCCCCAGCCTCCTGGAGGGCTGAGTGGGATCCATCCCCACAGCATCCACTGTGGGGGAGCAGTCAGGGCTCCCCAGCAGCCTGACCCCACCTGCCACAAGCCAAACAATTCACAGGGCCCCACAAATGCCTCCCTGCCCACGCTGGCAGGGCTGGGGCAGCTGCCTGGTGAGGAGACAGCCACCTGCCTGCATTGGGACCTGGCCTGGCTCAGGGTGCACAGGAGGAGCCAGAGAGGGAGAACAAAGCTGTTCCCTGCACATTTTTCTGCTTTGGCAAAATCTTGAGCCTCCACCCGGGTTCTCAGCACTCCATGTTGTCTCTGAGCTCCCCACACCCCCCAAATACCTGTCAGGGAGCAGCACAGTGACACAATGACTGTGTGAGGCAGGCAAGGGGTTTTGGTCACAGGCAGGAATGTCTCACTGGCCCCCCGTGCGTGGAGCAGTGAGAGATGCCCTGAGGTCCCACACATGTTGATTGCGACTCTTAACAATGTCTCAGAACTGGTTCAGGCTCTCAGCGCTGATGGTCTGAAAAAATTAGCTGTAATGCACCTGCCCCCGACACAAGTGAGATGAGCCCCAGAGCCTGGACAGCCAATGCCAGCCTTTAGTGTAATAAAGACAGAAAACTCCCAAGGCAGAGTTACATGTTCGCACGCCGCAGGGCCCCTCGGCAGCAGCCTGATGGAGAGATGCACTTCCCAGCTTGGTTTGCAGGCCACTGTCCACCAGGTCCAAGAGAAACCCAAGCAGGCTCCCACTGCCTGTCCCCCTGCATGGCCACATGACTCACGTGGCAGTGGAGCTGGGGGCTGAGATGGCCCCTTGGATCCACGTGTAGCAGAACCCTGTGCCCAAGTGACCTGATGGGATCAGCTTCTCCTCCTCACTCTGAGACGAAGATGCCAAAAGGGCAGCAGCATCCTCAGCATCACAGGAAGGAGCTCCTGGAGACCTTGGAGGCTCCAGGCGTTTGCTGGCTCAGCACCGCTGTGCTTTGGAGGGTGCTCTGCAGGGTGGCTGCTCCTCTCACCTGGGCAGCACCATCCACCTCCAGTCTGACCACCCCACTCTGACCAGCCCCACTCCCATCACCTGCACTCTGGTCATCCCACTCCAACATGTATTCATCACCAAGCTCTTCCCTGCCCTCTCCTTCCCTCTTGCTCTTCCTTTCTGTCTTGGGAGGCATCACTTTTGACATAACCTTCTCAGAGCTCATCACAGCCATCCCAGAGAGAAGCAAGCCAATTCTGTCTTCAGCCCCTTCTGAGTCCTGATGTCACCCTTCACAACCTTCTGCTCTTGAACTTAATATAATCCATCCAGTACTTTTGGACCACTTTTTTTTCCCCTCCAACCAAAGAGTTTGCACCAATTGTTTTATTTGGGCAGCAGCAAATTCACCCTCACGTGGAGGGACAATGGCTGCAAGCAGATGGGATATTTTGCAGCACAGAAGGGATCAGTGGTGGGGAATGAACCTCCCACAGGGCTCCTGCTACCCCAGGGGTTTCCATCCTGCCAGTCAGCTCTGCGTGGTGTGTGGCAGGTCATACCCTGGATGTGTTTGACACCAGACTGAGCACTTAGGACCTCAAGCCCACTGAGGTGGTAATAGGTCCTGGCAGGCTGTGGTGGGCAGGTTGGCCAGAGAAGCTGTGGCTGCCCCATCCCTGGAAGTGTTCAAGGCCAGGCTGGACAGAACTTGGGGCAACCTGGGATACTGGAAGGTGTGTGGAATGAGATGAGCGTTAAGATCGCTTCCAGCCCAAACCATCTTGTCATTCTACAATCCTGCTGCAGCTTGCTGCAGCCCCCCAGGCAGCCTGGCTGTGCCGCTAGTGCTGGAGGAGAGTTCTGGGAACTTACCACTAGCCCTGATGGGGACATCTCTGAGCTGAGGACTCCTGGGGCCCTCCGGTCACTGGCAGTGTGCAGGGCAGCTGCTCACAGGCAGCCCATGGGCGGGTGAGGAGGAGGATCACTCAGCAAGTGTGGCCAGCCCCTGCGTGTCGGTCCCGTGCTGTGGTGGGTTTCTTTGCCCAGTGTCTCACTGCAGGTGTGCCAGGAACCGGCAGCCACCCAGCTGTGCCTCAGCCTGGACCTGCTGGATTCACTTCTCCCCCAGGCACTTTATGTCCCACGTGCCTTTGTCACTGCACTGTCCCCTGGGTCTCTCCTGGCAGTTTTTCATTGCTGCTCACTGGCAAGAAGAAATGTGCAGCTGCTCCTCGCTCCTGACTTGAGAAGACACTGCCAGTGCAGAGTACCCTGACCATGTCCTGGCTGGTAGCCCTGCAGATTCCAAAGCCCCTCCAAATGCAGACCCCGGCCCATCCAAACCCATGTTCAACCCCCAGGATGCTGGGGAGACTGTTGTGGCCACCGCCCAACAGTGTCAGATCCTTTCCTCACACAAGCAGAGCTGACGCACGCCCCAGGGTGGGGGGTGCTGTTGCAGGTTCCCCACATGTCTTGGACATCTCCAGCCCATGCAGGCCCCCAGCCTGGGGCTGGGCACTGCCTCTCTGCAGAAGCTGTGGCTCAGCCTCACTGTGCCTCACCACGGCATTAGGGCTGTTCTCAGTCAGCCTTGCAGACCCACAGCAGCATTTCTTTCCTTGGTTCCAGCTCTGACAGGGCTCAGCAGCTGTCAAGATGTTCCAGATGTGAAAGGCCACCAGGTCAGTGGAGGCCCCAGGTAAGGAGCAGAGCTACCTGTGAGCTGTCCGTTCACAGAATCATGGAATTCAGAATATCCTGAGCTGAAAGGGACCCACAAAGATCATTGAGTCCAACTCCTGGCCCTGCACAGACACCCCAACAATCCCGCCATGTCCCTGAGAGCATTGCCCAAATGCTCCTGGAGCTCTGGCAGCCTTGGGGCTGTGCCCACTGCCCTGGGGATGCTGTTCAGTGCTCTGGGCAAAGAACCTTTTCCCAACAGCCAGTCTAAAGCTCTACAGACACAGTTTCCCCTGATCCTGTCACTGTCCACCAGAAAGCAGGAATAAGTGCCTGCCCCCTCCATTGTTCCATTGTTCCTAACAGCCTCTGCCAATGGAGACCCCCAGTCTTCCCGGGCTCTGCTCTCCTTGCAGCTCAAGATCTAACTTGAATCCTCCCTGCTGTGAATCGAGACTTGTCCTTGTCCTCATGAAGAGCTCAAAAATCCCACATTCTCACCTGCACCAGCTGAGGCCAGGGCTATTGGGAGAGAGTCTCTTTTGGTGCAGATTCTGCACATCTCATAGGGCCACAGGGGCTGAGGAAGTGTCCTGGGATATGGAGCAGCAGTGGAGGGCAGCATTCCCAACACAGAGGGGCTCACAGGGACCACCACCTCCTTTGGGAACAGCCATCTGCATCTCAGCCTGAACGAAAACACCAGCTCTTGTAGAACTTCTTCAAAAGGCTCCCCCAAACGCCATCTTAGAAAGAAGCCACATGAGTTGCAAGCTGGAACCCACAAGAGGAAAGTCCTTGGAGCGGTGTGAGGGAAGAGCTGCTGTGCCAGAGCAAGGACAAAGCGCAGGAGAGCTCGGGCACCCATTCCCCACGTTCCCAGACTGACACCTCCCAGATACGCTAACATGACCCCATCGTGTTGGTGACATGTGGGGTCACTGCAGTGTGACAGTGACACCTCCACAGCTCCTCACCACAGCAGGAGGGCCAGGGAGTGATCACATGCTTGTGTCACACACAGGGGAAAGGTAAAAAGGGGCAATAATGTACAAATGTGGCATTTTTTTAGGCTCTTGCTGGACCCAAGGGAGTTGCTCTCTACTGTTTCACTAGCCAGCTGGAGGAGGCAAAGCTGGGCAGATGGCAGGAGGAGGGATCCGATCCCACCACGCATGCATTTGCCCTTTGGCTGATGGGTAGGACATGGGCAGGTGAGTGATGACAAAACTGTAATTTCACCCCACAGAAAAAAACCCTGTGAATGGAAAATGCTGATGGGCAATTTGTGGAGGTGAAGTCGGGGGAGAAAGGTGTGTACTCCATTCCTTGCATTCCTCCCCAGCTTCCTTGGGGTGGCAGCTGTGCTCCCCAGGGCCCACTCTGTGCCCAGGGGGTGATGGACAGGGCTGAGGATCCTGCCCTGCCACTTCGCTGCCTCCACCAGCTGAGCAGGGCTGAGCATCTTCCCTTTCCAGTGAGGGAGCAGAGGAAGGGGACTGAGGTCTGAATCCTGCTGGGGTCCGAAAAATGAAATCTTTCATCTATGTGGGCAGCATTTTCAGAAACACTTGGATAAGAGACCCCCACACGCAACTCTGTGTCCCCAGGTATCATCCCACTGAACTCCAGTGTCCTGCCAAGTTCACGGTTGTCACATTGCTTCTCTGGCCATACCAGAACAGGACACCTTGGGCTCACCCAAACATCCAAGCACAACTGGAGCAATGTCTTCTCCCCCATACACCTCACACTGTCCTCTCTTCTACAACACCAACCTGAAGAGCAGAGGAAAAGCCACGGCGTCGCTGTGCGCTCCCGTCCCTGCGGTCTCCCGGCTCCCTCCTGGGTACTGTGTGAGGGCACCGTGCCAGCAGCTAATGGGAAAGTTCAGGGTCGGGGCGAGCCGTGGGGAGAGGCACATAAAGGGCTCTTTGTGCCGCAGGTCTCCCTCGGCTCTGCGCATACGGGTGCGCCGTTCAACAGCAAAATGCAGTCCAGAAACATGACAAGACATCTTTTTCCCAGGCTGCTGTTAAACTCTAATTAAACATTTCAGCACACTCAAGTGAGGGAATGTCTGCTTCTCAGGCCTGGGTCATCTCAGCTGTAAAACATCCTCTCCAGTGTGAATGGGCTGGTGCAGGTTGACCCACAAAGATGTTCCTTGGGTTTAGGGATAAAGGTGAACCCACACCTCACAGTGGGCAACCTGCTCCTATCTATCCCCCGCCATGACGGCAAGGGTCCAGTGCTGACGCCCTCTCCAGAGGAGGTGTTCAGGCTGGAGCAGCTGGAGAAGGGGCCCTGCAGCCCGGCTCAGTCCGCCCCAGGCAGTACCACCACTGGCCCTTGTGCCGCTCCCCACCACGGGGGCTGCGTCAGCAGCCCAGGGCACACAGCCTGCAGGGGCAGGAGGCAGTGGCTGTTCCTGCAGCAGCCCAGTGTGAAGGAAAGCCAGGGGACAGCTGCTCCATGAGCCCCAAATCCAGCCTTTCTAACCCAGAGATTGCCCACTGATGGAGAGACCATGACTCTGCCTTTCCCATGTGTATGTGCAGCACCTTAGGAAAGGACAGTGCATCTCTAAGAAGTTGTGTAAGTATTTGACATCGCCCCTCACAGAGCCACAGAGCAGCGTGTCTTCAGGCTTGGTGGCATTTGGGACCTCAGTGTTCCTATTTCAGTAAAGTAGATTCTTCCCAAACTTCCCGACTCTCACAGCCAGTGCCCCAGGCCTGGAGCACAGTTTGGCTGTGCCAGGGCCTCACCACCCTCCACAGAAGAATTTCTTCCCAATATCCAATCTAACCTTGCCTTCTGGCAGTGGAAAGACATTCCCCCTTGTCCTGTCACTTGACAGGCCCTTGTCCCAAGTCCCTCTCCAGCTCTCTTGGAGTCCATTTAATGCACTGAAAGGGGCTGTCAGGTCTCTCCAGAGCCTTTTCTTCTCCAGGCTGAACACCCTGAGCATTCCTAGCCTGTCTCCATAGCCAAGGGGCTCCAGGCCTTGGAACATCTCCATGGCCTGCTCTGGACTTGCTCTAACAGCAACACATCCTTGTGCTGGGGATGCCAGAGCTGGAGGCAGCACTGAAGGTGGGGTCTCACCTGCTGCCCACACTGTGGGAAGAGCCCAGGCTATGGGGAGTTTCTGGGCTGCCAACACGTGTGGCCAGGGCATGTGTTGAACTTCTCATCCACCCACATCCCCAAATCCTTCTCCCCATGGTTGCTCTCAATCCCTTCTCAACCCAGCCTGTATTTGTGCTTGGTGTTGCTCCAAACCAGGTGCAGGAATTTTACCTTTGCTTCCCTCTGGGTTTTGTGGGGGGCAGAGCAGAGCCCAGGCCCATGAACAGCCTGGAGCCTGGCCCTGCTCCCTCAAGAGGGGTTTGCTGCATGCTGGGCAGCCTGTGGGACTGTGCCCTGCTGGGGAGGACAACGAGGCACTGCCACTGCCTTCCTGTCACTGTGGGAACCAGAGCACACGCCCCTCAAGCAATGTCGTCAGAAAATCTAGCGAGGCTGGAATTGTCATCCTACTATTTTAAAGAATGAAGGAGAAAGAAAAGAGTAAGAAAGCTGAGCAATGAATCCAGGTGCTGCTGGGAGCAAGGAGCCGTGTAAGACAGCAGACCGGGGCACAGTGGTTTGGAGATTCCCTCCCAGATCACCTGGATGCTGAGGATGGGTATGATGGCACTGAGCTGGTACGGCTCTTTGAGTCCTGCAGACGCCAGTCCTCCACATTTTTGGCCATTATTTGCAGTAATTCCTCAGCACCTTGTTTTTAGCAGGCACAGACCATACCCCCCAAAATTCTCCCCCTGATGCAGTGGTGTCTGGCTTAGTCTTGTGGAGGGGACATGGTGGCCCTGAGCTGCTGCTTTGCAGCATCTCTTGTCCCACCTGAGCATGGCCCAGCAGGAGCTGCACACCAAGGACAGGCAGTGCTGGGGACTGGGGAGCTGCTGGTTTCCCACGTGCAACCTCAGTGTCAGAACCAGGTCACCCAGGAAAGGGTTACTTCAAAAATGTGCCATTTCTGAGATCAGTAAGTAGTGGGAAGTGGAGTGACAGCCCAAGCAATGACACTTGTAATTTGGCATCCCATGGGGTGGAATTTGGCAGAACTGGTCTCTCCTGCTCTAAGGCCATTTTTCCAGTTCCTGCATGGGCAGTCTGAATTGAACTCCCTCAATACATACAGCACCCATGCATTTAATCCAGCTCAGGATCCCCACAGTTAGACAAACAGCAGCAACTCCCGGGGGAGGCTTCATCCAGCCTCCAGCTGCTGCCAGCACCAAAGTTCCTGCCACTGTGCAGGAACTTTGAACCCTGCCCCTGTGAACTCTCCCCCCGGGTGTTGGGGCTGCCCTTGCTGGATGCTGCCACCACTAAAAAAACACAACACCAACCTATACCTGCCCCCTCCCCCGGACGACATGTGGCTGTGGATGGCTGCCAGCCCTGGAGGGGGTCACAGCCACGTGCAGGGCTGTCCCCAGGTGCCACAAACTCAAAAGGGTTTGTCCTCTTCCTTCACTGCAGTGAGATGGGGGATGTGGGGCTGGATTTATGAAGAAATCGTGACTTTTCTAGGAAAAACAAGGCATGCAGCAGGGCCCTTAAGTCCTCCACACGCAGCACCTGGGCTGTGCTTCACTGCCCAGGCTTTGTGGGAAATATCTGTCTCTGAATCCTGATCCACTGAGGATGCCCCAGGTGGCACCGTGAGCCTCAGTCCTGGCACAGACACAGCGAGGGAGGTGACTGCCACGGGGACAGACTGAGGGCGCCCCCCATCCGGGGGGCTCATTCCCACAGCCCCCCCACACCCAGATCCGCAGTCTCCCGGTGGTGCCCATAGCTGGGGACGCCGTGATACCATGAGCCAGTGACAGGGAACCAGATCCTTAATTATTGTCCGACTGTTTCCCAGCTCCTCCTCCTCCTCCTCCTCCTCCTCCTCCTCCTCCTCCTCCTCCTCCTCCTCCTCCT
>JAWWEU010000038.1:10937377-10969501 GCA_035583155.1 Acropternis orthonyx | reverse complement strand
CCTCCTCCTCCTCCTCCTCCTCCTCCTCCTCCTCCTCCTCCTCCTCCTCCTCCTCCTCCTCCTCCTCCTCCTCCTCCCTGCTCTTGGCAAGGACTCCGACTGGGAAGGGAAAAGGTTCCCAAGGCGAAGGTGTTAAATACCCTTCTCCCGTGCTGCTGTCACCTCGCAGTCCCCGGGGTGTGAGACTCAGACTCTATTATCCCCTCATTAGGAACTAACATACTGTACTAACCTTTTCACATGAAAGCTACGCTCTGTTCGCCAACAAAAGCCGACGCTTGGTTCCCAGGAGTGGGGAAAACCCAACCCCACCGCTCTTAGCAGGGGCTCCGGAGCCAGCCCTCCCCGCCAGCCCCGCGGGCTGTGCTGGGGGTGGAAGGGGCTCTGTGAGTGGGGGGTCAGCCGGGCACGCAGCCCTAGTGGGGTGGAGCTGGAGAACCTCCCCCACCCCCCCACCCCGCCCCGGGGCGACGGGTCCTTCTTCCAGACCTCGAGATGCCTGGGGTGCCTCTTGTCAGTCCTTCCCTTCCAGAGGGTTGGATGGGGCTGTAGGTGAGGGTGCAAGGGGGACTCCCTCCCCTGGGATTTATGCCCATCCCCATCAGGGCATGCTGCCCCGGCTGCTCCCCCGACAGGGGTCCCCAGGCTGGAAGACCCTCATCAGCTGCCCCCAGGCTCTGCTCGAGCAGTTTGCAGGGCTCAGGCTTGTTCTTCCTGCACCACTGACCAAAGCAGGTTGGGAATTGCAACGTCTGAAACTCCCACTCCCCGGGGTGGGAAGTGAGATTGGGAAAGCATCACGGGGCTGTGAAAAAGCCCATCTGCACGACAGCCAAGCCCCAGGTCAGCATCCAGAGAGACCAGATGAGCACTGAGCACAGCAGCACAGGCATCCCTGGGAAGATGGCAGCAGCAGGGATGGGACATGCATCATCTGGGACCACGACTCCCTGTCCCAGACAAGCAGGCATCGTCTGAGAAGACGAACAGTTGGAGTAGCATCCTCTTCACTCAGGTTTTTAATTAAATGAGACCTGTCTGGGGCAGCGGCTTGAGCTTCTGCCCATTGCAGCTGCTTGATGCTGACATAAAGAAGGGGCCAGAGGAGAGGTCTTGACATGAAACATTTTCCTGGTTTCTTTACATTAACAATACCTGCTCTACCCCATTTTTTGTCTGGAGACTCTTGACAACTCAGGGCAGTGGGCTTGAGAGGTGCCCAAGGCCACAGCAGGTGCTGAATGCCTGAGTCGTCCCACATCTCAAGACACTATCCCTGTAGGATCCCACAGATTCTAGATTCACATGTTGCCTTGGAGCCTTGACCAACTCCATGCTTATAATGAGGAAAGCAGGAGAAAGGAGGGATGCATGCCCAATTTTTCCTTTTCCCTCTGCTCTCTATTGCCTCTTTCTATGCATGCCTCAACCTGAAATTGGCTCTGAAGGCAGTTCCCTCCCTGACCCCACAACCTGCTGGTCCTGAAGGGCTGGGAGACTTTTCCAGAACTCCCAATGAGCTGCTGGCCAACTCCCACGAACGGGGTGACCATCTGCTCCCCCAGCTCCACTGGCAGGTCCCATTGCAGAGAGGCAGGTGGATTTTGCATCACTCAGATGTGTTTCTTGGCCCCAACCCACTCAGCTGTTTTGCACAGGCTGTCCCGCTGCAGAGGTGCCGCTGGCGCTGCTCTGGTGGCTCGTTTCAAGTGCTGCCCGGCTGCTCCTCTGGGGATGGGTGCGGCAGCCCGGGGCGGCCCAGGGCACATGTAGGGGCCCTCTGGGCTGCTCTTTTTGAGAGGGTCATTCTTCCTCTCAGTTGCTGCAGTCAGATTTAGGTCATCAGGTTTGATCTAAACATGTCAGAGGACTGGAATTCAGGGGGAAGCAAAGGCACGATAATGCAGGCTCTGTCCCTGTGCAATTCTGGGCTGGTTTCAAAAACTCTCGGTTCACTCCCAGTGTTCTGGAAAATCGCGGGCAGGTTTAGTTCCTCACCTGACACAGCTGCAGTGGTGCTTGAGAAGCGAGGGCAAAGCCTGCCCTGCACTGACACATGTCCATGTGATGGAGATGAACATGTGGGGTGAGCTCTTACTGCCTGTGTGTGGTTCAGAAGCATCTTTGAGCCAGGAATCGAGCCAGGGCCACACGTGTGAAGATTTGAGCAAGGTGAGAAGCGATCCTCACCCAGTGTCTGGGGCAGACAATGCAGGAGGAAGGAGAGCTGGTGCAGATGGGAGGCACAGAGCTGAGTTGGGACCCTTGTCCCTCAGGCCATTGTCCCCAGGCTTCCCAGTGCCAACTGAACCCCCCAGGTCCTGAAGCGGTTGGTGTTTTTCAGGAAGGAGCAGGCAGAGCACTGTCAGAGTTGTTACAGCTGGGAGAGAGAAGCCAGGAGGATTTGTCTGGTGCGTTCTTTCCAGCCCAGATCCCTGGAGCAGTTCCCCAGATCCAGGTGTCTTTGTGGGTCCAGTGTGAGAGATGCCCAGCAGGGTCCCCAGGGCAGGTGGCAGCCCCGGACCTGGCAGGGGAGCATCCAGGAGAGACAAACGGAGAGGGGGTTTAGAAGGTGGCTTCTGATTTTCCTCTTCCCCACCTGAGATCTGCCTGAACCCAGTCAAAGAGGTCCAGGACCAACTGAGCCACCCTGAGGCAATGAAAATTAACTGCAAACACAACATTTTAAGCTGAAACTAGTGATTTCCCCATTTTTTCAGGTCAGTCCATGCAGGGATGAGCACACTGCAGTCCAGGTCATGCAGAAGCCAAGCTGCAGACCTCTCTGGCTCCATCAGCATGCTCACCCAACTCTCTGTGGGCCCCTGAAGCCTTCCTGGTCCTTGCCTGCTGTATCAGGGGTCAGTGCCTTGTTCCTCGCTGCCCTTTGCTTGTGGTTGTAGCCAGTCAGGGCCCCTGGCTACCAGAAAGTCCTACATCCTTGAAGAACTCTGGAACACACAGGGGTGGGGCTGGAGGATAAAAGTCTTAGAGCTCTGCCTGGGATGCTGGGGTGAGCAGACTTGGGGTTCACCCCGGGAGAGAGCTGGAGGGAGCAGCTGGGTGGGAGCGGTGCCTTCTCAGCCCCATTTCATGCATATCTGCAAGACAGAAGCACTGCAAAGCAACATCCAGGCTCTTGCACAAGTTCTTGCATCCAAAAATGATGCACAGAAATGAAAAATCACCTTCATCAGCTCCCTGGGGAGACTTTTTTTGGGGGAAACAGCCTGTCATTTGGTCTTGGAGACTCAACCTCAAAGCCCAAGGCACCTCAAAGTCCAAAACTCCAAATCTGAGGCTTCCTGGGGAAGGTGTGGGTGCTCATCTGCCAGACCATCAACTTCTGCTGTCACTGCTCTGCAGGAGCCACTGGGGACACAATGCAGGAGGTTACAGGGACTTCTGGAGCAGAGCATCCTCAGCAGCCCAGGGATCCCCTGCTCAGCTCACGGTGACTGACTGCCCCCAGCATTCCTGCTCCCACAGCTTTTGTCTCAAGCAAAGGAGAGGGTATTATTCCCCCATGATAAAATTATTAAAAGAGATCATCACCCCCTCTACACCCCCAAAGCCTCCCTTCCTCCATGCAACGTCCTGACGGATGCTCAGCGGGTTCTGCCGCCGCTTCGGCGTCTCAGCCTGGCACCGGAGCGGTCCCAGCGCTGGGAAAGCCTGGCACTGGGAAAGCCTGGCACTGGGAAAGCCTGGCACTGGGAAAGCCTGGAACTGGGAAAGCCTGGCACTGGCTGCCGCTGTCCCGCTGAGCGGCAGAGATGAGAAGAAACACAACTCTCGGGGCTTCCCCTCACCGCCGTCCTCGCCCGCCGCGGCCCCGCCGGCTCTTTCATCTCCAGCCCAGCGGCTCTTTCATCGCCCGCCGAGGTGCGAACCGGCCCCGCTCGTCGCCCCCGCCCCGGCCCCGCCTTCGGCCCGAGGCTGCCGCTGCCAAATGGCCCCTGTCCTTGGGAGAGGGGTGGCCGTGATGTCCGGTCACCTCTGCCACCTCTGCAGGCACTCGCAAAGTGCTCGGCACCGCCAAAATTTGGCTGCTCTCAGGCGTCTGCTCTCCCTCACGTTGGCTCAACCTCAGCTCATCTCTATGAACTGATGCCTGTGCAGAACCAGCCGGCCGGGCTGGGGCCGTGTGTCCCAGCGGGCAGCTGTCCCTGCGCCCGGGCACTCCTGGCTGTGGGTGACGAGCTGGTTCCCACAGGAACCATCCCAGCCGCCCTGTCGAACCTCCAGGAGGGAGGGAAGCTCCCTGTCATACTGGCAAACAACCTGCAGCTCACGGTCCAGTCACAGTTTATCTCTGGGTGCTGGTATAATGGTGACAAGGCTTCACAGGTCGGGGTGTTGGGGCATGGGGGCATCTCCGCTGAAGGGCAATGAATCCTTGTAAAGCAGCATGGCACAAAGTGCCTCATGGGTGTGAACTGCCAAGGGAGTACAGCTGGGTAATGGGAATCGCCAGAAGGGAAGGAGAACAAAAAAGAGAAAGAGAAAAACAGAAAGAAAATTAAGAAGAGAAAGAAAAAGAATAACAAGGAAAAGGCAAAAGGAAAAGGGAAAGAAACAGGCTCATGTGAAGCACTTCAATGTTGAGCCTGGGCTGAGCGGTGCCCCATGGCAGCCACCTGCCACCGGTGTTGGTGGCACCTGGGGCAAAATCTGCCCCGAGCTGTCACTGGGAAACATACACCCATGGATGCTATCCCAGGGGCATTCCCATGGGGAAGGGCCATGGCCTGGGCTCAGCTGCTGCCAGGCAGTGTCACTGCGGGGAGCATCAGTGAGTGCACCCTGGGACAGGCCCCGCATGGGCGTGTGGCATCAGGACACGTCAGCATCGCCACAGCACAGAACTGCACCCAAACAGCCAGGAATTAACACCAAAGAGTTTTCACACCAGCAAATGGCTCTTCCTCAGAGAGCCAAAGGGATGAGCCATGGGAAGGGAGACACGGGCCATGGAGGGCTGAGGCACAGAGTCACCACAGCTCCTGGCACACAGGGCTGTCACCAGTGAGTGTCACAAGCAGTGTTGCGGTGCTGGGGCAAGGGGAGCCCTTGGCAGGACTGCCCTCACCGTCTGTCCCAGCCCTACACAAGAAGGTGTCTGTGCCTGAGCAGGACCCACGTGTGTTGTCTTTCCTGACTGGTGTGTCCCACACAAGGGTGGTTAGAAGTGCCAGCAGTTTGCCCGGTGCATTTCCACGACATCCAGCGAGGTGTCCTGGAGAGCCACTGTGTTCCAGGCTGCCTTCTGGCTGCTCAAATCATGGAACCATGGAATCACAGACTGGGTTGGGTTGGAGGGAAATTTTAAGATCATCCAGTTCCACCATGGGCAGAGACACCTCCCACTAGCCCAGGTTGCTCCAAGCCCCATCCAACCTGGCCTTGGACACTTCCAGGGATGGGGCAGCCACAGCTTCTCTGATCAACCTGTGCCAGGGCCTGCCCACCCTCACAGGGAAGAACTTCACAAGTTCATGAAGCAATTAGCACCTGTTGTTAACTGAATTGTTTTTCCATGACTACAGCAACCCCAATTCTGTCTAACGCTGCAAAGCCATAAAGCTCAGCCCAGCAAAACCTGAGAGTCCATCTTAACATCGCTGATGTTCCAGCCTGCCTCCCCTGCCTGAACCCAACATTCCTGGTGACCTGCCTTTCCTCACATTTATTATTTATCCTCCAAAGTCATCCCAGACAGATTGACCATGCAGATTTTTTCTCCCCTGGGACACACGGCACCAGGATTTGCAGAACTGTGGAGGGGCACAGGGGCTTAATACCCTACAGATGGAAAGGAGAGATCTGATCCTTCCATGTCCCAGGCAAAAGCCTTAAAGATTCCAGTCAGAGAAATGTGCTCTTTTGGGACAAGTGGACAATGTCCTTTGGCCCTCTCCCAGCACTGGAATAAAGGAATCAAACTGGCCACCAGCAGCATCTCCACCAGCGCCTTCTCCAGCCGTCCCTGCCCTGTCATGGTGGCAGAGGGGAACCCAGGGGGACAGAAGGGGACAGAAGGCTTGGGGAGGCAGTGGAGGCACTGCTGGGGTGCAGGGGGTGCAGGCTGAAACAGTTCAGGTGTCCAGCACTGTTTGTTTTGCTCCGGAAATCCGGATCTTACCTATTCAAAAAAACAGGCTGGAGCATCAGGGCTGTTGTGGAGCACAGGAAACAGCTGTATTGGATTAGGCAGGGCCAAGGTGGTGTCTTGGAGAGCCGGGAATAAAAAATGAGGATAAAATCCCCTCCTGCTGCAGGACTATTTATTTTCTATAAAAAATTCCAACAGCAGGCAGGGACTGGCTTCAGTCTGGGACTCTTTCAGCAGGAGCAGGCCATAGTGGGAGAGGCTGGAGATAATGGTGGGCAGGCAGCTCCTCCAAGCACCCCAGGGGGGCTCAGCCTGACCAGAGGTGGGTGATGCTGCTCCCTGTGGGGTTTTGGAGGCTGGGCTGATGGAGAATACAGAAGGTTTGAGTCGGGCACCAAATGGGCAGTGGCTGGAAGGAGTAACCTCACCCAGAGCACCATCCCCTTCCTGGGGCTGGGGAGTGGCTCCTCTGTGCCCAAGGCATGTGCCACAGCCACATCCACAAGGACCACCCTGTGACATCCAGGACTTGATTGTCTCAGGCTGTTTCCATCCCAGCTTCCTGCAATCCTGTCTCTGGACTTACAGGAGAGAAGGAGGAGCAGGTGGGCAGGCAGAGTGAGGGGTGGGAAACAGAGGAGATTAGGCAACACTGCTGGGCTTGTGCAAAAGTGATGTGTCTGAAAGCATCCTATCCACTCTGAGCAGGGGAGCATCTCTGTCCCATCCTCATCCCCATCCTCATCCTCATAGAATGTGTTGAGTTGGAAGGGGCCTGAAAGACCATTCAGCTCCCCTCCTCCTGCCATGGGCAGGAACACCTTCCATTAGACAGGGTTGCTCCAAGCCCTGTCTAATGGGGCAGCCACAGCTTCTCTGCGCAACCGGTGCCAGGCCCTCACCACCCTCATTGTAAAAAACTTCTTCCTTATGTCTAATCTCAATCTTTTATCTTGTAGCCCAGAACTATCACCCTTCATCCTGTTGCAACAGGCCCTGCTAAGAAGACTCATCCTAGTCCCCATTCCCATTCCAATCTCCATCCTCATTCTCATCCCCATGCCCATCCTCATCCTTGGCCCCCCCAGTTGGTGCTCCCAGGCTCACCAGGGACACCATGGCTTGCCAAGTGCTGATTCAGCAATGGGGTACAGGTGGTCACCAGCACAGTGGGTCCCTGCCTTCAGACATGCACAGGCACTTTGGGCAAGACCCCAAAAACGCAGCCAGGTGGTGACTTGCTCCTTCCACCCACCAGGAAGGACCTAGACCAGCTGAAAATCTGGCTTCTTGGAAGCCATTCCTGCTTTTTTCACAGCTCTTTCAAAAAACCCCTGGCTGCTGTCCAGGCCTAGCAGAGCCACGCTGCTCCTGCAGCTCCTAGACTCCCAAGTGAACTCCATGAATATTTCCATAGCTGCCCACACAGATTTCCCAGGAAGGGCAGCGTGCATCCTCAGCAGCAAAGCAGCCACGGTCCCACTGTCCCCTTGAGCTGTCCATTTCTCCGGGGTAATCACAGCTCACAGGGGAGGCTTCTGTTTTCCCTTCCAGTGTGGCAGAATGCAGCCACAGGACCTGCTGGCAGCACATATTTGTCATTCTGCCCCTTTGCATCCCTGCTGGACACACAGCCTGTTGGTCCACATCTATATACACTTGGATATGGCTGTTTATACCATTTGGCTTTGGCTCATTTGAGCTTTTGGGGCTGCCTCTGGAGTGACCCTCACCCTGGTGATCCCCACAAGGGCCCCAGAGGATGCAGTGCTGGAGCCTTCAGCACCAAAATTGGGCTTCAGAGGAGGAGGGAGGGGTGGGAGTGAGTCCCAGCCTTGGTGCTCAGCTCCTTTTTTGAGCCTAGAGGTGGAGGATGAACCGCGCAGAGCCCAGCCAGGAGCAGTCAGAGGGTTCAAGGTCACCTGCAGCTCCTCGCTGTCAGGTCACAGGGGAAAGGCGGAGGTGGCTGCAGGGATTTTCCCAGCGGGCTCCCTCCCCGGCATGCTGCCTGTCCCCAGATGCTCTGTGGTGCTGCTCCAGCCCTGGCGCCAGATGCGAAGCAGCTGAGCTTCCTTTGGCTGCTCCAGGCAGCCTCGCTGCACAAGCCCACAGTGCTTGTCGGGGAAATTCCCTGCCTGGCCTCTTCCCGAAAAGAGGCCAGAGCAGGAGCTTGACCAAGGGGTGGGTCAGACCCGTCCCAGGCCCTTCTCCCACCTCTCCTGGCATCTCCAGGTGGATATTAAAACCATCAGGATGGGGGATGCTGAACCCATTGGCAGGTGTGAGGTGGGGTGAGAGCAGACGCCACAGACACCCCGGGGACTCGCAGGGCTGAGCGGCCCTGCTCTCATCCAGCAGACGTTTCCCAGCAGGAATTTTTTGGCGGGATCACCCCCTCCCTCTGGGAAATTTCGCTGATAATGCTGGTATTGAGATAAAGAAAAACACTCTCCCATGTTCCCACCCAGTTGTCTGCTGGAAGATCCATCCCACCTGGCTGCGGCTCTCCCAGCACCACCAGGATGGTTTGCACAGGGAAAGAAGAGCTCCTGCCCCACAGGCAATGCTCAGCTCCCTGGGACTCCCTGAGCATCCCTCCTGGCCTCGGCAGACACGGAGCACGGCTGGGACCACTCGCCCTGCTCTGGGCTGGCTGGTCGGGTTCCCACGTACCGCCTTGATGTCACCCCGAAAGCGCCGAGTGAAAGGGGGGCCCTCGGGTGCCGGACAATAGCGCTTTCCTTCCCCATCAATAGCAGCGAGAGACACGCTGGGCTGACACGGAACTGTGCACAACAAAAGCCAGTGTCCGAACAAATCTTCTCAGGCGCTGGGTCCCCCGGGTGACCCGGGGTTAGCCCGGACTTTTGCTCCCGCCCGGCCCTCCGGAGCAGGAATGTCCCTCCGTGCTGCGCCATGGCTGGTTCCCACGCTTCCAACCTGCTTTCCTATTTATCAGCAACCGGCCCCTAATCCCCTTTGTGAAGGCCCGATTCAAACTCAGCACAATGTGGAGAAAAGGGAGGGGGCGGGCAGGAGATGAGGGAGGGGAAAACAGTCCCAGGGAATGAAAATCAAATCCTTTACCTTTTCCCCCCACCCTGACAATGATTCCCTGGGGACTCTTTAGGCTGTCACCTCCCTGGGCAGTGCCAGGCTACGGCAGGGGGGCCTGCTGGGAAGGGTTCCTGTGGTGGGATGTGGTCGTGGTTAAGGATCACACAGACTTAGAAAAATCTACCTGTGTCTTCTCACAGGTTACTTTGGCTTTGATGCCCACTGATCTTTCATGATTAGATATTAGTAAATTTTTTTTTTCACAGAAATGGTTGTCAAGCCCAGGGCAGTGGTAGAGAGTCACTATCCCTGGAAGTGTTCAAAAAACATGCGGATGTGGCACCTGGGGACATGGTTTAGTGGTGAACATGGTGGTGGACTTGATGATCTTAAAGGTCTTTTCCAACCTTAACAATTGCACAACTCTGTGATTCTATGACTCTGTGACCCTCTCCTGCTATGGCTTCATCCATCATCTCCATGTGCCTGCACTGCCCATGTGTTCCCAACAGGATGGAGAGTGTTTATGGGGGAAGAGAGAACGTTTCAATTTACTCCTGTCCCAGCCACCTCACCGCAGCCTCTCCCTGCTACCACAACCCTCTCTCCTCACAAACTTCCTTTGCAGGGAATAACCTGCTGGAATTTCCCCAGTGCTGCATGTGATGCCTTCTGCTGGGCTCCATCCTCCCTGTGGCTGAGCCCCTTGTCCAGCTCTTGTTTGCTTTAGGAGAGGATTCACAAGCCCTTCCCCAGATAATTTTGGAACAAAACAGTTTCCAAAGTCTGCACTCCTTACAAATGAGGAGTTTCAAGCTTTTGTCCTAAATCCAATGCTGTTTTCTTTGCAAATGGCAGGGGAAAAATGTAAAAGCAGAAGAGCCGACCCCGAATGCTAATCTTGTTAGGTTAAACTGTTCACTAAACAGATGGAGGTGCAAGGCAATGAGATTTTTGTCTTTCTGAGGAAGGGGTTAGGTTTGGAGGGCACAGAGGTCATTCCGGGCAAACTGGCAGCTTTGCTCTTTGTGTCACAAGAGCAGGGAGAAAGTGAAGGGGCAAAAATGCTCCCGGCTGAGCTGGTCTGGTGGGGTTTAACCCCCTGTTAATCTGGTGGTCTCACAGGCTGAAGCTCCCAAGCCTCGCCCTTGGCTACTCAAAGCCAGCACAAGGCCAAAACACCCCAAAAAGGACACACTGCCAAAGACCCCATTGCTCCCAATGTCACAGCATCTCAGCATTCCTCCTGGAAGATCCTCCCAAGAGCCACCTGATGGCTCCTCCTTGGCCCTTCTGAGGAGGACAACAGGGATGGCAGCATTCACTGGGATTCAGGCTGCCTTCACACAAGGATTGCCAGGCTTCCAGGAAGTTTTGTGCCCTGCCTTATGAAGGGGAGCACTGCCTCTAAAACCCTTGTGAAATAGAAACTGCTGCAGACAGAGGGTCTGGACTTGAAGTCCCAGCACAGCTCCTCTCCCTGCTCTGCTGGGCTTGGCTGCAGCACTGGAAAGGCCAGGTGGGGTTAGTGCTGTTGCTTCTGATTGGGGTTGGGGTCAACAACTGACCAAATGTCACTGGGGCACCTATGACGGGCAGTTTGGATTAACCCAAGCCACCTTCCTGCTGATGTCGACCCCAAGGTCCAGACAGGCAGCTGCCCTGCTGTGGAGGGCATGATGTGGCAGGGCTGCTGCCACACTCCAGCCCTGCATCCCTTCCTGATGCTTGGCTTTTGCATCCCTGATGCCAAAAATATGCCTTGGGCTGGCCAGGCTGGGAGTTAGTTTTGGTCTGACAGGGCACAGGACCCAGGCTGCAGCTGTCCTACACCCTGTGGCACTCCATGGGTGCCAGCAGTGAGGGGGTTTTTCCCAGAGGAGGGCACTGCCACCTTATTTGGGACATTAGAATCATGGACTGGTTTTGGTTGGAAGGAACTTTTAAGGTCATCTTGTTTCAACTCCCTGCCATGAGCAGGGACACCTTCCATTAGACCAGGTTGACGGAAGCCCCATTCCAACCTGGCCTTGAGCACTTCAAGGGATGGGGCAGCCACAGCTTCTCTGGGTTTGGAGGACTTGGAGGGATGTGGTGAGGTGCTGTCAGACCCCTGGGACACCACAGAGAGCAGTGAGTAGCTGACGGCTTTACCCTAAATCACTCCAGGTTTTCCTCAGCTCTACTAGGGCTGTTATTGTATTCCTGCAAGTTCCACCAAATCCAATAAAACCCTTCTGTAGCCTCACCTTTGCTGCATCCTGGTCCTGTCCCTCTGCTCCTCAACCCAGTCACCAGTTGCTTCCTGGGTGCTCCTGCCGGCCTTGGGTGCTGGTGCCTCTCTGGCTGTTTCACACCAGCCGGGAGTTAATTCCAGCCTGGGTTGTTAACACCAGCCTGACTGCTTTTGGTCAGTCCAAATGCTAACACCAGCCTGGGTGCCAACTCCAGTTTGGCTGTTTAAGGCCAGTTTAGGTGCTTAACATCAGTGTGAGTGCTAATGCCAGCCTGGGTGCCAGCACCAGCATGGATGGCAATGCCAACTGAGTGCTTAGGGACAGCGCTGGGTTCTCCTGGGGGCTCTTGCCTTGCCCATGTCGCTGTGAACCACCTTGGCTCTGTTCCTGCACCCAGTGGAAGGCACAGCTGGCACCCAGCCTATGCCACTGTCACAGGCACAGGTGTCCCCACTTCCCCAGGTACCTGCTGACATCTACTTGGGGACAAATGCTGGGCAAGTGAATCCATCTGCATCTCCACAGAGCCAAGCCTCACCTTTCCTTGAGCTTTCTGCGGGAAGGAGAGGAAAACCAAGGTCCCTGCAGGAAGCTCCAGCCTGCTGGAAGCTCTGGTAGAGATGGAGCCTGGTGTGACCTCATCCTACTGTCCCTGTGCTCCTATCCAGGCAGAGATGGTAGGGAGTGTGGACGCCTCTATGCCAGCCCAGGGCCAAAGGCTCCGTGCTGTGCTGCAAGGCAGTGGTTGCTCCTGGCTTCCTGCCCTTCCTGCCCCTCCTGCCCTTCCTCACCTCAGCCTACTTTTACCCTGGTGCATCCCTGGACACCTGAAGTGAAGCAACAACAGAAACAAACACAAAAGTGTGAAGAATTGGTCAAAACCCCCAATGACACCACCTGGATCTGACAAACTGGCAGAGAGAGAGAAGGTACCACCCTGTGGGGGAAGTCCTCTGGGGTCCACCACAAACAGGATCTGCTCCCAAAAAGTAGCAGAGGATGTGGGAAGGAAAAGGAGGAGGCCCTGAGTGTGGTCAGGGAGAGGCCAGCTGTGAGAGGTGGGATCACTGTGATGCTGAAGCTGGTGGGATGTGAGGAGATCTCCTCTGGCAGCACACCAAGCCTGGGCTCAGTGACCTTGGAGGCAGATGGCAAAGCCAGACAACCACCCAAAGCACTCAAAGAGGCTCCAGTTTTATGACCTGGACCCAGAGGACTCTCTGCACTGCTCCCAAGACACAGGACAACCATATTCTGGAGCTGCTGAGATTGGCATGAAACTCTTTGTTTTAAAATAAAGGCTAATGAGAGGGTGCTGGTGGAGCATCACGGTGGATCCCTCAGTACTATAAGCGTGTCTGAGCATCACCCAGAACCAGAGCCCAACAAAATGCCATGGGAAGATTCATCAGGACAGATGAATCCCTGCTCAAATGGCTGCTTCCAGCCGGCACCCACAGCAGCACGGCCAGCAGTGCCCACAGCTGACCCCTGCTCTGCACAGTCCAGCCCAACATCACCCTGTGAACCAGAGCTGGGGCTTGTTGGGGACAAGGGCCCCCTCCCCCGCTCAGACCCGACCCCCACCCGGCTGAGTTTGCTGGAATTGAACCACAGGGACGAGGCAGCCCCAGAGCCACTGGGAGGAAACGTCAGACAGAATCATGTAAAGAGCAGGACAACGCACTGTCCTGGCTGGGATGAGCTCTCCCAGCTGCTCCCATCTCCCTCCTCCCTGATCCCCTGTGGGTGAAGCACTTGATTCCTCCCTGGCCTGCAGTGGCAAGCCCAGCTCAGCATCCTCTTGAGACACTGTGCAGGCTCCGCTGCTGCCTGCCCACGAGTGTCAGAGAGGGGGCTCGGGAGCCGCTCGGCTCCTTGTTCCTCGCCTGGGGGCCACAGTCACAGTGACCACATGAGGAGTGGGAAGGCTGCAGGCAGCTGCTTTCACTGTGACAACGTGACCACACTCTCAGCAGGCGCCTTCACACCCCCGGACCCGTGTTGCGCCAGTGCCGGACACAGTGTGGTCCAGGCTGGGAATTCACTGTTGTGTGTCTGTCATCCCCGGCATTCAAAACAAACAGGAGATGTGAAAACAGAGAGTCCAGGAAAATGTGTGAAGATGGAAACAAAAAGACAACGTGGCTGGAGATCTCAGAGGCTTGACTGGGGCCTCAAGAGGCTGCAACAGTAAATAAAAAACAGTTCTGGTGTCTGGGTGTCTGGTGTCTGGGACATCTCTCTGTGTCCCACTGCCCAGGCACTGGGGAGAGACACGGCAGCAGCAGGATTGCACCTGAACCAGCAAGGGGACAGAAGGGAAGAGAAGCAGCAAGCCTGCTGCATGGCAGGAGCTCAAACATCTCACAGCACCCAGAGGGGGATTTCGCCCTATCAGACCAGGCATCCTGGCTGTGCCAGTCCCCACGCCAAGGGCTGGCACCCAGCACTGGCACTGGAGTGAGCTGCAGTGCCATCCATCCTAGCTGGCATGAGACCGTGGCTGGGAACATGCGTGCATTCCTGCCATGGCTGTGATACTGCAACTCTGCCACGAGCAAAAGCCAAATGGTACAACATGTCCCCAGCTCTGCAGGGCAGTTTGCTGGGGGAATGAGGAGAGCTGGGGCCAGTTCCTCAGTGGTGTTCCCACTGCTCCTCCAGCAGGTGAGCTGGTGAGGGGCCTGTCTTTATGCCATGGTCAGAAATAATAAATTTGCCCCTTCTTTCCCTGTATTGCCCTCACAGGAGCAGCCTGGTATCAGGCGAGGGGAGCAGGGGCTGTGCACTTGGACATGCCGACTCAGGTCTCTGCTCCCTTTTCCCAACTCCCCACCACACCATGCACAGCAGAGACCCCAGGGACAGGACTCAGACTGCCCTAGGTTTGGTGTTCAGCTGCATCCTGTCCTTGGGACCCCTTCCTTGTCTGTGGAGAGTAACACCAGCCAAGGACAATGCTTTCTATCATCCTTTAGGGATATCAGGGATCAGACCTATTCCTCTCCAAGCTATAGGTGAATAGTCTAGACTGAAGCACCAGATACTTGTAAGTGTCCAGGAAGGTGAGTGAACCCTCCTGAGATGCAGATCTGTCAGGGGCTGGTTCCCTGGGAACAGGGCCCACGGTGGGACCATGGTGCCATGCAGAGCTGACACAGTACTGGCACCTGCCGGCCAGTGCTGCGGGTCCCACCGGTGTACTGGGGCTCCTCTGGGGTGCCCATAGCCCCCAAACACAAGCCCAGCACATGTGTTTCCTGCTCCCCAGTGTCTTCAGCCCTCTGTTCACTTCAAATTAATTTTAGTCATGTTTTTCCAGCCATACACACTCTGCAACCATACTGAATCTGGGATGCACAGTCAGGCACGGAAGGGCAAGTTTCTGCTCTGGGAGAGGCAGGGGCAGCCCAAAGCTCCCTGATGCCCAAAAGAAATGGTCCAGGACCAGCCAGATCAGCATTCAAGGGCACCACAGGCTCAGGATTTGTGCTGAGGGCATGCCTGAGCACTATTTCCAGAGTCTCTCTCTCACTCCATGCAAGTTGTTGGAGGCCTTGGAGGCAATGGACTTGGGACCAAACCAGGCATGGTTTCTTCCACACAGAAAATGTTCATCCCTACACTGTCTGCAACAAAGAGAGCGCCAACTTCTCAAAACTAGGAAAAGAAACTACTGTGTCTTTTAAAATTTATTTTTTGTTTTCTGAACATTTTCCCAGAGGAGAAAGGAGAAATGAGGAACCTCCCATGTCAGACAGCACCATAAATGTCTCCTGCTACTCTGTAAATTCTGAAAGGAAAATGCCATTGCTCGAGCCCCTGGGGACATCACGTGTACCCCAGTACAAAAAGCCAGGCCCCAGGCCAAATGTGTTGTCCCGGGAAGCTGTGACACTCAGCTCTAAAAGTCAGGGCTGGGGTCTCCTGAGGACATGAGTAATAGAAAGCTGTTGGATGAGAATCTTCTGGTTTGGCAGTCTTAAAAGTAATTCCTACCTGGCATCTGTGTGCTGTGCAAGTGGTACCCAGTGATGCTCACAACTACCAAGCCTGGAGCTGCCCTGCTGCCCTGCACCCAGCACAGCAGCCCCGATCCACAGCCTGGAGCTGCCCTGCAACCAGCACAGCACCCCCGATCCACAGCCTGGAGCTGCCCTGCACCCAGCACAGCACCCCCGATCCACAGCCTGGAGCTGCCCCGCACCCAGCACAGCAGCTCTGATCCACAGCCTGGAGCTGCCCCGCACCCAGCACAGCACCCCCGATCCACAGCCTGGAGCTGCCCCGCACCCAGCACAGCAGCCCCGATCCACAGCCTGGAGCTGCCCCGCACCCAGCACAGCAGCCCCGATCCACAGCCTGGAGCTGCCCTGCACCCAGCACAGCAGCTCTGATCCACACAAGTTGTGGCCTCAGCAGGAGACTCAAAGCTCACTGGGCTCCAGGTACATCTCCAGTGCCTCCAAGCCTGCTACACTTCATGCCAGGGCTCCCAGGTCATCCTTATGATGTGTCAGGGCTCAGTGAGGGTGAAACTCGCCAAGAGATGGGAGCGGAGTGGGGGTCTCAGGGCTGGCCTCACCCTCGTGCCCCACACGAGGTGAGCGGGCAGAGCTCTGCCAGACTCCACCAAGACCAGCTCAACGGTGCCTAAGTGCCAGCACAGTGACTATCCAATACACACTCTTGTTCAGACTGCACCTACCTGCCTTGGAACACCCTCATAGGGATGGGCTTGGATCGCATCCCTCTGAAGCCTTTCCTTCCCCGGGGAAATGTAGATGTGAGATGCCAAAAGATTTAGTGAAATGACAAGGCTAGAAGAGGCTTTCCACTGTGTTAAGGGAGGGTGACAGTCCCACTGCAAACAGACTGGTGAAGAGAGGGACACCAGGCAGGTCTGAACCAGGGGAGACTGTAAAACAAGGTGAGAAATTCTCACATGCCATGAGCAACAGTCCTCATCTGTCATGTAAGGGGAAACTTGTTGCCTGGGAATAATGCTTGACTGTCAGCAGGGGAGAGAAATATTTGAAAGAACCTCCTGAAATTTGAAATCACACTGATGACAATCAAAAACTTTCCAGTAGGGTCAACAAACAAAACACCAAAGCTGGTGGCTCTGTCTGCACTGCCCAAACCCCAAACTGCAAAATCTTCCCGAGCAAGAAGAAAATCTCTATTGCTGTGTTCCCCACAGCCCCATTAATAACCTTATCCATGGAAAGCTAATGGAAATAAGATGGTCCTGGATGACCACCACAGTCCAAAGCAGTCCCTGCCCAAATGAATCAACCTGGACAGCTACTATTGCCAAGGAGAGAGTTTTGCTCCACATTTTGTGACTTGCAGAAGTCTGCAACCTCCTGGATAATATTTCTTTCAGCTCCATCAGTTCCTCATTGACTTTTCCACTTTATCTCTGTGAGGCCGTCACACAGACTTTTGTGCACCAGTGGTTGCATGTGATGTTTTTGATTGAGGAAGTCTGGGGGAGCCTGCCAGCATCAGGCAAGGCTGTTGTTTTTCCATACAGGGCCAGATCTTCCTCACAGGAGCAGAAAGACCATTTTGGTAAATGCAGACATCTCCCACAGCCCACGTCTGAGAAGCAATTCCCCAGGGTGGAGGAATCTGACTCTTCCCCACAAAGTCCACTGTAATTGGAGACCCTCAGATGAAGCATTTTGGGGACACCTTAAATAGTAATTTTTAAATGAATTTCCTAGTCTTGGCTCCATGTGAGGATAATTTTAATCAGGCAGACAGAGCTTCCACAAGCTCTGCAAAGGGACTGCAGAGGAGAGAGCTCATGGGTGTGATGCAGAAGTGGCTGAGACAGTGACCTGCGTGGGAGTGACATGCTCTGATTTCACCCAGGCTACAAAATACTCCCTTCTCCTTCATGACAGACACAACTTCTTATTTTTGATTATGGAAAAGGGCATTTAAGGGACTTTCTGGCCATGGCTGGGAAGTGCCGAACAGGGGGTTTAACTGCCTTGCAACACGCCCTGGATTTTCTGCTCTGGGTCTCTTGTGCTCTGTAAGGTGGTCAGTCTCACAGTCCTGATGCATTTTGCCTCCTCCTGAAAGGATTGTGGGATGACCCTTCCTGGGGACAGATGTGGGCACCAGTGTGTGTGGTTTCAGCAGCACTCCTGGATGTCCCAGTTCCACCCGCAGTGCCTTGGAAAGAGCTGAGGACTTTGCCAGATCCCTCTCCACCATGGCAGCGATGTTGAGATGGACACAGGGTTGGATGCAACCTGCCTGTGCTCTTAAGTGCCAGCAAAGCCTGCTCCACAAACATGATTGTCAAAGGTAGAAGAGAGAAAAAAAAGGAGAAATCATGTATTACAGAGTAAAAAAGTTGGGTCAGAGAAAAGTCCCAGGGGACCTTTTGCTGATTGCACCCATGGAAAAGGAGCCTAAAAGCAAAATACTGCACAGGAAGGCAGAGAGGTCCGTTTAGTGTCTCCTCACATGGGCTGAAGCCAGTGGGCAGTGAAGACAGGTCTTTCTTGTTGTGAGGGGCCTAAAACTGACTCCAAAGTTCCAGGCATGGCCTCAGCAGTGCCCAGTACAGGGGTACATGGTCCTCCTCCTGCCCCCCAAATCCATCCCTGCAGGAAGGGACATTGTCAAACCTTTCTATACATTTGGGGCTACTGAGGAGTCTGAGAAGGGAGAGCTGGCAGGCACAGAGCCCTCGGTGGCCGGGCAAGGCAGACGGGGGGATTCCAGGGTGGGTGTGCTCAGCACCGCAGCAAAGAGCACCAGGGACACCAGTGGATGGGCTCCCACAGCCCACTGATGTGGGCACAAACATTGTCACAGGCACTGTGGGACAGGTGTCGTTTCTAGCTTTAAAGCAGTTCATCCCCATCCAGGCACTGGGGACATTTTTCATGGTGACTTCTGATTTGGAAGTTTTTCACCTCGCTTTAGAGCTGGTTGAAAACCACAATGCGTTTACCAGGATTTTGGGAGTAAACCCCATTATTATTCTTAACACTGAAATCTGACTGAAAGGCTAAGAATTGAAATTAAGGCGCCTATTTGTAGGTTTCCCCTCTACATCCTATCTTAGGAAAAACAAACAAAACCTATCCCGCAGGTGGGGTTAGGAGGGACTGGGAAGGGGCGAGGGACTGGGAAGGGGCTGGGGGCTCCTGGCTCCCCAGGAGCACTTGCTCCCACCCCCATCCCAGCTCTGGCTGCCCAGCCCCTCTTCCTAAGGCCCTAAGGAAGTCCAATGAGCCCCTTCCTTCTGCTGATTCTGCTAAGCACCTACAGGGGCATTTGCTGTCCCATGCCGATGCTTGGAGCCACAGGCAACTACAACCCTTTGTTATGGTCCTACAAGCCCATCAGGTCCCCAAGATCTGGTGGAGTCAAAATGTCAAGGGGGCAGGGCTGGGGGACATGTTACTGTGACCCAGATGCCCTATCCCTGTGGGGGGAACCTCCAGGAGCCCCCACTACACACCACAGATTAAAAAACCCAACCAGCCCAGAGACATGAGCCAGTCACTCCTGCTTTTAATCCAGTGCAACAAAATCTCCCTGGGGCAGGGCGCAGGGGAGGCTGGAAGGCTCTGCCCAGCCATGACGGGTGGCAGGGGGTGCCCACCCCGCTTCCCTCAGAGGCCCCCCAGCAGGCAGGCTCCCTCCTGCGATAAGGGCAGAAAACAGCTGAAAACAAACAAACAGTTGGAGTTAATGGAGTTGCAGTTATTTTTGGCCTAGAGGGAGTTCACACACTCTGTGTTGTTTTAGCAAATAACTGTAAATGGAACTTGTGGTGCGGGAGCGGGCTGGGAACTGGCTGGCTCCGGGCAGCGGGAAAAGCCAGGGCTTGTTGCACTGGTGTTAACAGGAAACCAACTGCCTCACCTCCCTTAGCACCTCTCTGGCCTCACACTTTTATTGTCACCACATCCTTCGGAGGCCACATCAGAGAGCAGCCGAGGGGGCAGGGCAGGGGCAGGCGGCATCACCCCGTGGGAAGGTGGCTCTGGGGTCTGTCACCCAGGGGGGAGAGCCTGTGCAGCCCAGCACAGGGAGGGAAGGCTGCGCCTCGAGTGGCCGCCACAACATGGACAGTGCAAAAGCCATGTTGCCATGGCTGGTGACATCCTGGGACTGGGTGAGAGGATGCAGGACAGGCTCCAGACCCAATCACTGCTGCACCCAGTGCAGACCAAGGCTCGCTGCTGTTCTGCCTCCCCATCACCCCACAGCAGCACGCCTGGCTCGTCCTGGGATTCCAAGACAGCACTGACATCACCCTGGGGCAGTAAGTCTCTGGAAAAAGGCAGTTTCCCATGGAGATGCGTCCCACAGGAGAGCCAGGACTGCCTCATGCCCTGGCTGAGACACTGGGGCCTTTGCATGTGCTGAGATGCAAAATTAAACATTTTCCTCACTGTTTGTTTGGGTTTTTTTAAAGAGCGATTACACTCCTGGGTGTCTGTGATAAGGATGCCGAGTGGTTGTGGAGGATTTGAGTGGCATTGGCTGAACTGGCCTGACTCCATAAACCAGATGCAAGGCTTTACACTGGCAAAAAGCACAAGCCAATCAGGAAAACGCACATAAAATCAAGTGACACATCATCTCAATAAGGGAAGGATAGTTAGAAACACCCCCCTTGTACAGCCTGTAATCTCAGAGCAATAAAACTTGAACACAAAAGCCAGATAGTAGCAGCTGCTGGAGCAGGGGACAGGGACACAGGGGCTGAGTGGTGACATCAGGCACATGTCAGAATTCTGTGCTGCTGTCAGTTTAAACCAGGCTGCTGGTGACATTCACCTGGTGACCTGCTCCCCACAACACTGGGGTGGGGGGTAACAGGATGCTCCAGGGTGGCTGCAGTGGCAGGAGCCACGGTGAGGGAAGGCTGGGGAAAGGTCTGGAGCACAAGTCTGAGGAGGAGCAGCTGAGGGAGCTTGGGGGGCTCAGGAGAAAAGGAGGCTCAGGGGGGACCTTACCACTCTGCAACTCCCTGACAGGAGCCTCCCTGGCTATGTGGGGGTCCCAGGGAACAAGGGGCAGGACAAGAGTAAATGGCCCCAGGTTGTGCCAGCAGAGATTTAGACTGGATAATAGAAAAAGTGTCTTCATAGGAAGGGTGGTCAGGCATTGGAATGGGCTGCCCAGGGCAGTGGTGGAGTCACCATCCTTTCAGGGATTTAAAAGAAGTGTAGATGTGGCACCTGAGGGCATGAGTTAATGGTGGCCTTGGCAGTGAACTCAATGATCTAAGAGGGCTTTTCAACCTTGAGTGATTCCATGATTCTAAGACTTGGGCTCCCAGCCCAGCATGGCTGCATGCTGGGACATGAAGAGGCCACTCAGCTGCTTGTCCTGTGCCTGAAAGCAGAAGGTGGTTTGGTTAAGGAGGGAAGATCTTCTGAGTGTGGGACCATCATTTAGTCCCAGCCTTTGTGTCACCAGAATGAGACTGCAGCAAGGATAACACCTTCCTGCAATGAGCAAATGAAACAGAATGCTGGTAATCTGGGTGCTGGCTGGAAAACAGGCTGTGAACTCAGTGCAGCAGGCAAAGCTGGCATTTGGAGAGGAGAATGGTGCAGCCAGAGAACGGGGGTGCCAGTGCCAACATCGCCCTGCCAGCTCCTGCCCAGACTCCCTGGGATGAGAGCAAGCAGTGCCAGGGCTGAGGAGGGCTGGATGTGGTTGCAGGAAGGGAAGCAGGAAGCCGGGAGGGTGGAAGTGCCGAGTGGAGCAGAAGCAGCACCCAACACCATGGTAGGAAGCAGCCCTGCACCAGCAGCTCTCAGGCTAACACATCTCTTGCAGCATTTCAGGGCTTCGGGGAGGGGGATGGGTTGGCCAGCGGGTAAATGCCCCTAATGGGTGGTGGTGGTGGACGATTTTCCTCTAAGTTTTTAATACAAACACACAGAATTGAAGCTCTAGGTGGAATGGCCCTTCCATCTGGGCTCTGCCCAGTCCCCACAGCATGGCCAAGGCAAGCCCCACCCCTGGCCCTTTGTGGGCAAATCACAGAATCACAGAGTGGTTGGGCTTGGAAGGGACCTTAAAGCTCATCTTGTTCCAAGCCCCTGCCATGGGCAGGGACACCTTCCACTAGAACCACTAGACCAGGTTTCTCCAAACCCCATCCAACCTGTCATGCAGCCAGTGTAGGAGTTCCAGTGTCTGCAAACAGGCTTGTCTTGTGCTCAAACACTTTCAGTGCCAGCAAAAGGTGTTTGTAGTAGCTGGGGCCAAGTCTCAGTGTCCATTCAGTGTCCATGGAGCCCCCCAGAAAGCCTGGCAGTGGCTCCTGGAGGCATGGGACAAGACCTGCTGGTCCCACTAGTCCTTGGGGCTTTCCCTGCCTCCTTGGGGAGGACCTGCTGCTCCCTGCTGCTGCCATGGGGAACAGGGGATCACTCTTGTTGGATGATCTCGTCAAACTTCAATTATATCTGCAATACAAATCCTAAACCCACTCTCTGTAGACCCATAAAAGGCTTTCCCAGGGGGAGATAAGAATTGAAAACAACTGACCTTAATGGCATTGGAGAGATTTATGGGATCACCTTAAAAGAAATTATAGGAGGGCTTTTTTAATGAGCAAATAATTAGTGGATTTATCTGCTTTTAGCTGCTTTGTTGTTTTATGGCCTTAATGAAACTGCTTTCTAGGGTTTTTAGTAAAGCCTGATTCTGCCCTTCTTCCCAAGGTCCATCCCTGCCCTGAGTACTCTGATCTGGGGAAAGCAGTTCAGAGGGAGCTGGATGGCAGAGCTGGGAGGGCCATCCTTATTTTAAGGGACAAATCATACAGAAAAGGAGGGACAAGCCAGGGAAAGCTGCTGGTGCAAGGCAGGGCTCTGAGACATTAATGTACAACGGCACTGAAGCCCAAAGCCCTGGAGGGAACACAGGGCGACAACTCCTCAGGTCAGGGCTCTTTTCCAGGAAGAGCATCTCATCCATTCTATAGGGAAAACATTCCCACCAGTTGCTTTTTCCAAGACATCCCCTTCCCCAGGCAGCTGCCAGCACTCCCCCACTGCCAGGACAACCCCTGCATCTCCTCCCAGGCCATGGCTCCCTTGGGGTCCCTCCGGCTTCTTGGCAGCAGGGACATCAGCATGGCCACAGCACTTGGGTGGCCACCAAGGGACAGACCCCTCAGCCCCCAGCAGCCCATCTGCAGCTCCACAGGCCCCTTCCCCAGGGCCAAACTGCACTGACCCAGCAGTTCTGCTCCTGGGTGAGACTCGGTGCACTCACCACATTATTGAACTCAGACATGAGCTGTGCAGGGCCCAGCTCTGCACCCAATTCCATGGGAAGGGCTGCTCCAGGCAAGGGACATCCTGTGGGGAATTGGGGTCCCTGGGGGCTGGCAGGTGTTAGCTTATGGCTTGTTACACAGTGGTGGAGAGGAAGCAGCAGGCACTGCCAAGCTCACAGCTGAGGAGAGGCTGTGCTGGAATGGCACATTCATCCCTCACGTGGGGAGCACCAACTGGGACCGTCCAGGGAAGGTTGGGGAGAGCAAGTTGCTCCTGGCTGCTCTGCCGGCGACCAGCCCCGGGAAGAAGCAGTGGCACAAATCTATCATCAGGGTCGTTAATCATCCAGAAAGGGGCTACGGGGGGATGCAACTGCTTGTGGGGAAAGCGAAACCCCAAGTTGCTGTGTCAGGATCTGGCCCCAGACAGGCCACGCTGTACCCCAGCACCCTGGCCCCGAATGGGATGTTCATTCACGGACAGGGACCTTGCCAGGAGCCGTCGGCATCAGCCCAGCCCTGGGCAGAGCCATGGTGAGGCTCTCAGGGGGAATTATGGTATTCTCCTTAGGTTTAGGGCTCCCAGTGAGCCAGCAATGGTGCCAAGGGCCCTGCAGCCATGTGTGGTTCTCCACGGAGAGGGGAGCTGCCAGCCCTGTGCTGCTCCAGGGCGGAGAACGGTGCAGCCTGGCTCGCCAAAAAACCAGACCTCCACTCCTCAGCTCCTCAGCTGCTCAGTGAAGGAAAACCACATTTCCAGGACTGCGGTTGTCCTTTGGTTTGTTTCACTTAAGCATGAACACTACAAAAGTCTCCAGTAAAATTCCACTGTCTCAGCACATTACAGTAGGATCTAATATATTTATACATATATATATACACACACACACACACACATATATATATATACAACATATATATCATGAACTAATACGTATCTATTTACAATTTTAACATACTTTCATACAACAGAGACCAAGTGATTTAATAGAGAGGGAAGGGGATTATGAGAACAGCCCCCCCAGCACTCAGAAACCACCGCTTTTCCCCCAAAACTGCTCAGGCTCCAGCAGAGCTGATTTCTCCTGGGACAGACCATCCAGTGCATAGATTTTGCTGCCAAAGGGCGGCTGCAAAGAAAATAGTCCCAGGGTTCACAAGGTCTGTGAGAAGAGTCGGAGGCCGGAGCTGCACATGCTGCATCGTTAGTGGCTTTTGCTGCTAATTGGGCGCGGGCTGCCAAGCTGGACTTATTCCAGCGGAACAAGGAATCTCTTCCCCACTTTTTTCCCTGACAAGTCAAAGGTCAGACACCTCAAAAGCCTGTACAATTACTTAAAGCTTTCGATGTTGCACTTGAAAGCTTTGCTGCAGAGTCCCCGTCCCACCACTTCGTTTCCTCCTGCTGTGAAATTCCCACTGGCTTAAAAGTTCACAGAGTTTATCCCAGTCCTGCTCCACTTCTGCTGCCAGACCCAGTCCAGGTCAAACCCCTGCTGAGATGCTCTTTTGTTCTTAATGGCATACTAGACAACCTTGCGTTTTTTTATATCCATGTCCCTGACTTCTCCTGGAAAGTGGGAGATGTGGCTTCAACAGCCAGCTGCCCTACTTGATAAAGTTCATCCAGACCAGCAGCACCTAAATTTCCCCCATTATTTCCATGGAGAGAGAGTAGAATCATAAATCATATGGGTCTTCAGAAGCAGGTAATGCAAACAGGGTAATGTGGAGAAGAATTACCTGTTTTTTAGGAAAAGCTGGTGCAGAAATAGCCCATGGCAGGAGGTGGAATGAGATGAGCTTTATAGATCGCTTCCAACCTAAACCAGTCTATGATTCTATAAAATAATTTGCCCTATTTTAATGCTGGTGATAAATTAGACTCCACATTTCAAAACCTCACTGAACTCCACAAAATAATGAGCAGATATTACAAACTTCCAGCATTTGCTCTGGAGGACTGCAAGTGTTGCCTGTCCGAAAATGGGGCTCCTGAGTGCCAAGGCTGGCAGAGCCCCAGCTTAACTTCCCCGGGACAGGGGCCCTGCCAGGGGGGTTTGGTGCGTGGTTCCCACCTCCAGCACATGGCACGACTGCATTTCCCTCCCTGGTGGTGGCCAAGAAGCTTTTGGGGATCAGAAGGGTGGGACTCTACAGCATCCGCGTCCCTGCAGAGCTGGGGACTGTCCCCTGCGAGGACACGCTGCTGGCGGGAGCCATCCCACGGGACACAGAGGGGACACACAGAGTCCTTCCTGCAAAGGGGGGACAGCAAACCTCTGTGGGGCTGATGTCTCAAAGCGAAGCTGGTCCTAGAGCCCGGGCATCCTCCTACAGAGATGGGAACCAGCAGGAAAACAAATGCTGATGAGTCCTCACTACACTGTGGGAATCAGCCTCACTGGCTCCCTGGTTTTTATTTGCAGTACTGAAGATAAGAAACCCAGGGTGTTGTGGGAAACAGGAAGACCTTATCTCCCACCCCAAGGCGCTTCTCCTGCCACAGCCTCAGTTTTTTTTCACTCATCCCTGATACTACACGATTCAGGTCAGCAGAGAGGGCTGTGTGCTGCTGCTCTGGGAGCAGCCTCACTGCAGCCTGTGGCAGCACCACGGAGACCCTGAGCCCCTGAATGGCACCAGGAGATTTAATTTATTACCAGGATCACAGAATAACGGTTGGAAGGGACCTTTGAAGTTCATCTAGTCCAACGACCCTGCAGTGACCAGGGATATGTTCCACTAAACCTGGTTGCTCAGAGCCATATCCAATCTGACCTTGAACGATTCCAGGGATAGGGCAACATGTGCCAGTGTTTCACCACCCTCATTGTTAAAAAAACCCCATGGATAAACCCACAGGCATGCCCTCAGGGGCCTGTAGAATGAGGGCAGATGCCACAGTTGTGTTCAGGTCAGCCCCAGATTTGGGGGTATCAGAGAAAAATCCAGAAACAGGAGATTCTGAAGCAGCCAACTCATCAGCAGGTAAGGATCATGTGACAAAGTATTAGGACTAGAAATACTGAAATCCCAGACAAAAATGACTCGCTGCTCATGAGGGGCAGCTGCATTCCAAAAACAGCTACTAAAAGGGATGGCTCTGCAATCTGCAGACACCACGGCCAGTGTATGAGGCTTTGCCCATCCTTCAGCCTCCAGCTCCCTACCAAGCTTGGAAATGTGGATGCTACTGTTGGATTTCCAATAAAACCACAAATATTGACTCCCTTCACTTTGGTGTCTGTCGAGCACTTCATCCCATCGCTGCAGCATGGGCTGGAACTGACAGGGGCAGGCAGTTAAATAGAGAACACCATGGTGTTTAGTGGGAGATCCAAGTCTCTCACAATTCAGGACCTAAAGTGAATCTCTGCTCATACTCTGAGTGAAGCCCTTGTGGATCCATCACCCTGGTGATGATGGGCTGAGCCTGGCAGTGGTGGTGTGCACTGAGGGTGCTTCACAGCAGAGCCTGGCCAGGACCACACTGCCAGGGCAAGGCTGAGGGCTCTGCCAGACCCCCAGACGCAGGAGTAAACCCAGGAGTGAAATATTGCCATGGGACCCATGAGCACATGGGATTTCAGCCCTATGTCTTTCGTCCACCTGGCAAAGGGGTCCTGCTGATTTCAGCTCCCAGCTGGGGATTCATGAGGAGGCAGGATCTTGGCTTGGCTCAATTCACCTCTGACTTCTCTTACACCTCATGTGCAACTGAGCAAGGGGAGAGTAAGGCAGCACTTCCACCTTCCTGCAGCCTCTTTTTTGGCCCCTGCCTGTCAGTGAGATGCAGCATGTGGGTGACAGAGACATCTCAGCTTGGATCTGGGCTTTATCGACAGCGACCAGGATGGAGCCATTGGGGAGGAGGGCGACGACAAGAAAGTACCCTGAACTGGGCAAGGAGAGGGGAAGGGGATTAAAGGGAGGGATTAGCAAGGAGAAAACGAAAGGTCATCCTCAGTGAGAACAAAATGAGGCGGCAACAGCAGAGCCAGCTCTGCCCGGCCGCCCCTCCTGCCCCCTGGCTCCCAGCGGCGGCACCTCCTTTGTGTCTCCCGTGACCCGGGGATTATGAGTGTGGGAATGGGGCCGAGGGTACCCTGCACACTCACAAAGGCCAGGGCAGAGCTGGGGAGGAGGAAAAGCAGGGGGAGATGGATGGCTCCTGCTGTGGCTCTTCGCTGGGAGGCTGGTGGGGTGTGGCACTGGGACGGATGACCCCTCTGCTGCTCGCCCTGCTCTTGCCTCTCCGTAGGAAGAGCACCACGGTGCTGCCGGGACCAAGGCAGAGCCAGCACACAGGGCTGTCCCCCGGCATGCCTTGATCTTCTCCCATCACAGTGCAGTAAATGAGAAAACCTGGTCAGTCAGAGCTCACCAGGCGCAGCGGGAGCTTTGGCAGGGATCAGACTGGTGGACCCAGTGGGGTGCCTCGTGATGCTCCTCACCGTGGTGGGGATGCTCAGTCTGGGTGAACCTCAATGTCTCAAAATGGGCATTTCATCCTCACCCACTGAGCTCTTGAGATTTCCAAGACTCAAAACATTCTTCCAAGCCCTCTCTCTCCTTTTACCCCTGCCCTCCAGGCAGGAGCCAAGTCCTGTGAGTGCACCTCCAGCTCTTGTCCCTGAGGATCCCCTGTGGCTTTGTGCTGCATAAGGCCTTCCCCACAGGGAGCATACCCCAACTCTGCCTCCTGAGTCCCCTCCCAGCACATATTCCTGTAGGCATCTCTGGTTCAGAGGCTCCTGCCATGACTGCCCTTGTACACATGGGCCATCCTGGAGTCCCTCCTGGGACATGGCCCAGTCACAGGGACCACAACTGAAGGAGCAGAAGAGGTTTGGCAGGTGCATCAGCTCTCAGAACGTGTCAGAAAGGCCAGCCCATGATTAACATCCCAGTGACCCTGGTAAGAAAGACTCCTTACTTTAGGAAAAAAACGAATGTTGGCTCCAACAATCCCCAAACATAACAGCCCACTGTGGGAACCTCCAGACTTTAGTAAAAACAAATAGTCTCGAGTATGGGCATGAGATTTTATTTTTAAATAAGCCAAATGAGCAATTTTTCAGGGAGTTCTGGAAGCCGTGGGCTGGTTAGGCCAAGGGGAGGCAGGAGGAGGGTGCTCTGCCTGAGGTGGCCACTGCCCATATCTTGGGAACACGGCTCTGTGTCCCAACCCAGCTGAATTCCCCCATCACTCAGGCTCCTTCTTATGGCACAGTAACAGCCAAACCCTATCACAAATTTTCCATTAAAAGTATTAAATGAAACCTAAAGCCATGGAAGGGGACTAGTGCCACGGCATCAGGGGATCCATCCATCCTCTCTGGACTCGCTACCAAACTACAGCAAATCTGAAGACAGGAGTGATGCCAGCCCAGGGAGTCTCAGTCCTGACTGCATGCTTAGGTGTTTAATTGAGTTTTGCAGTTTGGTGGAATCATTGTTAATCAGTTGCTACGGTACGTTCAAAACAGACACGGAGGTTAATAAGAAGTAAAATTTTGAATACATAGGAATTTGCCTAGAAAGACATTCCCAAGCAATACAATGCTGCTCTTTAATGAACAGAAATTATTCAAGTCCAGCTCCAAAGCCATTTGCCTAAATACTCCTCCCCAGCTTTCCAGCAACTCCCAGCTTCAGGAGCTCAGTCCAAAGGACTAGGAAACAGATTAGCTAAAGTCTGCAAAATGGAAAGCTCTGAAATTGAGATGTGCTGTTGCAGGGATAGCCTCAGGAATCCTCCTCTGTGGATCAAGGGACAGGAGATTTCTTCAGTTAGATTGATGAGCATTTTCCAGCTATGACATCAACCAAACATCACTCCTTTTTTCTCAAGAAATTACTGAGCACATCCATACCCATGGAACTAGAAATTCAACAAATTAGTACTGCCCTGAGCTAAAGACATTGAAAAAACAGGTAACCAGGGTTCAAGGAGCATTGGACAAATCTCTTAGGCACATGAGATTGTTGGGATTGACCTCAGGAGGGATGTCAAGCCCATACCTGTGTCAGGCTCTCAGCAAGGGCTTCTCCAGCTCGTTAACTGCAGAGTTGGAAGTAACCAGAATTAAAATATTGGTCAGTGGAGACCGAGGACCCATCTGCTTTCCCCTTTCTGAAAATCCCTTGAAGTGTTCAAGGTGAGGTAGGACTGGGATTGGAGCAACCTGGTCCAGTGGAAGGTGTCCCTGCCCATGGCAGGAAGGTGGAAGGAGATGAGGTTTAAAGTCAACCCAAACCATTCTGTCATTCTCTTATGCTGGTGACTCCATGGGAAGCACCTTCACTAAAGAGAGACACGAAAGAGTGTCTGACATGGGCACTGTGAGCCCTTGAAGCAGAGCCACAGCACCGCCACACCCCAGCCCTCCTTTGGGTGCCACTGTCCCCGACACAGCCAGCCGACCACAGTCCTGGTGCCACCAGGTCACCCATGGCTGGTGACAGATGCTTTGGCATTGGCCCATCATGGCTCTCCTGCCCTCGAGGAGAGCTCAGATGATATAATTTGTTACGGCTTAGCTAAATTTCTTCATATTTTCATGCGGTTTTCGAGAAGCACAGGGGGCACTCCCCAACCTCCAGGGTAGGGGGCTAGAAGGGACAAGGGGACTTGCTGGGAAAAATACCACGAGAACTTTTGTTCTCCATCTTAACTCAATTTCCATCTCCACTCAAATGCCTCATAATTTCAAACCATTTCATAATTTAGGGGGAGGGGTTTCTGTTCCATCGGAGGTCCCGCCTCCTGGGACACATTGTCAATAAACCAAGACATCCTTGGAAACCACAAGCTCGGTCTGTACTTCATCTCAGAGACGGTGACTAATTCCATCATTCAAAGAGCTGACGATGATGAAAACAAGTGGAGTGATCAGGAAGGAAATTAAAAATAGCCCTGATGTGGCACAGTGTCAAGCACTCATGTTTAGATTTTAATTTTATTTTTTTATTCCGAGTTTCTTTGATAAATATTTTCCCATGCTGAATACACTTGGAACGTCCCCTCCGTCGTGGCATTCCTGACGGATGAGCCAGGCTGTTGCAGATCCTATGCCAGAGCTGTACTGCCTCTACTCCACGATTCTCACTCCCACATCCACACCTTTGGGACCTGGAAGTCATTAATCATAATGTACCAGCTGGAAAGGTACCTCTGAGAGCAGAAACATCATATTAGGCACAGTATGGGGAGGAAATTGTAGAATCAGGGAATCATTAGGGTTGGAAAAGACCTTTAAGATCATCAAGTCCAGCCATCAAGCCAGAACCACCACCATGTTCACCACCAAACTGTGCCACATCCACATGGTTTTTGAACACTTCCAGGGATAGTGACTCCACCATTGCCCTGGGCAGCTCATTCCAATGCCTTACAAGCCTTTTCATGAAGAAACTTATCTTAATACCCAATCTAAACCTCTCCTGGCACAGCTTGAGGCTGTTTCCTCTTGTCCTGTCCCTGTTCCCTGGGAGCACAGCCCAACTCCCCCCAGCTCCCCCCTCCTGTCAGGGACTTGCAGAGCCAGAAGGTCCCCCCTGAGCCTCCTTTTCTCCAGGCTGGGCCCCCCCAGCTCCCTCAGCTGCTCCTCATCAGACTCGTGCTCCAGCTCCTTCCCCAGCTCCACTGCCCTTCTCCGGATACACTCCAGCCCCTCAATGTCTTTCTTGTGAGTGGAACAGAAATGGAGCCTCTGGAATCCAGCCTGAGGCACCACAGCTCTGCCTGGCTCCTGGGCTGGGTAGCTGTAGGTAAGATTTGCAGCAGGGAGGTTTTCGGGATGTGAGACTCAATAATCTTGTAGAAAGTGGCTGTTTCGCTGTCCCGCTGGTTGATGGAAACTCAGCAGAGATACTGTGGGCCCATCTCACGTGGCCACCCTGGATGTACCAACAGCTGGCACTGTGGCTCTGCTGAGGAACGGGGCAATTCCTCTCACCCAAAGCAGGCAGCTGCTCAAGGCTACAGCAAACTCTGCCCCAAATGTCACTGGGGTGAAAGGTGTCACAGGAGACAGTGCTCACACTGCACCCAGAGCCCACCCAGAGCCCACCCAGAGCCCACCCAGGGCCCACCCAGCCACCAGGCGTGAACACTCACCAAAACCCTCCCTACTCCTTCGCAGGTCTGCATTCCTTGGAAACATCTGAAGGAGAACAATAGTCTGATTTCAACATCTTTGACCAAAAACGGTTTTTCTGGTTCTAAAACTGCAAATTCAAATTGTACTTTTTAATTGCCTTTCTCATCATGAGCAATTATTGGCCTTTGGGGTTTCTTTCAATTTTTTGCTTTTTTCCCTTTCAGGCGCAGGTTCCAGGCACAAGCTGCCAGGGTCTCATCATGCAAAATTACTGAGTTTCAGAAATAGGAAACATGCCTCTATCCCCAGGCCTCCACCACCCATTTATCAGCTATATAGGAAACACAGACACGCACAGCCTTTTGATTGAGGGGGAGGCATTAAAACCTCATTTGTTAAAAATTGTTTAAAGAAATCCAGAGGTGGAAGGAATCCTGAAAACAGCATTTACAAGGAAAAATGTACGTCAGGCTGATTTGGGTACTTGCGTGGAGGCCCAGAGGTGTGACTGGTATTGATGGCACACTGAATGAGGGTGATGCCAGCCTGCGCCAGGACTCTGCAGAGACAAGGTGGTCAGCTCCCAGCCGGGCAGGAGGACGCATCAGCCCCAGACACCAAAAGTACTTAAATTTTCTCTGACACAGTAGACACAAAAGTGATGACCAGTGCTTTCTGGGAAGAAGGTTTTATGGATCAATTACTGAAAGACTATAAATCTGCCTTCCCAAAGTAGTGGAAAAAGCTCATAGTCATGAAGATCTTTAGAAGGTTCCTGCAGCAGGTACAGCCTCCCTGCTGCCGTGGGAGACAGCCTGAGAACGCTCATCCAGAGGGCAAGATTAGTCACTTCCAATCAAACATTTATACCTGGGCCACCTGTCCAGATGCTTCTGCTGAAGGAAGCAGGCTGGGCGTTTGCACTGAGATGGTCTTTTCCTGCCTGTGAGCCCATCACCCCTTGCTTTGAGTGGGGAAGAAAGGGTAGTTCCTTACCTATCGTTCCTACAGGCAGTGGAGAGAAACATTTTGGGCTCCTGCTCTGTCTTGGACATTGGATTTAGAGTCCCAGGAGGGATATTGTCTCCCTGTGGGCAGCACAGGAGCCTGAACAACCCACTCTCATGGAATCATGAAACTGTTTGGGTTGGCAGGGACCTTAAAGCCTATCTTGTCCCACCTCCCTGCCATGGGCAGAGACACTTTCCACTAAGACCAGGTTGCTCCAAGATCCATCCAGCCTGGCCTTGGACACTCCCAGGGATGGGGCAGCCACAGCTTCTCTGGCCAACCTGTGCCAGGGCCTGCCCACCCTCA
>JAWWEU010000038.1:10914816-10937277 GCA_035583155.1 Acropternis orthonyx | reverse complement strand
CTCCCAGGGATGGGGCAGCCACAGCTTCTCTGGCCAACCTGTGCCAGGGCCTGCCCACCCTCACAGGGAAGAATTTCCTCATAATACCAGACCTAAATCTTTCCTCTTTTGGCTTAAAAACATTCCCCCTTGTCCTATCGCTATCTCACCATGTAAAAAGGCACGCTCCATCTTTTCCAATATGGAGACATCTCCAGTGGGAATATCTGAAGCTCAGCCACAAGACCTCCAGCCTGGTTCTCTTGGGCACACCACTGCTCCCCACTCCATATTACCCTATTTCCACACACCAGTACTGCCCCCCATGTCTGGATTTCACCACAAGCAAAAAGAGGCATGCTTGACCATCTGAGAGGCACCTCAGTGTGATGGAGTGATGGCTCTCAGGGCCCTGAAGAAAGACTCTCCCTTTAAGGAGAAAGGCAAAGCCCTCTGTGCAGGGATCTGTGCTTGTTTTGTCATGGGACACATAACCCTGAACCCAAAAGAGGAAGGAAAAAGGGGGGTGGGGGGAGCTTTTGCCTTTCTGGTGGGAACAGCGTTTGAACTAACTTTGTTTCCCTTGGGGAAAGGCACCAAAATAACAGAGGAAGGGGGGTGTAGTGGGGGGATGAAGCTAAAAAGGCTGTGTAATCTGCCTGGGAAAAAACACGCTCCCAACAGTGCTCACGAGCCCGTCCAGCCAAACACCGCGCGGTGCTGGAAGACAGAGGGGCACCCATGGGGTGTGGCTCCTGGGGTGAGCCCCGTGCTCCTGTGGGGTTCCACAGGCACCACCTGCCCTCTCCAAGGCTCTCCAAAGGCACCATGCAGAGGGCACACCACTCACTGGGGAACCCGGGCTCTGGAGAAGTTACCTGCTCAAAGCGCGCACACAGCGGGCTGGGAGAGCTGCCCTCGCTCCGGCCACCCACCACCTCCTGCTGCTGCTCCGCCAGCCTCCTGCCCTGAGCTCAGCTCCCTTGGCTGAGGGCTGCTTGCTGCAGTGCCCACGACTGTGTTTGAGACGAGGCAGGCAGGTCTTCCACAAGGCCCCTTAGGTGGGGACGTGGGTCCCACCACCATCCTCATTGTCTCCGTGTTCCACAACGGAGCATTCCCTTGGAGCAGCTGGCACAGACGGGCTGCACAGACACTTGTGTCAGGCTTCATTCCAATGCATAAAGCTAAGCCAGACCAGCAGAGTGTTAAAACTTTCAGGTAGCCACACTGGTATCAGCATTTTTTTCTCACCATGGTGTTCCTTTCCTCAAGGACTATGGGCTAGGAGCCTGCAGCATGCCATGCCTAACTGGTGACTGGTATTCCCAAGTAAAACAGAGATTTCCAATCTATCTTTCTGTGTCATGTCTTGAACCTAGCAGAGAGTGGGTTAAATACCACATCAGCTCTCCCTGGCAAAGCCAGAGAGCCATCCCTGGGATAGCACAGCACCTCACTGCCCCTGCCCCCAGCAACACCAACCGTGACATCAGGGCCTGGGGACGGCCCCCTCTGAGGGTGAGAAACACAATTCCTTGCCCATAGGATCCCCACAGGGAAGAAAAATTGATGGTGCAACCTGCCAGGAGGCCAAGCTGCAGTGTCCCCATGGACTGGGAAAGAGCAGAGCAGCCCCCTTATCTCAGAGGGTGCACCCTCCTCTGCATGCCAGTGAAAAAGTCCCTGATCTGCTCCAAACTCACCCTGCTCTGACATCCACAATGACTCGTTCCCTACCAGTAACATCATTTCCAGGCACCAACCATGTCCTTCCCAGCTCTGACACAGCACTGGGCACTGAGGAGCGGAGCTCACCCCCAGCCCAGGAGCTCCTCTGCCTGCCACAGCCAGGCACGTTCACTGGCTCCAGTGGAAGCAACAACCTCCATTCCTCCCTGCCCTGTGCAGGGGGAGCCTGCAGGTCACTGCTTCAGCTCCTGCATGCAGAGAGAAGAGACTCTCAAGCCCATGGCAGTAGCCTCTGCCTGTCATCCTAGAATCCAGGAATGGTTTGGGTTGGCTCATCTGGTTCCACTCCCTGCCATGGGAAGGACACCTTCCACTAGAGCAGGTTGCTTCAAGCCTCCTCCAACCTGGCCTTGCTCTGTTACCCTCTGCATTTTATTACCCTCAGATCTGTGTTGGTCAGGTGGAGAGAGGCTCTTACAGGCACTCGAATTGCCTCTGTGCTGAGTGAAACTAGATCCATTTTCCTTTTTTAACTTTACTACCACCTTTAGCAAATTAATTTATGAAATATCTTCCCAACTCCTTGGTGCATGCAACGATTAACAACAACAGCAATGCAAACAGGCCCAAACCCACATGGGTTCAGGATTTAACACTCTCTCTGCCTTGGAGAGTGTCTCTTCATGAATTTAGGCTGGAAGATACTCCCAAACCTACCAGCTCATGACTGATGTTTGTCCTCTTCAGAGCTGAAATAAGACATACCCTAAGAAACCAGTCCTAGGTAAGGTCTGGAGTTCTCTCATTTTTTGTCTTGCGAGAAATGAGAGCTGGAAGTGTTTTAGTGACTACTGATGTTTCTCCAGCAGCTTCTCTTCCCCAAGTGAATGATCTGCATCCTTAATGAGTGGATTGCTGATTATGTCATCAGAGGGCACAGGAGACCCAGTCCAGGAGCTGCCTGTGGCTCCCCGGAGCACAGGGCACACCTGACAAGGACAGGCTGAAGAGTGCTGTCCTCTCAGGTCTCTGCAGGGGGGTTTGGTGTCATCCAAAAGCCTGGCACAGCCCATTCCAACCATCTACGGAAATAAGCTTGCAAGTTCCGTGTTGCATCCAAAAAATCCCTCAGATACACACGAGAATGGAGATGAGAGTTTTGTGTGGAGCTCACCATGGACCAGACTCCAGTGCCTGATTTGTCTCCCCATGTTACTTCTGGGCTCTTACAAACTGACTTGTAACAAACTCAGTCAGTTTTTTTTCTGGGGACTAATTTAAGGTTCAGCATTTTGCCACAGGGCTTTGGACAAACAGCCCATTAGATTTTTGCTTTCTGCCTTGGACAAAGTCCTTAAGTGACTGTTTTCAGGACATTTTCTTAAAAAGCCCATAAAATCTCTGCCCAGTTGCTTTATTTCACAAGTGTGTTTGCATCAGCTTGTTGGCTTGTGTTCCAGCCATACTGGGCTGGAAGTGCCAGGCTCTCTACCTGTGCAGGTGCTGCTGTCCTGAGCAGCAAACAAAGTCGCTGTGTGTCATCATCCAGGTGGGGAAAACCCTTCTGCTTGTAAGAGGTGTTGGGAGGCAGCAGAAAAGACCAGAGCCTTGGAGATGGGAGTGGTCTATGAATCTCTTGGAGTGATTTGGATCTGACCTGTCCCTGGCTTGCACAGCCCATGGCAGGCGGCTCAGCCCTGCTCCCAGGAGAGCTCTCCCACCATCCATGGGTGCCGCCTGCTCACCCAGCTCTCTGCTCCTCTCCCTTCCAGGAGCTTTCCCACTTGCTGGCACTTTGTTCTCTTGCAAAGCCTTGTCACTAAGAGGCAGGAGGTGACAGGGCTGGCAGTGACAAGTGACATAGGAGAAGGCAAGGCCAGCGCCCAGGCACTGCCGTGTCACATTCACTGTGTTCCCTCCCCTGTGTCCCATCCCTCGCCGGATATCCACCCTCCTGCTGCACCCTTGTCCTGCTGTCCCAGCTGTCTGTGCACGCTGCCCGGGGACAGGAGGGCTCCTTGGTGGCTATTTTTGTCCATGAGGATGAACACTTCCCTCTCATGTGCACAGCAAGGCAGAGGGCTGGTGCTGGACTGGGAACAGACAGGGAATGGCTGGGGCACATCCTTGTTTCTGCCTTACTGCATAAGCCCAGCACCACGCTCCTAAGATCTTAAAAATTCGGATGGATTTGGGTGCAGATGAGGGATGTGGGGGCCACATCTGCACCCCAAGCTGTCCTTGCATTGGCCGGTGGAGATGGAGAGAGCTAGAGCTGTATCCCATTTCTTTCCTGGGGACACAGATCTGACCAGCTCATGGATTTAGATTCAGCAGCAGCAGGGAGGGAGAGGGAAGCAATAGGAAATCTCCCTCCTGTTCTGTGCTTGGAAAGCACAGGGAGCATTTGGCCACCCCGCTTGGTCACAGCCGTGCTGGCACATCCCTGGTGCTGGCACATCCCTGGTGCTGGCATGTCACTGGCTCTGGCTGTCACTGCTGCCCCAAGGTCCTCCCCAGCTCTGGAACACCACGTCACTGCCACTGCTGCCCCAAGGTCCCCCAGCGCTGTGCTCTGATAAAGAGTTAAGGCGCTCTCAGAGGCAGCTCTGTGAGAACATTTCTCAGAGGGCAGTGCACTTTTATTTGAAATAATTTTCCATTCCATTTATATCTATATCATAGGAGGTGGCTGCAGGGTCTGAATTTTCCATCGCCCCAGACCTCATTTCCCTGCCTGGGCCTGACCCCTGCTCAACTTCCCCAAGAATAACAGGGAAAAGTTCAATGGAAGCAAAAGGGCCGTGGGGCTGAGCTCCTGCTGCTGCGGGCACCCAATTAGGCTCCCTTTGTTAATAGAAGACATTAGATATACAGAGCATACACGTTTATATACATATATTATACATGTATTATATATACCAAAACATATACATTTATATGTATATGGGAAAGGCCTGGAAAGAAATGTACCTGGAAAGGGATTTCCAAGCAAACAGAGCAAGACTGGAGGTCAGGGCATGCTGCAGTCTGATCCAGGCACTATCACTGCCTGTTTTCATACCTTTATACTTGAATTTCAATAGCAAGCTGACAAAGATGAAAAACAAGGTTACCAAGGCCAAAAGAGGGAAAAACTATAAGTAGCAGATGTGGACAGGGAACCTCATCCTGGGTGTTGATCAGACATTTTCAGTGCTTCTGAGTGATAATGGAGATATTAGAGTTTGCTGCTCTGACAGTGGTGAAATTATTCTTTTTGCTAAAAACATTTCGATGGTAAAAAATAATTCCTATTAAAATATTTTTAGTTGAAAACATTGGAAAGCATCCCGTTGTTTGCTTGTGTTGTTTGGGAGTGAGGGGATCCTTCGTGACTAAAAATACAGTGTTCAGGTGTGGAGCCTCAACTTGGTGAGAAGCTTCATGTACAACACACCTCTGGGAGGCAGCAGGTCACGTTCTGACCAGCCTCTCACCCAGCACCTGCCCCTCCTCTGGCACTGGGGGCTCAGATGTTGTCACCCCTGAGTGTGGATGGACCTGGCCCAGGATAGGGCTGCCCCCAACATGCTGCACCTGTTTTCATAGAATCACAGACTGGTTTAGGCTGGAGGAGGCCTTAAAGCTCATCTTGTCCCACCACCCTGCCATGGGCAGGGACTCCTTCCGCTAGACCAGGTTGCTCAGAGACCCATCCAACCTGGCCTGGAACACTTCCAGGGATGTGACACTTCCAGGGATGGGACTGCTGGACATGGGAGTGTGGTGTCTCCTCTTAATCCACCTGCTGCTTTCCCTGAAGAGGGTATACCATATCCCTAACCCTAATCCCGACAAATGCACAGAGATTCTTCACCCAACAGACCCAGAGACACAGCAATTCCCCATGTAGAGACCCCAGGGATGTGCTTCTGGAAGGTGTCAGCAGGGGTCATGGACAGCACTGTCCAGCAGCACCAACTCCCTCACCACAGGAGGAGGGAAAAAATGTGCTTATGTGTCAGAAAAAGAACTAGTGTGTGAAAATGCCTTAATCACACTTAATCAGATGAGCTTCCATGAAAGTTCGGTGAAAGGCAGCATCTAATGAAACCCCTGACTGGTTTTGCTGCATCATCACTCTCAGCTGATTGAGTTTTAATCATGAATGGCTGTGTCTAGCATGCACCTTTAAAAGCACTGGAGGTGATTTTCAGTTCCCTGAATCCCTGCAGCTTTAGGAAGTCTCAGTTACCTGTTTCTCTCCTTTCCCTCCCACACAGCTACCTCCTGTCTCCTCCCAAAGTGCTCCAGGCGTTGGAATCAGTCACGGTCATATGAATGGCATCGGGTGCCAGGGACCAGCCCGGGATGGAAAGGTTCTTCCCTCGACATCTATTCAGTCAGGCACGTGTCACCTGTGGGATACTTCACAACTCAGCCTTCTCAGCAGGAGCTACAGGAGTTCACACCATTGGGCAACTCAGCAGTTTGGTTGAACACCCTGTGAACAATCATATTCCACATCCCTGGCTCCGTCAGGATCCTTCTCCCTTTGCTGTGCCAGGAAGGAGTTGCTCCAGCACTGGGTCTTCATGAAACAGAGGTTCGTTGTTTCATTAAGGAATTATTTGATGTAATTTTTAGCTTCTGCACCTGCCTGTTCAATACACATCTACTGCAACATCCTGGCTATCAGTCCACTCACATACCAAACCTGCCAGTCAAACACAAAACCCATGGTGCAGATGGTGCCCGAGGCTGTTTAGAAGGTGCTGAAACAAAGACTAAGAGAAAAAGAAATGGAAGGAATGAGTATGGAAGACTAGTGGGCAAAAGTAGGGGAAGGGAAAAAGTGAAGAGTTGCCTGGAAGTGATGCCCTACACACCATTGTGATGGGAGCAATCCTCTCCACGAGCCCAACATGGGCTCCTCTCCACAGGCTCCTGACAGCCCAGCAGGGGCCGTTCCTCTGGTTAAATGAGAAACAAAAAATTTGAGAAACAAAAGATACAGAATTGAGAGTTTAACACATCTGCCATCCCCACAATTCCATCATGAACACACTTGCTGGACTGTGGCTAAAAGGGACAGACGTGAAGGTGCAGAGGACTGAGTATGTGTCCTATGGTGAGCAGTGTGACCGTGGGAAGGGACACTGCCTCAGACGGCACCTGATGAGCTCTGAGCTCCTGAATCCTGAGTGGAGCCTGCTGCCAGGACACAAGTATCCCCACAGCCCTGCACATCTCCACATCCTCACAAACCCTGTAGAGCTGGGCAGCTTTGCTATGGAAACAGGAGCTAATGGCGAGCTGGGGTGGGTGTATCCAAACCAGAGATCCAGTGATTCCCAAACGAGCTTTCTGAGGAGCCAAGCAAGTGGTAACAGGTGTTGACAACATTTCAGTGTCAGCTCATATCCAGATTCTCACTTCCAGCCTCAAAGGAACCCCAATACAGAACTTAAGCTGGACTAGAAACTGCTAAACGTGTAAATTCCTCCCCAGGCTGCCAATGGCATTTAAACTGATACTTGCAGAGCTGTCTCAGTCTTTCCTCACTCCATAACAAGTTGTTTCCATGATGAAGGTACTCTGAGCATGCTGGTCACAGCAGACACAGACCACAACTCAGATCAATCACAGACTGGTTTGGGTTGGGAGGGACCTGAAAGCTCATCTCATTCCACGCCCCTGCCACGGGCAGGAGGGACACCTTCCACTGGCCCAGACACAACTCATGCAACTCTACTCTTGCACAGATGCCACAGGGTAAAGTTACATTTGGCTCCACACAAATCATCCTGTACTTCCCCAAATAAGACTTTTGGGATGGCTGTGGGTGCATCCTTGCAGTTGTCTTCTTCTTGAGCCCCCTGATTCCGAGATCCCCAACACAGCAGCAGCTGCCTGTGGGCTGCACCTCCCAGGTGCTGCAGTGATGGGTGGTCAGTGGGCACATTGCCATGCTTGGCAGAGTTTTATATTTCAGAGTTTTCAGTAACTTCACAAGAGTCATGAAGTAAAGCAAAAACCAAGTGTGTTACTGAGTGCAGAGGGACTGAGAGACATAAGGACTCATCAGTTTGTAAAGCTGTTGGTGACTGTAACCACAAACGCCCTCGGCTCTCCTTGGGGTTTCAATCCATCCCCAGAGGACATGGGTTTTCCACTGTCAGGTGCCTGACTGGATGTCAGCCCAGGTGTGACCGCAGGATATCCCGAGCCATTCTTGCTCCCCAGAGCAGGACCCCCACACCTGCAGCAACATGTGCAGCTTCGCAGCCAGCAGAGGAGCTGAACAAATCACAGGCAGCACTGTCACCCCAAATAGCAATAGCAGGAGGAAGGGGGGAGCACCCCAACCCCACACCAGCTGCAGCTTCTTGTTTTCCTGACTCAAACCAGCCACTCTTCTCCATAAGGAATTGCTGAGGTAGGGAAGAGAGTCTTGGACATCTCCTCCCTTCTTCACACTGGGGTTGTCAAGTTGGCAGGGAAATACTAAACACTTCTCTAGACTTCCTAAATGTCAAGAAAATATTTACAGGGCCCATTTGTGCTGGGCAGAGCCGCCAGCCCCAAGGGCAGACCCGCACCCTCACCCGGCGCTGCCTGCCATGCAGGGCAATCAGTTTTATTAAACATTTGTGGTTTTCCTGCTGAAAAATCCAGTGAAAGATTAATGCCAAGAAGTGACTCCTCTGGGGCTGAAATTGTCAGGGAGCCAGGATACAGGGAAGGACGGAGCCTGCCTGTCCATTGCTTCCCTGGTATTTTACAGCCAGAGAGATCAACTCCAGTCTGGCCAGGACTGGGACAGGGTTAGGGGGGATCTGGACTAATGCTGACCATGCTCCGGGGACACAAGAAAAGTTCAGGCTCTCACTTGTGAACTTTTTTTTTTTTTTTGCTTTAAAACGGGGTTGCCATGGTCTCCAATTTTCTCCAGGCTGCAATCACAGCTTTGCAATGCCTCCAGCTGCTGAAATCCTATTCTAGGCATGGAAACGGGCTGAGCACAGAGCTCAGCTCCTGGGAGGCTTCCAGCAGGGCTGGAGCGAGGCGGTGATGCAAGGAGAGCAGGCAGGCTGGCAGCGGGACAAGTGACATCCCCGGGTCTGGTGTGCGCCCCGTCCCGCCCGCGGGGGTGAGCGGAGCCCCCTCCAGCCCCCCGGGCAGAGCCTGGGCGGGCAGCGCTGCCGCAGCATCACCCTGCAGTTCTTTCCAGCTTCAGCTATTACACGTTAATGAAGGTTTTCTAATGAGCTGTTTAAATAGTAATTAGAGGCCAGCAGTGAAGAGGGAGATAAGTCTTGTGGGTATCTCGCCCTGCAAGAAAGGACCTGATAAGAAAGAAGTGAATGATTTTCTTCTGGGATCAATTCCAGCGAGCAATTATCCCCTTGATACCACGCGGCTTAATCAGGAGCTGGCTGAAAAAACACTTGACAGTGGCAGGCGATGAATGGGACACTTTCCCAGCGTTTTCCAAGGGAACGCTGGAGGCTTTATGCCAGTACCTGAGATAGGAGATGATCCAGAAAATGCTGAGAGCTCATTCAATTTACATAAAATAATCATCAATGTTTATTTTTTAAAAGTTTCACACAGAAGAATCTTCGAGTTCGTTTCCTGATGGGTTCCTATTGTAGCTATTCAAGGGGTTTAAGTTTTATTTTATTTCAGGTGCTGGGCTTTAGTGACTGAAAGGCTGATCAGCAACCCAGCCACAACCTTTGCTGTTGTGGGCAGGGGGACGGTGTTTGGCTCGAGTGGCTCTCCCGCAGCAATCACAGAGCAGAGGAGCTGAGCAGTGACAGTTGTGCAGGATAAGATGACTCACAGACCTGGCTAAAAACTGCCTAGTTATCCTCTGATGTTGTCAGAGAGTTAAGTAAGCTCGAACATTTTAATAGGCTTATTTTCTCACCATTCTACTGCCTCAGGTGATCCTTTGTGTTGCAACACGAAATACTGTATCATGGGATTATTAAAGAAAAGAAAGAGACGTGCTCAAATCATCATTTTTTTCTGTCACCCTCTGCCAGTGCCAGTATCTGGTAGCGCCGCTGGCACGGGTTGCACACAACAAATGATGCAAAAAAGGTTTGGCAAACAGCAGAACTAACTGCCAGGAGGGATTTTTTTAAGGCTGGAGTATTGCTCACTCTGCAGCGCAGTGTAGCCAGGAGAGATAACTGTACAGCAGGACACGGGGCCAAAGCCTGGTGCTCACATGGGTGTGTGGAGCATGGCGAGGACACCCCGAGGGGTGCAGCCCTGGGAGCCGGAGCACGCGGCCCTTCCGTAACTGGCAAAGGCAAAAGAAAACCTGCAAACGTGTGCTCTGCCCAGGCACACCCTGGTGACAGGAGATCACACACACGAGGAACCCCGAGCGTGAGCTGGAAGGCACTGTGTTACCCAGGCTGGGCTTTGCTCCCACACCGCCCTGTCCCCTAGTCCCAGTAGGAGCTGAGATGCATTTTTTTGCCCACTGGAAAAAGGTGTGGAAACCTGTTTTCTGGGGGATTTAGAGCCTCCCAATTTCCAGCCCAGCTTCGCTCATGGCTCTTTGCACCTTCATTCCTATGCACTGTTGGCTCAGCTTCAGTCTCCCCTCCCTCCCCTGTGCACATCCCCCCTAGCAGCCAGCCCCTCTCTGTAACCCCCCACTCCAAGGTCTCCTCTCATATGAAAGCATCTTCATTTCCCTGATCTGCCTATGGATTTCCCTGCAACTCCCACCTCACTGTTTGAGACCCAAACTGGTCACTCTCATGACACAGGGATAAATCAGAGCAAAGACCCTTCCAGCTCAGGAACACTCCGGGACACTCAGCAGGCACTGGTGCCTGGGGTACAGCTGCATGGTATAGCAGAGTCAGCTTCAAAGCTCCCTGCTGTCGAAAAGGGACATCTCAGGAGCTCCCCTTCCCTGAATCCCTTCCCAGTGCCTTCTCACACCCTCAGACTGGTCCTGGCACAACCTCAGATCCCACAGGAGCCATTTTCCTTGCAAACATGGAAAGACTCCCCCTTTTTATTTGGTTAGGTTTGTTTTCTGCCATTGCAGAGCAGTGAACTGGCTCCCTGGCTGGTCAGAGGAGCCTCAGGACTGCTCGGGCTCAGCAGAACACACCAGGGAGAGCTGAGGTGGAGCAGGACCTTCAGCAACAGCAGCAGCAGTGAGGAGTTAAAGGGAGTCAGGTCATCCCATGCCATCACGTCCTGCGAGAGGCAGAGTGAAAATGCAAATGGAAGAGTGAATCCTCTGCAGCCTTCAAGAAAGAACATGCTCAGGACGTTGGGGGACACAGACAGCCCTGCCACAACATTCCACAGCCAAAAGCAGGGCCTCTGCCCCCCGTGTTTGGTTTCTACATGATCACACCACCACAGGCTCCAGACGCAGACACGCATCACGCAGGAACAGGCGGCACAGCTTCTCCTCCTCTCTTCCCTCTGCCCAGTTCACTGACCCCAGGGCTGACTCTGGGGTCTTTCGTGTTGCTGGATTTGTTGGACTCTGGGTGACCGTAGGCTGGACACCAGAGCAGAAATCCAACTGTACATCCCCCCACATATCACTCCTTGACTCCCTCCTTTCATCATATTCCTTGTTTTCCTGTCCTGGAGGGAATCCCATTCTTTGTGCGTAATTTCCCCCAATTTCTTTGTTTTGATGATGGCTACCAATTACAGGTAATTTCCAAATTTCATTAGCAACTTCTGCGTTTCGTGTCAAGGCCATTAAAAATGTCAAACATCATTTCAAAGGCCAATTTTTGAGAAAACCATCTAAATACAGTCCTCACAACCCACCACTTTCCTCTCCCAAAGGATTTAATATTCTTCTTTACTGCAGACCAGACAACTTAGATGTATCTGGTCTGCTTTGTCAAGAAGTTCAGGTTTTTTATCTACTCTGGCATCATTTACTTTCAGAAAATCCATATCTCATCTTATCCATTTTCCATGTTCTTAATTATTCTCTATTTTAATCTTTATTCTGAAGCTTTGCATACCCACAGATTCAGACTAACAGACACCTATGTGCCAAGAACACCTTCTCCCTGGACCAGTCCACAGGCCTTGTTTGCCGTTCTCCAGCCAAGAGACCCAACCCCTGTGCTTTGACAGATTTATTACAAACCCTTCTTCCACGACTTCGGCTTTGTGTGAGCCCTTTCTCATTCCTGGAGGAGAAGCCAGTTGCTCCCACCTGTCTCCATGCTCAAAGATCCTTGCCTGCTGAGCCCATGTTGGTTGTGGCCCTGCCCATTCCCCTGCACTCATCACCTGCCTCTCTCCCCCTTGGCCAGTGTCCCCGGTGCCACCAAAAACTTGGGCAAAGTTTACATGGGGGTTTTTGGGACTATACATAGATTATCCTGTGTCTCTGTCCCATCCTCAGCACATGAACCCCACTTCTCCTTTCCTGCTTCCCCTTTCATTTATATGTCTGGACAATTTCCAAGAGTTTTGTGCAACCCATCCTTTGCTGTTTCCTTTAATAACCTTGGCAAGGTTGGATTTTGCCATACTTTCAAATTTGCTCGCTTTAACAAAAATTGCAAACATTTTTTCTTAGTATCCTTTTTTTCTCTCTTGCCTGTGGATTCCCAGATCTCCCTCAGCAGCATCTTGTCCTCCCACCCACCAGTGCCGGAGCCCATTCCTTGTGCTCGCAGACCCTCCAGCCCCTGCCTCACCCCCACGGGAAGCAGGCAGGGCCTGCTGTCGGCAGGAGGGAGCTGCTGGTGACTCACAGCCTTCCTGGCTGCAAGGCCATGGCCATCCTGTTTGTGTCAGGACAGGGGACTGGGAGCCCTTGCTGGACAGGCTTAATCCCACCTCGGACTGGCAGGTGGGCAGAGCTGTCCTGGCGGAGGGAATGGTGAGCCTCAAAACCTGCTCATCAGCGAAAAGCCCTCCGGAATTCCACACGTGGCTGTCAGAGGAGCAGCTTGGGCCAGTGCTTGTGTCCACTCCAGCTGATCCTATGCAGCTCCAGGGGCTGGGGCAGATTCTTGGAATCCCACGGAACTCGATAAGCATCGCTATTATTTTTAGATCCTTCCTTTCAGCCCCTCTCCACAGCAGGCTGAGGCTCTGCAAGCCGTGCGGAATGGAGCGCCCGCAGTGCAAACCCACAAATATCCACAAAATTGGAGGAAAGAGGTAGGCGGGAGGAGGGAAACCCTAGGAACTTGCCCTGGGAAACAGCCCTGCGCCAGCATTCCTTGCTGCAGGAAGAGTGCCCCGGTCACCACCAGAGGCCTGCCAGAAGGTCCTGCCCACATACCAGCTTGTGGATACTGGTGTCTCCCTGGGCAGGGAGCAAATCCCCTGGGAGCAGGACTCCAAACCTGCACTTCTGCATAAAGTCACTCCTCTGGAGCACCTTTCCTGGGACAGCTCTCCCCTCCGGTGGGAAGAGAGACACGTGAGCCCTAGTCAGCTGCGTGCTCCAGCCACAGGCTGCTTGTGCACCAGGCTCGGAGCTTTGCTACCTGCGGTGGTTTTTAACGAGAGAGGAGCAAACGAAAGTGCTTCAAAAGAGGACGAGAAACATTGCAGCTCTTGGAATGGCTCCAGCCTTGGCTGGGAAGTTGAGACATGCCTTGGAGGGGATGGGAGTCCCCTTGGAAGATAATCAGAGATTTTGAGTCTCTCCTTCTTCCTCCTATTTACAAAGTCAGGGAAACCAGTAAGTTGGTTTTCCACCCCCACCCCCACATGACAGCCTCTCTCATGGCAGGACTGAGGGAGACCTCGATGTGAGGCTCCAGATGGTCCCTCAGAAACTGCTGCTGGGGTCGTGGGGGTCAGGCTGCAGCGAAGTTTGCAAACCCCCTCTGTAGCCAAGAGCAGGACAGTGAGATGCAGTGCTGGAGGGATCTCCTTTCCCGAGGCTTGTCCCCACCATGGGGCACACATACCCTGAGCATGCAGGATGCTGGGGCAATGCCGGCCCTTGGAGCACGAGGAAAGGCCACTCTGACATCTGTTCAACCAGAGCTGCCCATGGCGTGCTCAGAACTGCTGAGCTCCCCTCTCAGCCTCATACCAACCTCTCATCACACCACAGCAACCCACCTGTGCCTGCCACCCCTCCGAGTCACCGCAGTGCTCCACAGGCATGGTCACACTGGCTAGAAGGGATCATTCAGACCAACAAATCCCATGTCTATGGACCACTGGCCTGGCTGCACTACAGCTGATAATATCATGGAGTATCCTGAGCTGGATGGGACCCACAGGGATCATTCAGTCCAACTCCTGGCCCTGCACAGACACCCCAACAATCCCACCCTGTCCCTCAGAGCGTTGTCCAAACCCTCCCGGAGCTCTGGCAGCCTCGGGGCCGTGCCCACTGCCCTGGGGAGCCTGCTCAGTGCCCACCACCCTCTGGGGGAAGGGCCTTTCTCTGAGATCCAACCTAACCCTGCCCTGGCACCACCTCATGCTGTTCCTTCAGGTCAGAAGCTGCAGACCGTGGTGAGGTCTCCCCTCAGTCTCCCCTTCCCCATGCTCAACAAAGCAAGCAACCCCAGTTGCTCCTTGTATGGCTTCCCCTGTGACCCTGCAACAGGCAAACTGAATTGGACAGGTATTCTCCAGGGAGGGAATTTAACAGCCACAGTTAACAGCTGTCCACTCTACCCTCTGGGCACGCCTGGGGCACATCCCTACCTCTCCATACATTTCTCTTCACTACCTTAGTGGAAGAAGAAACCGCAAGCACAGGTTCAAGTTCCTGAAACTTTGCACTTAGTCAATGGAGTTAAGTTTATCACAGAACTTCTCCACACCCAGCAGCAGAGGGGAAAAACACCAGTAGGATGCAGGTGGTCATGCCCACTCCATGCTTCATGGGATCAGAGCAACACCCTTCTCTGCAAGATGCTCTGGGATCCCAGGAAGAGCTCTTGGTTGAAGAAATCCAGGCAAAACCCCCAAAGCAGCTTAGAGGCCTGGGATGTTTGCACAGAGGCTGCTCCCTACTGACGTTTCCTCCTAGTTCGAACCTCACATTGCATCTTGTTGGCAACAAATTCCCTTCATTCACAAAGTCCCAGGGTCTTGTTGGGCAGAAAAACAGTATCAGATTCCTCAGGAGAAGTCAGACACAAGCTCAGGGAATAACTGGAGCCTGATGGCATATTATAGTCATGGTGATGTTTATACAAAGAAGTAAAGGTCACACACTGACTAAATAACTTGGGTCTAAGGGCAGCCAAGAGACACACACAGTCTCCCTGGCACCTTACAGGGTTCAGAGCCATCGCCTTAACTTCACGTGCTTTAGTTTCTCTGTTTCTACCAGTAGCTATAGGAAACTGGTTATCTTTCAGGGCATGGAGAGAGATCATTAACCAGTGGCTTGAAGGTGGCTTGAGAGCCTCCAAGGGCTCAAGTAACACCAAATGTTACTGCAGCGTGAGCTGTACTAGCCAGCCAAGCACTCAGCCAAGAGGGAAAGTTCAATCGGTGTTGCCAACACTTGGCAGACCAGCGGGGCACTGGCTGATGCTGCTCAGCCCAGCTGTGCTGCCCTGGACCTCCCCCAGATCCCAGGGACAGGACTGTGAAAGGAGGGAGAGAGGCTTGAAGTGCTGCAGATTCTCCTGGCACTGCCGTGGGAAGCTCCCAGCTCTCTTCACTGCTCCTATTCTTTTCTGGCCAAAAGGCTCTTCCAGCACCGGTGTGCAGAGAAGGGGTCCATGGCAGGGCTGGAACAGAAGCGCACAGGCTGGAAGAGCTTTGGAAACTCATTTTCCTGTCAAAGGAAGCCCAACATCCTCCCCTCACCCAAACCTGCAGATACACACTGTCACATTGCTCCCCTAAATTGCAGGCTGCCCAACCCTGTCCCATTCCCAGGCGGTGCTGTGCCTCTCCAAGGGGTGAGTAAGGACTCAGACATGCAAATCCACAGGCAAGTGTGTGCGTGTTGCAACATGGAGGAGGCTGCTCAGCCCAAGGACTTGGCTCCTCCTGCAACCAGAGTCAGGGAACAGGCTCATGAAAAACCTAAGTCTCCAAATATTTTATTTTGATCCACGAGCCTGGCAAGATCTCCTGTGAACATCCACTCAACTGGGACTACATGGGCCTCGGAGGAAGAAGGGGGAGTGGTAGGAAGTCAGACTCAGACTCAAATACAGCTCAGGCTCGGGTTTGGGAGAACTTTCACTCTTTCTAAATAAACATAGAAGCCTTGATGTTTAAGGACATAAAGCTTTTCTACTTGTGGCTGTTGGTCTGTGTGTTTGAGCAAAGGCTTCTTTGGCTTCTGCCAGTCTGACTGAAGAACTGGTGGTCAGTAACAAGGTGAGCAGATCCTGCTGGCCACTGATCAGAGCAGGGCAAGAGGTACCAGCATTCAGCTGGTAAGATGTGATGGAGCAAGACACATTTGACTCGGGCTAAAAAATTTCAAAGAACCATAGAATGCCCCATTCCTGCAAGTGTTCAAGGCCAGGTTGGACAGGGCTTGGAGCAACCTGGTCTAGTGGAAGGTGTCCCTGCCCATGGCATGGGGTGGAAAGAGATGGGCTCTGAGGTCACCTTCCAACCCAAACCAGCCTGTAATTCTGTGATTTTTCTTGAGTGACAAGCACATCACCCACGTGGGACATGGATTTCAAACAGTCTTCTTGGCTCAGGTGCCAGAGTCTCTGCTTGACCATCGGGACAGCCTGTGGCACCGGCAGTGCCCTGCAGTAGCTCAGGTGAGTGCAGCACCTTTGTCTCCAGGCTGCCGGCACATTCACACTAACATGTGAACTGGGTGTTCGTACATCCAGGGGTTGGATGAAATAGAAATGGGATGCAAGAAAAGGGAAAGTAGCAAGTCCGAGTCTCTTTCCAGGGAAACTCCAGGAAAGTCCACGGATGTAAATAGCTGAGAAGAGCTGAGACAGTGGAAACATGAAATCAGCCAACTGTCCTTCTGCACTGAGCTATGAATTCCAAAGGTGGGAATGTGAGGCGAACTCACCCCAGGATAGTGGCTGCTGTCTGTCAGTCCATCCATCCACATGGCCAGAGTGACCACATTGCAAACCAGTGGAGTCACAGCTCCAGAGGGGCTCAGAACAAGCCTGTGACAAGGAAAACATTGTGACTGGGATCCCAGTACTCTCCAGGCTGGTGCATTTTGTGATTATTTGCCTTACAGAGGGAAGCTCCGGCTGAGGAAATAGGATCCTTTATTCCATGACTCCATAAGAAACTCTGGGTATTTCTGCTGAATTGAACTGCTTTCCTTCTCTGCCTGAGTGCAGAGTGAAGCCCAGAGCCATGTCCAGATCCCAAGCCTTAGCTACGGCTCCATGTGATGGATTATTTATTTCTGTAGCTGAACACTAGAATCATCAATACAGAGACATTAAGATGAGCCTCAAACCCTCTCTCTTTACTCATCTTTCCCCCCTTTTTTTAGGCATACAAGACTGCAGCAACAAGCAAATGGTTTCCCTATCTGGGAGACCCTCCTGGAAGACACACTCAGTGGGGTAGACTCAAGCGATCTCCCATTCCTTACTGTATGTTGGACATTTCTCTAGCTGTCTTGTATCTGGAAGAAAAATCTTTGTTCTCCTGTCAGCCTTGGAGTTTGTACACTTACACTTGCACAAATCCATGGAGAAGCCAGGAAAAGCACTGCTTTTCATTGGGAATTAGGAAAGAGGCAAAGCTTAATAAGGTGAAGGGACGGCCAGTTAGTCCACAGTGGCACGAGCACACCATCGTCCCTCCAAATAAACCCTGCCATCTCCACCTGGGCTGCTCCAACTGCTGCTGCTCATGAGAAATTCTGGAGACAGGGTCTTGCTCTCGCTGCCTGGTCACCTGTGGGAGAGCCAAGTCCTGTCTAGTGACTCAGCTCTGAGTTGCTCAAAATGACCTGTTCCTACCTTACTCCAGAGAGGCAGGGATCCAGAGACAGGTTCACAGAATCATGGTCTGGTTTGGGTTGGAAGGGACTTTAAAGGCCATCTTGTCCATCCTCCGCCACAGGCAGAGACACCTTCCACCAGCCCAGGTTGCTCCAAGCCCCGTCCAACCTGGCCTTGGACACTTCCAGGGATGGGGCAGCCACAGCTTCTCTGGGCAACCTGTGCCAGGGCCTGCCCACCCTCACAGGGAAGAATTCCTTCCTGATATTTCTTTCATTCATTCTAGGAAACCCCAGGACATACTCAAACCATACTCTGGTTCAAAGGAGAAAGGTGAAAATATAGAAATTAGGACTCTTCAGCAATGAATATCTCCAACCATTCCCTCAGCAGAAGCAGGTGCACACCCAAGGTGGAACAGTCTGAAGGTATGAGAGGATCTGATGGGAGGTGTTCAACGTAGCACCTCTCCCTGCCCCTGCCCCTGTCCCTGTCCCTGCCCCTGTCCCTGTCCCTGTCCCTGTCCCTGTCCCTGCCCCTATCCCTATCCCTATCCCTATCCCTATCCCTATCCCTATCCCTATCCCTATCCCTGCCCCTATCCCTGTCCCTGTCCCTGTTCCTGTCCCTGTCCCTGCCCCTATCCCTGCCCCTATCCCTGTCCCTGTCCCTGTCCTAATGGACAAGTATGTTGTTGCTGCTCCAGTACTTTCAGTTAATACAGCCTGGGATTTTGTGGAGCTGGGCACTCAAACCTCACAAAGCCCAAAACCTCCCGGACCCAGGCAAGTGGCAGGAAATGCCCATGGGAGGCAGAGTGCCTGCTGCAGCCGGGGCTGAAGCCATGCCGTGCTGTGCCACGCTGGGAGAATGGGCTGGGGCAGCGTGGCCATGGTGCCTCCCAGTGTGTGCTGTCCCTGGCAGGAAGCCGTTTGTCTGCAAGGCAAGGAAACAAGGAGGTTTTGGAGACAGCAATCCCATGCAGCTTCTCACTGCTTTTCCCAGCTACTGATCCAAGAGTGCCTGTGTTTACTTCCAGCCTTCCTCTCTGCTCTGCTGCCAAGCAGCCTCACTGACCGGACGCAAACCACTCCACCAGGAAACTCGCCGGGCCGTATCAGATGGAAAGGCCATTGCACAGAGACACTTGGGTGGCATTAACCCTGCTCTACCTGGGCCCAGGATTGGGGCAGCAGAGTGCACCCCGCGCATCGCCTCTCTGCCCCCGGAGCCCGGGTTATTGTACCTGGGGCTGCTCCGCAGTGTGACAGTGCTGCAGCTGGAATCCTGCCCACGTGGCGCTGAGACGTTCGCAGGGAGGGAGGACGGACACGCCAAGTGTGTGTGGCTGACCCCACACGCTGGCTGCAGCGGCTCCATCACAGCAGGGTGACAGTGGGACGTGTGGGACGGGGCTGTGCCCGTGGATCTGGCAGTGCAGCAGACTGACTTCACCAGGGTCTTTGGTGACCCACTGGTCTGAGAATGCTTTCAAGGAGTAAATGAGGTGGGGATCGCCTGTGGGTCATGGTGGCTTACCAGACACTGACCATGGATTAATGGGTCCTGTCTCAGTATCTCTTCTGCCACAAGCAAGGGCAGTGCTGCCTCCTTGGACTGTTCTGGGCACAGCAGCCCACTGGGCACAGCCGTGAGTGCCCACTCAAGACCACACAGGATGTCTCCCAGAGGCATAACCCTCAGGAGCACCACGAGGTGAAGCAGGGCTCTGAACACCAGGACTGCCTCTGGCACAGCTGCTCCTCTCAACCTGGATGCGTCATGTCCCCCATTTCCCATTGCTCTCCCCAGGCCCACGCGCTCCCTGCGGCACAGTGAGTCACTGTCCATGAGGGCACCACCACCCGTGGGATCTCAGACTCCACTTGGCAGTGGAGGGGAGGCAGGGAAGTAAGTAGTGATGGGAAAAAAAAGCATTCAGTCATCAGAAAAAGCTTCTTCTACAATTATCTGCAGAAGATCGTGGAATCATGGAATTGTTAAGGTTGGAAAAGCCCCCTGAGATCATAAGTCCAACCACTGACTCAGCATTGCCAATCCCACCACTAAACTATGTCCCCAGCTGCCACATCCACATATTTTTTAAACATTTCCAGGGATGGTCACTCCACCACCTCCCTGGACAGTCTGTGCCAGTGCCTGACCATTCTTTCTGTGAAGAAACTTTCCCTTATATCCAATCTAGATCTCCCCTTGAAGCCATTTCCTCTTGTCCTGTCCCTGTTCCCTGGGAGCAGAGCCCGACCCCCAGCCCTTGGCTCCCCCCTCCTGGCAGGGAGTTGCAGAGAGCCAGAAGGTCCCCTCTGAGCCTCCTTTTCTCCAGGCTGAGCCCCCCCAGCTCCCTCAGCCCCTCCTGCTGCTCCAGACTCTTCCCCAGCTCCGTTCCCTTCCCTGGACACGCTCCAGCCCCTCAATGTCTTTCTTGCAGTGAGGGGTCAGTAACCGGCCACAGCACTGGAGGGGCCTGAGCAGTGCCCAGTGCAGGGGGATGGTCCCTGCCCTGCTCCTGCTACCACACTATTGCTGATACAATTTGGTTGCCATTGGCCTTCTTGGACACCTGGGCACACCTGGGCTCGTGTTCAGCTGCTACAACCTGCACACCCAGGTCCTTTACGTGGCAGAAATATTTGTATTTTGCACACGTTTATTTTCAGCCCCTGTCCCTGCCCACGGCTATGGGGCTGGGCTGTCTGTGTCCCACTCCAGTGTCACTGCAGCTGCCACGGCTGAGGGCCGGCATCTCAACACTTCTGCTTTAGCAAGAGGATGACAGTGCACAGCTGTGACCCTCCTGTTTGGCTGAGGCAGGTGAGAAATAACCCCACGAGTGAGGTTACACTGAAGTGACAGTCTAATACACACACACACACACACACACACACACTTAAACCACAACTCTCCTGTCTCCTCTTCCTCTGCTGAGGCATGCTGGCTGCTCTGAGCACTGTGGTGATGAGAGAGCAGAGGGAGGGGAGAGGACCTCTGCTCTTTCTCAGCTCCATCTGTATTGAGAAACTCCAACACTTCCATTATGGGAGAAAGGAAAAGCAACTCTACGAACACCTGATTCCCCAGCAAAGCCAGTATCCCTGGAGGAGTAGCAGCAGGCTGAGCAGCCACCAGTAAATCATTCTGGCCATATCTGCCCACGTTCAAATCTGCTTTGTCTTCCCTGTGTTTTAAGCAGGATAAAGGCTATTTTACAGTGCTCTTCCATCACACCTGCCCCTGTCACTGTAGTAACTGGCTGAGGCAGCAGCTCACCTCATCTTGCTCTTAACTCTTACAAGGACCAACCATGGCACTAAGCCAATGCATCCAAAACACAAATCCTGCCTGGGCTTGAGAACTGGAGCAGGAGAAGGGCCACTGTCACCGTTTGGTTGTTGAAATCAAGGGCTGAGCAGAAGCCCCAGTCAGCCCTCCTGTGTGCTCCGTTTCAAGCAAACTGTGCCCAGGATCTGCAAAATCACTCAAATTCACCCCAAACCAGTGAGCAGCAGAATTATCAATGGGGCAGAACTGCACACCAAAACCTGTCTGGGTAGAGGCAGGAGGCTCCTTTTTTTGAGGAATACCTGGAAAAAAATATCTGCTTGACAGCTTTGCCATGCTTAAGCTTGACTGCTAGTCCTGCTGTGCTAATCCCTCCCAGTGCTCCTGCACACCCACCCGGTCTGCAGGGAAGGGATCCTGTGGTTGACATCCGTGTTATTGTGTCTTGCTTGCTCTCACGCTCGCTGGCCCAGGGCCAGCCACAGAAGGACACAACCTTGAGCCAGGACGGACCCTGCCTTTCCCAGCGATTGAAATGGGAGAGGGGCTGGAGCAGGAAAAACAAGGAGGCAGCTTTTCCCTTTCTTGGGGTGGTGATCCCCCCACCCTGCCCAGCCCAGACATTCCTGACACGGTGCCAGGGTGGGCAGTGGGCAGCCCGCGGGGACCGAACGCCGAGTCCTGGAGGCTTTGCCTAGGCCGGGAGGAAACCTTCAGCTCCCTGTGAAGGGCCATGCCAGGCTCTGACTCACCCAACACAGCCACACAGACCCAGCAAGAGCACTGTCCTCACAGAACCGTCCCTGACATCCACACGGAGCAGCTCAGCACCAGGTCTGCTTTGGGGTTGCTGTTGTTCATCACCTGCACTAAATCACACTGTGCTGACACTGCAGCCCCAGTGGCAGTGACAGAGCATCCAGCCCACACCTCAGGGACGGGCACCTCCTCTCCAAGCTCCCCTCCTTGCTGCCCTACAGTGTCCACGCAGGACATTGTCCCTCCCAATTGCCCTCACAGCTAGGGGACAGTGGGGAGCTATGGGGACACAGAATCATGGAGTCATTGAGATTGAAAAAAAATCTGAAATCATCAAGTTCAACAGTTCCTTCAGCACTGCCAAGCCCACTACTAACTCATGTCCCCAGGTGCCACATCCACACAGCTTTTAAATCTCTTTGAGGATGGTGACTCCTCCAGTGACCCTTAGCAGCCTGTTCCAGGGCTTAACACTCCTTTCAAGGAAGAAATGTTTTCCTAAATGCTGGTCATGGGATCCTCTGGAGACAGATGTTTGTCCCAAAATGAGGCTGGAGTTCTTTGAGAATCAAAAATCCAACACCAGGTTATACACGCTTAACAAAAACTGCAGCAAGGTCTGCTGGGGTTTACGGTTTTAATTGCTGATGGCAAGAACATCTTCTGCCATATTGACCACCTCCTTGAGCATATTCTGGGTAATGTTCTTGGGTAAGGGTTTTAAAGGGGAGGAGGGTTGATTCATATTAGCTATAAGGAAGAAGTTCTTCCCTGTGAGGGTGGGCAGGCCCTGGCACAGGTTGCCCAGAGAAGCTGTGGCTGCCCCATCCCT
>JAWWEU010000038.1:10885630-10914716 GCA_035583155.1 Acropternis orthonyx | reverse complement strand
CTTCCCTGTGAGGGTGGGCAGGCCCTGGCACAGGTTGCCCAGAGAAGCTGTGGCTGCCCCATCCCTGGAAGTGTCCATGGCCAGGTGGGAGGGGGCTTGGAGCAACCTGGGCTAGTGGAAGGTGTCCCTGTCCATGGCAGGGAGGTGGAATGAGCTGGCCTTTAAAGGTTCCTTCCAATCCAAATAACTCTACATGATTCTATGATTCCCAACATAGGACATACAACCTGCTCTTGAGCAAACACAGCTTCCACCCACCACGCTCCAGAGACAGATCTGCAAGAAAATGCCCAAGACTCCAGACATTTTTAACAGGAATGGCTTCACAGAGATGGTCCAAACTGGCTTCAAGTCAGCCATGTCCAGGTCTCTGCTGGCTGAGGCCATGGCAGTGCCAAACACCATCCATTCCTCCCTCTGTACCGCAGCGTGAGGCAGGACCCTGGGCAGGGCTGGGAGCCTGGGCAGGGGAGGAACCCCGGGCAGGAAAGGGGCACCCCAGGCACAGCAGGCAGGGACCCTGGGCAGGCTCTGACTCCCAGCCCAGGGCAGCCCCTGGCAAGTCTGGCTGCTCCGCTTGGCTCAGCCAGGCTCTGCTCACTGGCAGTGCTTGGGAATGAGGAGCCAGGGTCCCGGGAGCAGCAGTCAGGGGAGGAAGCACCAGGCCCGGGACTCTTGCAGATGAGACAGGAAGGGATTACACATATCCCACCGCTCCAAACATGCGTCCCCCTTGAACAAAGCCGTTCCTGCCTCTGTGTGCAGTCGGGGCTGGGAACGGGCTCCCAGCTGCTCTGGGAACGCTGCAGATCACTTTCCTTTCCCACTGTCAGCACCTGCTTAGAGGTTAGTTCCTACGACCTTCAGGGTAACGCCGTATCACAGTTTTACTGCCCTGAGAAAGCGATGGAGATGATAACCCGGGCGAAGCCGGGGAGCCCCAACCCCTCCCTGCCCCCCTCCCTCCCTGCCCCCCATCCCTCCATCCCCGGCGGACACGCAGCCTCTCCGAGCGCCCCGGGTCTGTGCCGGGGAGCCACGTCCCCTGAGGGCAGCCTGCGTGCACTCTCTCCCATCAAGCTAGAGACCAATGCAGGAATAATATGAACATATATTTTTAGCAGCAGCAAATTATTTCTCTTACAGAAGGAATATTTCCATGCTGGGCTTTTTCCCTTCCCTTATCACAGATTGTATATTTAGAGCGTGAGAACTCTACCTCGCACAAACAAGCGCTGCCAGGCCCCGTGCTCAGGCAAGAAGCCACTGCTGGCCTCTTGGACCTGCCCCTTTTTGGGACCAAACCCCTCATCTTCACTCCACAAGTGGGAACAGCCAAAGGGAGAGCTGCATTTGGGATATTATGTGAAAAGGAAGGGAAAAGGCACTTCAGAGAGTTATCAATCAGCACGTTTGTGAACTTGTAGCTGCTGAGCTGCTGGAAACACGGGGCAGACGGTGAGCCCTGACACAGTCACCAGCAGCAGCACTGGCTCCAACGCTTTCCCCTGGCTGCAGGTGCAGGAGGGATCCCTAGGGATGCCTGGAATGGTTGGGGACGTCCCCAGGGCCATCTGGCTGCTAAAACACATTGCACTTGCCAGCGGAGTCACACCCAAAGAGTGGCTTTACAGCCTGCCCTGCACGGAGCCTGTGAAGAGAAGGCCACGGGTGTTCAAATCCCCTTCCTAATACACAGATGCACATGCACAGAGTGGGGAAACAAATCACTGTTTACACTCTGCTTTCCCAGCCCTCTGGCATGCTGGAGGCTGGGCAGCCCTGCCTGCCTCCCTGCCTGCTTCCCTGCCTGCCTCCCTGCCTGCCTCCCTGCCTGCCTCCCTGCCTGCCTGTTTCCCTGGCTGCCTCCCTGCTGGGAGCTGCTCTCTGGCAGGGAAGCCACAGCCAGCCGGCAGCCCTGGAGTGTAGATACGGAGGCTTCTCATTCCTAGAGAGGAGGCTGATTTCACAGCCTGACCGTGGCAAACATCTCTGCGATTTTTGGAGTTTGTCATGGATGAGCCGTCAGGAACCGCTGGATCCACATGCCCTGCTCCACCAGGGAGTGACACAGCACAGTCCCTCCTGGCCCACGGACCCAAACCCTCCCTGTGGCCCCTGTAACGCAGATTTAACGCATTTCAAACAAAAATGCATCAAATGCCATATTTCCACACTGAACAGGGGGATTTCACGGTCTGGGTGACTTTCATGGCATCAAGATTGATATAGACTCTTAATCATAGGTAACAGTTGCTTGGATGCAGCTTCAGGATGAGGGCTGGGTGTCTTGGATTCCCATCTGGATTTGCCCCTCCAAGCTTGGTCCTGTTTATTTTCCTCACATCTCGGCTTGGGCATCCCACTCCCACTGAGAACAACAAATCAGGTCATTGGGTTTCTTGCAAATCACAGCTCTGTGCCTTCTGACCTGCCCTGAGACAACTCCAACAGCAGCAGGGGAATGAGGACAGGTCTGACTGCTCCACCACTCGTCTCCTGTGGGCAGCGGCTGCGGTGCAGGGGCAAAGCCCTCCGCGAGCTGCGCCCTGTGCTCTGCAGCTCCTGCAGTGGCCCAGGCAGATTTCAGTCATTTCAGAGAAGGAATGATGATCCCTCATCCAAGGTGGGGTGATTTTCTTGCCATCAGACCTCCAGAGTCTCATCACCAGGCAGTGCAACTGCCAGTGCAACACGGAATCATAGAATCACAGAATCATTAAGGTTGGAAAAGCCCTCTAAGACCATCTTCTAACTGCTCCCCCAGCACTGCCAAGGCACCACTACACCATGTCCCCAAATGCCACATCCACATGGCTTTTAAATCTCTCTGGAGATGGAGATTCCACCACTGCCCTGGACAGACTGTGCCAGTGTTGAACAAATCTTTTAGTGAAGAAATTTTCCCTAATATCCAATTTAAACCTCCCCTGGCACAACTGCAGGCTGTTTCCACTTGTCCTGTCGCTTGTTATTTGAGCAAAGAAACTGACCCACCCAAAATCCTGAGGCTCATGCTGCCTGCAACAGGCACTGCTGGCAGGGAGTGTGGTGGTGGACAGTGGGGCTAGGCTCAGGCTGTCAGTGCTTCCTGTCCCACATTTCCACCTGTACATTGCTTTTCCTACTCTGTTCTGTGCATTCTTGAATGTTCAGGAAAAGAATGACTTATCTGGCATGTTAGCATTCCCATTTTTAATCCACTTCATCCCAATCTCCACCAGTTAACAGGGATTTTCCCAGCCATGAATTTTTTTCCGTTGCTGCAAATGTGTCACCTCCGAACTCAGCCCCTCACCCCACATGTCCTTGCAATGGGAGCAGCCTCCAGAGATGTTCCTCCTGCCAGAGACCCAGGGTGGCAGGATGGGCCGCGCTCATGCATCACCATGGCTCTCATATCAGGTCTCCTACCAGCTCTTTTATTTCTGATAATGACCTCTGGGTGCAGTGGGGAAAGCATCAGAGGGATTTCCACTCTTGGCAGAGGAGCTGGGGCTATGACAAGGCTCCGAGCCATCACAGCCACTTCATGAGCTGCAGTAAGGAAGCCCAGGTTCACCCAGTCACCTCTAAGGGTTAACATGGGCTCAGTCCTCAAGAGACCACATGGATTCCTCTCCAGTTTTCCTCTCAGTAACCTGATCACAGCTCCTGGCAATGGCTCTCTGAGAGTCCCTGGCCAGAGGAGATGGGCTGGAACCTTATCCCTAATCTGGATCCATCACAAAATCAAGGAATTATTAAGGCTGCAAAAGACCTTTAAGATCATCAAGTCCAACCATCAACCCACCACCATGTTCACCACTAAACCATGTCCTCAAGTGCCACATCCACGAGTTTTTTGAATACTCCATCTCATGTCCATATTTCCACCAGCCTGCTGGGTCCGGGTCAGCTCTACACCCACAAGACAGCTCTCCTCACCATGGCCTGAGGCGCCTCTGACCCCTTTGTCTGGAGAGGCTCCAGCAGAGAAAACCTCCTTGAAGAGCTGACTCTCACCTTGTCTGTCCATCCCGTGCCTCCCTAGAGCCAAAACCCTGTGGGGTGGAAGAGACCAACAGCTCAGAGTGCAAAGCTCCCACCCCCAAAGAGAGGAGGAGGAAGCTCCCACCTCTGAGGTGGGACAAGCCCTCCTCAGTTACCTCCCTCATGCTCTCCCAACTGCAGGCAGAAGAGCTGGATCAGCCTGGGCACAGGAGATGCTCTGCAAGGAACTGGTCACTCATTGCAAGGCCTGAAAAGGCAAGAGCTCAGATGCAGGAGGTGGCATCTCCAGCTCCTTCCTAAAAAAAGCTGACTCCAGCTCATGCCCCAAAAGAACTCAAACTTCTGCCCTGGCTTGTGCAAAGATTTGTGCATCTCTGGAAAGATGACAAATGAGTCTGAGGCTTGGGGAAGCTCTGACGACAGTGATCAGAAGGAACAGGCTGTAGTGGTGACCAGAGGGTTTGTCAAGAGGTCCCTCCATGGAGGGAGAGGTCTCCACCAGCCCCAGAAGCTGCCTGGCGTGGGGAGCCAGTTCCTCTGGGAGAGGGTCAGCAGGCAGGAGGAAAAGCGAGGAGCAAAGGCCAGTTCTCTGCCAAGAGTCGTTTCTCCCACGGATGGGGCCAAGATCAGTTGCAGCAATATCAGCCCCATGTTCTGTGTGGAGCTGGCTCAGCTCTGCAGGGCTGAGCTCTCTGGCAGGAGCTGTGCGGGGCCGAGCCCGGGAGCTGAACCGCTCCATGTGAACCACCATGAGCTGGAATCCCACTGAAATCAGAGCACATTGGACACAGTGTTCAGAGCACAGCCGTCCTGCAGCCGAGCTGGCAGTGGGGAGAACCAGCACTGGTGCCTCTCACATGCTCACCAAACACACGCAAAATGCTGCTCCATGGCTCTTCCCAAAGGAGAGGCTCAGACAGCCCAGGAAACAAAGGATGGGCAGAGATGGGCACTGCCTGCTGCTGAAAGCCTGAGGTTAGTGGCGGAAAGTAGAAGGCTGGAAAGCATTTTTCTCATGAAACTGGATTTACAAGAAAAGTGACTTGGTAAGGACCAACAGGCTAAAACTCAACCCCTGGATTCATCCTGGAACAGGGATCTGGACAGTTTGGGCTCACTACAAGCAGTGAGTGACCAGGCTGAGCCAGTAGGCAGCAATATGGATGTGGAGCTCATGGATGGTAGAGCAGCCCAGGGCCAGGCAGGCAATTCAGGAACCAAGGAACCCCAACTATTCCTGCCTGAACACTTTCATCCAGAGAAATGCTTCAATTGGGAGCAGGGTGAAGCAAGAAGAGATAGCCAAAAAATGGACAGGAATGCAGATGCATGTTTGGGGCAGGGTTTGAATACAAAACTCAGACAGTGGGAGTGTGAAAATGAGATTTCCAGGCAGATGCCTTCTCTCCTGTGTGACCAGGAACAAACCGTCCCACACCAGGAGATGCACGTCCATGCGCATCTCTCACCAGGTCTTTCGAAACCTTCTTTCTGCCCAGCCCCTGCATGGTGGGAGGGTCCACTCCATGGGCACTACTCTTCCCTTGTTATCCTCTTATTGTGGACATTTTAGGTGCTTGGGAAGGCAATCCCTAGGCACATGTTCCCAGAGCCAGCAGGAGCAGCAAGTTTTCCCATAGGGGACATACCCCTGTGGTTACTACTAAGAGGCACGAATGCAAGAGACCTCAAACACCCAGAATTCCCCAAGGATTAAGCCTGAAGGCTGGGTGAAGACTTCACCCACTGAGAAACAAAGGGAATGTTTTTGCCATCCAACACCCCCATGCAGGCAGAGCTGGCATGAAAATTCCTGGTGTGAGGGTGAAGAGCCGACCCATCGTGGCCCCCCTGGCAGTGAGCTGTCACCCGTGGGGCGGTGGCACTGCAGAGAGGGCAGGGGCAGGCTGGGCACAGCTCTCGGGGAAGAGGATGAAGGCAGAGCTGCAGCTGCAGCTGACAGCTGCAACAGAAACCATCTGCCTGTGCTGGGCTGGACAGGCGGGAGGGGAGCAGGGAGGGTTTCCAGGATGAGAGGCCGAGAGGGAGGCAGGGTCTCTCATGAGACGGAGGAGCTGAGTCTGAGGGAGGCCCTTCCATGATAACCAGCAGTGCAGGGCTGGGGTTACCCCATGGCAGAGGACAGGGCAGTGGAAGGAGGGCTCAAGTTCTCTGTGACGGGTGTCCAGGAAGGATCGAGACAGAGAAATTGAGGCATTAAGAGGTAAGACACAGTTACTGTAAAAACAGTCCCCAGCAGTTGGGGTTGGGTTCCTTCTGCCCCCCAACCCACAGAGCCTCCAGGCAGCTCCAAAGGGAAGGGAGGGAAAAGCTTAATGCAGCCTCAACCAAACAGCTGTCAGCAGCAGCACCTTGCACTGTGGATCTCGGGTTCATTTATAGACCACTTAATTGCTCTGCACGCAATGATCTTTCCCTGCTCAGGATCTGTTTTTTCACTTGTCCTGCCATGGCAGCAGTTTGATGGATGAATTTAAGGGTCAAATCCAGCAGTTCAGTCTGGATTCTCCCTGCTGCACCGCTAGACCCTTGCTGACACGCAAGTTAGGAAAATCCCATGCAGTCTCCAGCACATGAGACCCCACGGGGCAGGCACCGAGGGACTATACTCTTTCTGGAAGGATGAGAAACTCATTACCACTGCAGATGGCCTGGCTCTTCCAGGCCTCTCGCCTCAAATGCCAGCCCAGCAAAGGCCATGGGCTTTATGAGATTACAGCTACTCGGAGTTTATGAGGTTACATAAAACATTTACGGTGGGCGCATTAGTAACACAGTGGCCTGTATTTATGCTGGTGCCTGCCCGCTGCAGAGCAGGGCTGGCTCCAGGGCTGAGCCGGAGCCTGTGTGCTGGTGTTTGGATGGCTTCCATCGGCACCAACAGCTGGGCTCCGCCAAGGGTAGCTCAGATGTCCTCTCTCTTCTCCAGCACCACCCACGGGCCCCAGCACCGTGAGCACCAAGGGCTGGTCCCACCAGGAGGGGCCCTGCCGTGTTTGTGGGAGGCGAGAGCTCCGAGCCGGCTGTGGCTTCCTGAGCTCTGAGCCCCTCACTGCTGCTCCCATCGCTGTGCCTCTGGCCTTCAGCACCTCGCTTCGCAAAGGACCTCCTCCAAGCAGAAGCGAAATCAAAGGGTGTGATGGGTAACAAGAGACATTTCCCAAGGCAAACACCAGCCTGGGCGTTTGGGAGCAGAGAGGGGGTGGTAGAAGGTGCCCCAGACACGGGGCAGGGTGTCTGCAGAGTCCCTGCTCCCCTCAGGAAGGAAGAACAACAACAGGAAGAGAGGAAAACTTGCTCAGACAAAAGATAAACAGACCAGCAAGATAGTGAAGCCAGAAGTTGCTAATTAACCTCAAATTGGTTCAGAAAGGACTCCAGTAGAGCACTCCCTCTGGAAGGCGAGCCGGCAGAGCTGTCCCAGCATATCTGTTGCAGTGCCCTGCTCTGCTCCCACACCACAGCCAGGGCTCCCACAGCTCTTTTCCTCTCAGGAAGCCCTGGGCTGTCCTGGGTGCGAAAGCAGGAGTCAGCAACACGAAAAGGAGCAGCACTTGTTCTTCCCTCAGACCAAGCCTTGTTTGGGTTCAACAACAACAGGCTGGAGCCCTTGATGCTTCCCAGCAGCAGCAGGAACCCTCTCCCGGCGCTCCCAGCAGCACCACATCAGGTGCTCCCAGAAGATGTGTTCATCCAACTGCACTCACTCACAGCAGCACACTCCTTGTGCTGCAGCATCGCTGAACCCAGCAGAGTCCAGTCCATTATCCAGCCCTTGACCCTGTGGAGCACACTTGACATGGTGTCCAATCGGGAGGTTTATGGAGGGGGCTGAAGCTCAGTTCCCTCAGGCCATGGAAATAAATGAGGGAGAAAAATTAAAGTGATTGTTCAAACCCAAGGGCCAGTCAGGAGCAATCTGGGCTCTGCAGAGGAGGAAATGACACTCTCTGAGCATCGGCGTGCATGTCAGGATAGAATTAGGAGCCTGTCAGGAGCTCAACATCGGCTCTACAAGACAATTACATGTGAGAAGGCTGCGGTGGGCTCTGGACACCAGAGGCACCGTTCCAGGCACTGCAGCCCCAGAGCAGCTGCCACTGTCCTGCAGTACACTGTTTCTTCTCTCTCCACTGAAGGTCCTCAAAAAAATCACACCAGCTGAGATGTTGGGTTTGGCTGCAAACCAGGGCAGGTTTTCAGGTGCAGCATCCCGTGAAGCCCAGGGATGTGACCTCCCTGCTTGGCTCATGAGGTGCCAGGCTGCCTCTGCTGCAGACAGGGTGCAGCTGTGTTTGCAGGGTGAGGGGTAATTTCCATCCTGGAGTACCCAAGGAGAGGTTCTGCCATAAGCTTTAATGGCTCTAACACTTCCTGAGTCCAATGGTCTAGTCATTTAAATTCAGTGCTGTCCCAGTATTTTTGGAGTAGGAGGATTTACAAATAAACGCTTCACCTGCAGATGGGCACCTGAGCCCTCACCTTTCACCACGCAGAGAGATGGGGATGTAGGAAGGTGATGCTGAGGTAGCCACGTGTTCTGGCAGCCCAGAACCTCCCCATGTCCTGGGCTCATCCACAGCGTGGGAATTCTGCCCCTCTGTCCTGCTCAGGTGAGACCCCCCCTCGCAGAGCTGCCTCCAGCTCTGGGGTCCCAGCACAGGATGGATATGGAGCTGTTGGAACAGGGTCAGATGATGCCACAGAGATGCCCTGAGGGCTGGAGCCCCTCTGCTCTGGACACAGGCTGGGAGAGCTGGGGGTGTTCAGCCTGGAGAAAAGAAGGTTCTGGGGAGATCTGAGAGCCCTTTCCAGTGCCTAAAGGGGCTCCAGGAGAGCTGGAGAGGGACTGGGGACAAGGGATGGAGGGACAGGACAAGGGGGAATGGCTTCCCACTGGCAGCAGAGAGATTTAGGTTAGATATAAGGAAAAAATTCTTCCCTGTGAGGGTGGGCAGGCCCTGGCACAGCTTGCCCAGAGAAGCTGTGGCTGCCTCATCCATGGGAGTGTCCAAGGCCAGTTTGGATGGGGCTTGGAGCACCCTGGGCTGGTGGAAGGTGTCTCTGCCCGTGGCAGGGGGTGGAACGAGATGAGCTTTGAGGTCCCTTCCAATCCAAACCAGTCTGTGGTTCTATGATTACTTTTACCATTCTGTACTGTGGGGGCAACAAGGATACAGCTTTCTTAACCCCTGATTTTCTTTGCAGTAGAAAGGAGTCTCAGAAAGTTCAACCCAGCTGCTCTCCACTGCTGTGGTTTCACTTCATGGTGTATCACGGATGCTGCCCTTCCATTTTCTTTGTGGAATTCCCGGCAAACTCTCAAATTCTTGCCTATAAACACATTTTGAGAGCAAGTAAGTCCATGTTATGCTAACAGCCTAATGCTTTCAAATTCTGGGCTTCAATCCTGCTGGCTGAGCTCTTTGCTCACACTTGAGCAGTTCAGCAGAAGTCTAACAGCAGGAAAACCCTCCTGGGGAGATGACACTGGGATGCTGAGACTTGGCAAATCCTGAAGAGTTGGGGTAGACTTGCATGTCATTTATCGCAGAGTAAAATCTCCCTTAACAAACATTTATTCTGAAATGTAGGAACGTATGAACTGATTTCAGTGCAGAGACAGGCACCCAGACCTTCTCACCAAGGTAAAGCCCAAACCTCTTACCCAAACATCTCAAAGCACTGAGTGGGTCATAGAGGTTCTTCCAAAACCTGATGGAGAGAGACAGGGACTTGCAGCATGTCACTCACATGCCCATGTACCTCAGGGCTGGTGGAAGTGGCCCTGGAGACATCTGTCTCTTCCAGGAGCTTACACCACTTGTCTAATTGTTAGGAGTCCAAAACTGGGGGACATAAATGTCACCACAAGGACCCTCAAGTTTACACTCAATACCAAAGCCTCTGCACTAACTTCAAAAGAATCTCAGATGAACACCAAGAGACAAACATTTCATGTAAGTACTCACAGCCCTTTTCTTATTCAGATCAAACTCCTATCAAGCCTATATTGATGCCAGGGGTGCCCCGAAATCCCTTCTAACCTCTGAGGTTGAAGGATTGAAGTTAATTTTCCTCTTTTAGTTGTCCAAGCCTTTTGAGGATAAATACACTGAGATCATCGGTTGAGCAGGCAAACGTTCTCCACCTTAATGTGGGCTGCACTATGTTCCTGGGTGGGATGTCCTGCTGGGGTGGCTGTGGGCTGGAGGAGCCGTGCTTGGCCCCGGTGGCGGCAGCACCGGGAGCGAGGGGCAATGTGAGCCCTTAGCCTTGCCTGCCAGTGCACAGTGCTGAGGGAGCTGGTGGGACACTACAAAAACCCAAAGTCACAGTTTAGACAAGGGCAGTGAAGTGATAGAGAATGGAAAAAATACCCAACTCTGGAGATGTAACATAGGGGGAAATATCTGTCCCACCTGGGAAACAGGGCTTGGACACTTACAGTGACCCCAGAGAACAAGCTGCCTATAAAAGGGCCATGACTGAACACCCCAACTGTTCTGATTTATAGAAACATAAAGGCTATCTAAAGGCTATCCAATTTTAAATGCTCTAAAATATTTTAAAGCTTTCTATGATAGTGTAAATCCTCCCCAGGAAACACCCACTCTCTGTGCCAACCTGTTCTCTGCTGACCCACCCTGAGAAGAGTGTGTCCCATGTGCCCCTCCCACTGAGGAGATCCCACTCACAAACCCATTCTCAGCAATGCAGTGGGCAGCACATGAATTTAAGGATGTACTGAGGCAAGTCTCTAAAAGCCTCCCTGTGCTGGGGAGGGGGCTGCCCCATCTCCTGGGCTACACCACAACTCTGTGGAAACATTATCCAGCATTTGATAAGCTTCCAATTACAAAAAAAAAAAAAAAAAAGTAAGAAAATAAGGAAGCATCCCAATATCTGTCATAAAGCAATAATTGATTGTGCAATCGATGGATGAAGCTTGGGGAAATGACTTGGGTATGTGACAACTACGGAGGAGAAAAGTTTGGATGCAAACAGTCCCGCTGGCTGAGAACATTCTCACGCCTGAGCAGGGATGGGAATGAGACTCAGCACAGCTCACAACTGCCATCACTGCTTTGCTTTGTAAACTTCACTTTCTTTTATTTGGAAAAATAACTACGGAATTAGAGCAAGCAAATAAAACAAACAAACCATCCTTGTCTTAGAAAAATCCCAATGTCACGCTGAAGTGAGATAAGAAACAGTGGAGAAGTTCTTGCATTGCTGTCGATGGGAGCTGTAAGTATTACACAGCAAGGAAAACAAACGCTCCCTCTCAGATGGGAAAAAATGTTTCTTCTCAGTTGGAGAAAGAAAAACACAAAGCGGCTCAACTGCATCCCCAAAATTGTGCAATTTACTTTGCATATTTGGCAGCAAAAGTAGAAGAAGCAGTTTATAATCCAGGGTTTTCATGCAAATGACAGGTTCTTGGTTCTAGAAGGAGCACTTCATTTTGGTATGCTTTTTTTAATTAACATTCTCACAGTACGTTAGAATTAAAGGAACACCACCAGCATAAAACTCACTGAGTGAGCATTCTCCATGCCTGGTGCCCCAGCAGTCCCTGCACTGCCTGTAATTGAGGCAGATCAGGGAACCAGCAACTCCCTGGATGGTTTGGGGTTTATATGGATAACTGCAGCATTTTCTGTACACCTGATTTCCCCAAGTACCTTGGCTGGGCAGTTCCCCCCTTCACAGAGCAACAGGAGACAAGACTTGAAGGATCAGGAGCAGGCAGCAATCCACGATCCATCTGAAGGCTGTGGATGTGCAATACCTGGGGTTTGTTTTTTTTTAACAATTTCATTAGGAAGATGCAAATTCCTGTACATTTCATTATTTTTAAATGTTAATTCAAACTGCAATAAGGTGGAAATTATGTATAAAACAACTCAACAAGCTCTTTTTCTGCCCCAAGAGTTGGTTCTGTGCTTCAGGATATAGAACAGCTGGTGTGAAACACACCTACAGAGACTGAAAAGGGCCCTGCCTGCCTGCAAAAACAGTTCAAAATTGGCGAGAATATCCCAAAGAAAGTAGTTTTTCAGGAAGGAGACACATAAGGCATCTACCAGGGCAGCAAAGGGAACCAACTTCACTGCCTCCAGAAAGGAAGGGGGAAAAAAACCACAAGGGAAGTGAAACTGTGACAATTTTTAAGTCCTGGGGACAGAGTCCTATGACTGCGCAGAGTCCTGTGTCACATGAAAGGTGTGGGAAAGTGCTGAAGCTCTGGTTACACTCACATTGCTGGCTTCAAAAATAGCCTGAGAAGTAAACCATGACTTCCCAGCCGAGGCAGCTCCGCTGTGAGCCCTGCCAGGAGGCTCTGCCGCCCCGGCCCCCCGCACACCTACCCAGGGCACGGGACCTGCCCTCTGCTCCTGCCCAGGAACAGCCCTGAGCGCGCTCAGGCTTAAACCCCGGGCTCAAGAGCCTGGCAGGAATTATATGTGAATTTAAGCTTAGAGTTAAACCTTGGAGCCATCCCGGTGAGTGAGGCATTTTCCAATTATCTCATCCAGCGTATCCAATCACTGCGCTGACTTTATAAACTAAATGAAACCGCACACAAATTACACTGACACTAAGAACAACATTGTACAGGCCTGCCCTTCACTGTGCTCTCCAGGTTTGTTCTGTTTACAACTCTGTTTACTGCCCTCATCTCCCCACATTACTCAGGCACCAACACGAGACGTAAACAGCCCAAAATTTGGCTATTGGTTCTGAGGGCATGATTTTTTTTTAATGAGTTCTGATGGGGATAATGAGAACCAACAATGAGATTATTTTTCTGAATTGCCTGGGCTACTGGAGCAGAGTGTGCCCCGTCAGAGAACAGCCCCAGTGCCTCAGCAGGTGCTGCATGTCCCTCTGTCCTGGGCTCACAGCTCTTTGACACAGGTTGCTAACCCACAGGGCTCTTCTTCCTGCATGGCTGGAGCTCCCCAGTGTCTTGCCTGGATGGAGCCCACCAGAGCACCATGCACGGTGTGGGGGGAAGCAGGACCTTGCCAGGCACAGCCCTCGCTCCTGATGGGACCTGGCTCCGTCTCTGCCCCGGTGCGGAGCTCGGCTCAGCCACGAGCACAGGAGACGGCTTGTACCAAACAAGAGCCACCCCTGTGTCAGGCCAGGCACAGGCTGCAATGAACAGCAGCCTAAGGAAAGATGGGAAATCTCCAAGAAACATAACAAATACCACAACTACCTGAACAAAGTAGCTAGTCATCCCCCACATGCACCGTTAGAAATCCCAGAATCCTGGAATGGTTTGGGTTGGAAGGACCTCAAAGATCATTTGGTTCCAGCCCTCCTGCCATGGGCAGGGACACCTTCCACCAGCCCAGGTTGCTCCAAGCCCCGTCCAGCCTGGCCTTGGACACTCCCAGGGATGGGGCAGCCACAGCTTCTCTGCCCAACCTGTGCCAGGGCCTGCCCACCCTCACAGGCAGGAATTTCTTCCCAATATCCCACCTAACCCTACCCTCCAGCAGTGGGAAGCCATTCCCCCTTGTCCTGTCACTCCACACCTTTGCCCAATGTCCCTCTCCAGCTCCCCCACAGGCACCACAGAAGGCAAGAAATCTCTTCAGAAGTGCTGTCTTCATGCTGTGGAAGGAAAGGAGCCCCAGTTCCCCCAGCAGCGATGCCTGTTGGACCCTTGTGTCCCACTCCAGAGCTGTCCCTTGCAGGTGGCCACAGTACACTTCTGTGCCCCAGCAGCTCCTCTCCCTGTGGTTCTGCTGGCAGTGAGTGCTCCTCAATGCAGTTTTAATGCTCCATGGGCTCACCAGCCCTGCAGAGGCTTTACCTTCCTGCAGCCGTGGCAGCGAGAGCTGTATGGCACCTCAGGGGCAGATGGAGGGGGACAATCCCCAAAGCCCAAAGTTCATATGGCCCTGCCCCCATCTCCCATGCGCCATCCTGGCCACAGGTGCTGGAGATGCTCCACACACACCAGTCAAAGTAACACACTGCAAACTGGGTGCCCCTGCAGCAAGGGGGGAGACAGAAGCACTGGCACTTTGTCACCTGTGTGTCACTGACACCTGCACTCACAGTGGACAGCAAGTGGAGGGGGATTTAACAGACAGCAAGAACATCCATAAATGCATGCAAAAAATGACAAGAAAATGTCAAACCAGACACATTCATCAGCTCCAGATACTGCCATGCAGTTCAGCTACCCTGTGTTACAGTTGGGTCATACCCAACTACCCCAGGCTGCTTCTACATGAGCCAAAGATACAACTATACTTTGGAAAAGGGAATAGGGAAGGAACTGTTGGCTCTGCCCCTGAGGGTGCTCTGCCCCTGGGGGTATTTGCTCTCTGAAGGCCCAGGTCCGTGCCAGTCCTTGTCCCCTTTTGTGTCAGCTCAGGGTGTTGTTTTCCCCAGCCCAGCACACCCTGCTCCTGCACTTCTGCTGACACAGTTGCTTGTTGGCTGATGTGGTAAGTGAGTTGTTTGTGGTGCACGCGGCACTGCAAAAAGACAAATTATTTGCACTCCGGATCTTTTTTTAAAAAGCTCTTCTTTGCATGCCTTAAGTAGCTAAATGCAGTTTGCCTTTTTCCCATGGCTTTGGCTGCTTGGTGGCAGTGAGCACACCCCCATCATACCCCACCTTTCAAGGCACGTTTCTAAAATGGTTTTGAAAAATAAGTCTTTAAAAGCTCCAAAAAAAGCAACAGCATTTCCTCTTCAGAAGAACACAGTAATAACTGAAAAGGTGACTCCTGCTAGAGGAGAGGAGCACAGACACCACTGGTGCTAAATGCAGCCACCTGAGGACTGGAAGAAGTGAAATGGGAAACGCATGGCAAGGATCAGGCTCTCTGTGGCCTTAGACTGTCCATCCTTGTGACTTCTGGGGTCACTGTGACTTCACAAGTATTTTCAAGCTGCAGCTGAAAGAGGTAAGTGCAGATGCTCCCTGTGACACGAGTTTCTAGCCAGACAGCCCAAGGCCTGCACAGGTCAACGGCCTTTGGGTTCCCTCTGTCTGAAAGGGAAGAGCATGAGGGAAGGAGATGCCCCAACTGGTACCGTCTGAACCTCCACGGGTCGGAGCCCCAGGGGACAGCACAGAGGGGGCTGGTGAGCACAGACACTACTGGACAGCTCTCACAGTGCTTTCATCAGTTCATTGTTTTAGGTTTCACCCTGCTGCTGCTGGTGGTGACAGTCTGGGTGACACAAAGAGGAACAAGTGTCCTTCCCACGCCTACACCTCCATCCCTTGGGGCTGGAGGTTCCTGGAGCTCAGGAGCTGGATGTTGTATTTTTCCTGGCATGTAATAGACGGCTCCCCAGGTTGTGAGTTCCCTTATTCTGTCACCTCCATCTCTGGATCTTGCTTTTCCAAGATATCCAGGCTTGGAACTGAGCACTGGCTGATGTTTAACACATGTCACTCGGAAGGAGGAAGGGGGATGAACGGCGGATCACTCTTTTTCCAGTGATCTCATCACTATTGTTAGAAAGGGGAAACTCAGAGAAGCTTTGTGGTCTGATACATAGAAATCCCTGTATTCCTTAGAAACAGAGTTTCAAAAATTCACGTGCAGTGGTACACACCATTTACCTGTACAGATGCCATGACTTGTTGCTCAAATCAGGTCTCTGCACTCAGAAATTCTTTGCTAATCGGGGTGTCTGTTCCTGCGTGTATTCAAATTCCCAGTGCGTGTTTGCACTTGCCGTGGTAACTACCTGCAGGAATCAGGCACACCTTGTTTGTACACCCTTACCCAGACAGTTGCATATTTGGCACGACTGTGTAGTCCAGCGAGCATTTATGAATGAATTAAACCACTTAGCAGGATCAAATGCTTGGGGAAAGGACAGGCAAGAAGCAGCTCTGCTTTGCATCACTCAGGATTAAAAATACGGAGGATTGACATCTTCCAGCCTTGCTGCAGCACACGTTCTTTTCCCCTAAGGATGCTAAATGGACCCCTGTCCCTCCACAGCTGTCAGCACACAGCACCCTGCAGCGCAGGAGTTAAATGGGAAACTCTCTACGTGCACTGACCTAAACTGGCCTAACTAATTCTAGTATCATAATTCTTAAAGTTAACTATTGCCAGCATTACTTCCACGTATCCAGCTCATTTCAACAGGCTGCTCCACCTTCTCAGCCAGCAATCCTTCTCAGAGTCACTCACTGAAATTCCAGGTAATTTAATTTCAAAACCAATTAAATGTAATAAGAGGATTTTCTACAACCATTCCCCTTATGGGATGCACAGCAATGATGTGCAATCCATCGCCACTGGTGGTACCCATGAAAAGGATGTGAAGGACTTTCTAAGAGGGCAAAAAGTTCCATAAAGACAAAATTGCTTCCTTTTCCCCCTTTTGTTTCTCTAGGGAAAACACCTAGCACAAACACAGGGTCTTCAGTCAAGTGCAAGGGAATTTAGAGTATATTTCCAGCTTCATGTCGGACAAAGTGCTGGGGACCTTTTGGCTACTGCCAGTGAAAGTCTCTGTGGTGACACAGCAAACGTGGTTTGAGAGCTGTTGGTGACACAGGATGAGCTCAGTTTGTGTCCCAACTGGCTCGATGGAAATTAGCAGATTTGATCCTTTCCTGGCTATAGCCAACAGTGAGTCTGGTGTGATGTTGGGTGGGGGGCAGGATTCTTCACAAAATCCTTCTATCTTAAGATCTCAGACCCAGATGTCTCACTTTTCTGAGCACTGCAGCTCACACCAAGCTCGTGGGCATCCCCCAAACCCCAGTGACTCTGGGCTGCCCCCACAGCCATGCTCCACAGCCTTACTGGAATTCAAACCTGATGAATTCAGCCCAAATATTTTGGATTTTTAAAAGCAACCAGAAAAGCTTCATGATCTGGTGAGAGTTGGCTTGCACTCACTGTCCTAAGGCTGGCTGCCTTGCCAGATCTCACCCTTGTTCCAGAGGAAGGTGGCCTCTTCCCAAAAGAGAGGCTGGACCTGGGTCAGTGCCAAGGATGGAGATCAGATGTTGTGATGTGGTTCCCAGCTCCCCTCCTGCAGAAAGGTGTTGGAAAGGGAGAGAGAGAATCGATGTCAAGACAGAGCAGGGCCTTATGTGGTGGGTTTGGGGCAGCTCTTCCTGCTGCAGCATCAGCATTCCCACCTGCAAGACCTCTGGGAATTGTGCTTTGGCCTGTGCTGGTGCAGCAGCACTTTGAGTTCTCCTAGGTGGGCAGGCACTTGTATTACCTGGGGACAAATGTCTGTGCATTATTTAACTCAAATTATCAAATACGCTTCACACAGTATTATCCATCATTCACCATGTGAATCCTCTTGCCAATTACTGGCAGACAACTGGGACAATAGATTTCAAACTTTGGGGTTAAACCCAAGGTAAACTGTATTAGCTCTGAAATTAAGAGTTCTTCTATTCAGCAGGCCAGATTTTTTTTTCACACTGGTTTTACACAAGTAGAGCAGGGACCTCTGCCTTACCTTCACTGAGAAGAACATAAATCCAGTATTTGTATACACAGGCAGTTTGGTTTTTCTGTGTAACACAGAGGACTACTGCCACATGCCTGTGCTTTCATGCAGATTTTTCCTGAATGTTTTGCAGTTCTTTTTCCTATTCTGATAAAAGAAAGTTACTTTCAAAAGTAAAGGGTTATAATTTCTGGTGATCTAAACAGATGTGACTTGACAAAGGGGTCCATTGTAGAGCCATGTTAGTGCTTTATTTTTTAATGATAAAGGCTTTGGTTGTTTGTTATGGTGAGAAATAGTTTCCCCTCCAGATAGCCCCTTGAGAAATTCATGAGAGAAAATCCAGACTGTGAAAAGTATGGCTTGTGAGGAATTTGAAACAACATGACAGGGGAAGCAAATTATCTTGAAAATCCTATTAGAGAAAGCCTGGGCTCATGACCACCTCCAGCCCCCGCTCCAGGTGAGCTGTCTGGCTGTCCTCTGCGTGATGACTGTCCCCAGGAATCACAACCATCATTCAGCCTTTCTGTCTTTCTGGAGACCCACAAAGCAAGGCTGGACTTGCCCAGAGGAGGCTGCTCTGAGCCAAAGACAAAACACCGCATGACAGAGTGAAACCACGGGTCAAGGTAAGGAGGGAAGAACTGGCAGCAGAACCCGCTGCTGTTGCACAACTCTGGCTAATCAGACACAGATACAGATGCAAACCACCCGTGAACGCTTTAGAGAAGTTTACATTTCAGCTGGGTTTCACAGCTGGACGGGGATGGCTCACATGCAGAGCTGATTTCTCCAGGGTACAGCTCCAGAGAGGGTAACCCATGTAGTGCCTCTGAAAAGCTCCAGTTTCTGATCCGCAGTCAGGTTTGTTCCCCTTCCTCCCAGGCTTCTTTCCATGCACATGTTGAAGTGGTCTGGTCTACTGTAATTCAAATACAGTTCAATAAATTTCGTTCTCATTTAAGACTTCATGTTTGAAGATTGCAGAATAGCTTGGGTTTATGTCAGAACAGTTTTAAGTCCTCCAGCATCAAAAATAATCTGTTGTAAATCTAAAAATACCAGGTTTTCAGAGAGGGATGTGAGGTGCCAAGAGATTTCACACACACGAACAATTGGGAGTTCGGGCTTCAAGCTCCATTTGCATTTTTTCCATGGTTACCTAATGCTGGACCCAGCAATGTGAGCCGAATCACCTCGAGGGGACTGTTCTACCTCCCCCTCTGAAGCAGGGTCTCACACCGCTTCCCTGCCTACTGCAGAGGTGATTCTAACGGCAGCACCACCAGCCAAAACACAACATTCCAAGCTTTGGCATGTGCCTTTCAGGAATGATCCACAGCCACGGCTGGCTCTGGCTCTGGCTCTGGCTCTGGCTCTGGCTCCACACTGCACCGGGAGAGGTGATCTCGCCACACAGGGAGGAAGATAAGCAGGAGCACAATGAATCCACAAAACTGCCACAGTGCAGGAAATTGGCCAATTATCCAGGTCTGACTTTTAGCAGAAACCATACAAAGGGACCTTTATGGATGAGAAGATCACAGGACAGGAGGGAGAGGCGATTCTCAGGGAAAACGGACATTGAGGTGAACTACAGTCAAGAATTTATGACTATCCTCTGAAAGGTTGTTCCTAGTCCAGCTTATAACTAGTGAATGAATGTCAGGATCATTTAGGAGAACTTATTAAAATAAGTAAAAAAATAGTTGGTGGGTAAAACCCAAACCACAGCAGCTTTGCATGGTGTGAGGAGCCGTGTCCTTGCACACCATGGAGCCACCAGCTTGTCCCCCTCACCAACGTTCCTTTAGGACCACTGGCCATGGGGTTCAGTGCCCATCAGACCTCAACAAACAGATTTAGAGGGGAGCAGAATGTGTCAAGATCACATGAAAGGGATGGAGAGGAGGACGTGAAGCCCTGGTAGCCAGCAAAGATACCCCGGCCCTGTGCAGACAGGCCCTCAGTTACACTGCTGCTGGGCTGAAAAAGTTATCAAAAAATACCCATTGAAAAATTCCTTTTCCTGTCTGATACTGTAAACACGAGTTCAGCACAGGAGACTCCACGGGATAAGATGGTTTTGATGACTTCCAGCCGCATATACACTCTGCAGACTCACTTCCCAAACAGCCCATTATCACTGTGCAGGCAGTTCATTTATTTGCTGAGAATTCTCATTTTAAAAAACTAATCTGGCAGGATTTATTTCCCTCTGATAAGGCTCAGGAGGGCACTGTGAAGGCTCTGGCTCCTGCCGGTTGTCAGGCTCCTTGTCTAGCGGTTCATGTCAAGCCGACACCGCGGCAGGGTCTGACACATCCCTCAGCCCCTGTGTCCTGGGGGTCTGTCTCTGGAAACCAGGGCCCTGCCACCGACACTCCCACAGGGCATGAGACTGATCATTTCACTGCCTTGGTTTCTCCCAGAGTAAAAGTGGGATCTTCCAGCCAAGCAGTCAAAAGGCCACAAAGATGGGAGCCCACCACTGTCAGGAACTGTCCGAGGCCTTAACTGAACGCAGCGTCACACCTGCCCAGAGCATCTGGAGCTGCCACAGGACACAGGATTTTGGGACAGCAGATTAAGGTTCGTACAGCCAGCCTACAGCCCTTTTGCCCTGTGCTGGCCCAGTGATGCTCTCATGCCAGGGGAAGCGGTTCCAGGACCCTGCTGCAGGGCTCAGCCCACTCTGCTTGGGAAGGAGCAGCAGCCAGGGGGGCAGAGCTCCCCAGCACAGGGCCCGGATTCATGGAGAGCAGAGATCATCATTGGCAGATGTACCTTCCCCAGGGCTCCAAAATCTCTGTCAGCAAATAGAAAGCAACTGGAAGGGGGGAAAAAAAAAAAAAAAGGCTAAAAGAAAGCCTGCATTTGAAATATGCTTTGTTTTCTTTTAAAAAATCCAGGATCCCATCCAGCTTGAAAGAGGAGGCGAGCACTGAAACAAGCTCTTTGTTTTTTGCATTAGTTCAAGAAGAAAGCGCTTTTAAAAATATATTCCTCTGAGGTTCTGATACTGCCTCTAGCCCCCACTTTTGGCAGGCAGGGAGCAGGTCACAGGTACTGCTCTCATCCCTGGCCCACAGCCCCTCTCCTTAACCCTTCCCAGCCTGCACAGGGGTCTTCCCCCACCACACCCTCTCCTGTGGGGTTCTCCATCTGGCATTACCACCCTGGCACAGTGGCAGAAGGACCTGCCACCCTTGCCTGGGGGACACCTCCACCTGTCTAAGGGCTGGGAACCATTCTGTCCTCCCAGGGAACTGGGCCCTTTGAACACGCAGAAATAATGGTTGCACTTGTGGAGTAATGACACCCCATTACCACCAGCAAGGACATGAGAGTGGAGTTTTGGGACTGAGGCTTTTTGTGGCACAGAGACAGGGTCCTGGTGTGCCCGCAGCCCTCAGGGCAGAGCACAGCAGTGATGGCCAGGTGGGACAAGAGCTCACGTCTCCATCTCCTTCCACTGCCCCCCAAGGCAGAGCCAGCCAGCACCCAACCTGTGCCGGGTCTGCAGGGCCGAGCTCGGGGGGCCCCATGAGTGGAGAAGGTTCCATCAGCACCCCCAGTGCCCCTGGCAGCTCTCCCCTCATGTCTGCAGCTCTCTGGAAACAGGAAGGAGCCCTGCCAAACCCAGAGAGCCACCAAAGAGGTTGTCCACAGAAGCTGCAGCTATCCCATCCCTGGAATTGTCCAAGGCCTGGTTGGACAGGGTTTGGAGCAACTTGGGATAGTGGAAGGTGTCCCTGCCGGTGGCAGGGGGTGGAACAAGATGAGCTTTAAGGTCCCTTTCCAACCCAAACCATTCTGTGATTTTGCAAAAGAGCAGCTGAGAACTTTCCTCAGTCCCTGCAGGGTCTGAAGCCCCTCAAGTGAAGCACTGCCCTTTACTATCCTGGGCCTCCAGTGCTCCCCAGAAATGACCAAGTGGTTAATTCCCATCTGTGGAGACCACGCAGGGCTGGTGCTCTGTGCCCAGAGCACAGAGATGCTGGTTTCACCTGCCATCCTGCAGGCAGGGCAGGCAGCTGTGCCTGGCACCAGGGAAGGGCTCACTGCTGTGAGCAATTCCTGAAGACACAAACGCACTGTCCATTTTCTCTTGGCTCTGCTGGCCATGCAGGTTGAGGCATGGAAGGGGGAGTGCCAAGTGTTACGGTGTGAAGCCATTTTCCGTTTAAATCTCCTGTTTTTCATGGACTGTAAGTTCCCACTCCCCACCTCCATTCCTTCAGGCTGGGATTTATCACGCTTGTTCTTAACCCAGGGGAGAATTTCTTTAGGAAAGTTCAATGGTATAAGTAGCAGCAATTCCTCATCTGGCTTTCGTCATGGAAGATAACAGATATTCACAGAAACTCGCTGTCTCTGCAGCAGCAGAGAGGACTTCTGCCCTCAGCCCAGCACAAGCCCAATCCCACATGCCCTGGGGCTTTCCAGGGGTAAATCCAGCGGCAATTCCTGTACTCAGACACAGACAAACACTCACCCAAACATAAGTATGGACTGAGTTCATAGGGCTGTGTTCATAGGGCTGTTTTGCAGATAGCTGAGCATGAGAGTGTGATTATCAGCAGCTGACTGAGACATTTTCCAGATGCATCCTGGGTGCAAGTGTAAATTCTACACCCATGAAACCCCAATTCCTGTACCTGCCCAGGGAAATGCCGTGGGGGTGTTTGCGGATGAAAAGCTGAACACGTCCCCAGCTATGTGCATTGGTAGCCCAGAGCCCCCTCCCCATGTCCTGGATTCATCCCACAGTGTGGGGAGCATGTGAGGGGGGCATCCTGCCCCCATGGTCTGCTCTGGTGAGACCCCACCTACAGTGCTACCTCCAACTCTGCGGTCCCAGCACAGGAAGGATGTGGAGCTGTTGGAATGAGTCCAGAGGAGGATTGGAGGCTGCAGCCCCTCTGCTCTGGACGCAGGCTGGGAGAGATGGGGGTGTTCAGCCTAGAGGAGAGAAGGTTCCAGGGAGACCTCAGAGCCACTTCCAGTGCCTAAAGGGGTTTCAAGAGAGCTGGAGGGGGACTTTGGACAAGACGTGGAGGGAGAGGGCAAGGGGAATGGCTTCCCGCTGCCAGAGGGCAGGGTTAGATGGGATATCGGGAAGGAATTCTTCCCTGTGAGGGTGGGCAGGCCCTGGCACAGGTTGGGCAGAGAAGCTGTGGCTGCCCCATCCCTGGGAGTGTCCAAGGCCAGGTTGGAGAAGGCCTGGAGCAACCTGGGCTGGTGGAAGGTGTCCCTGCCCATGGCAGGGGGTAGAACGAGTTGATCTTTAAGGTCTCTTCTGACTCAAGCCAGTCTGTGATTCTACAATTTAAAACCAGAGCCAGCTCCACTCACCACACTGATACCAGCTCCTCGCACACTCTGGGCCCATGTGTGAGCTCCCATTCAGCAGCAGAAGAAATAAAATATCTTGCTTTTTAATTAAAAAAATAAAAAAGGGAGGAACTTATATGCAAGGAACTGATGTGTTGATTGAAATTTCAAAAGAGCAAATGCCAAATTTGCCAAGTGCAGAGTCCCACTCCGTCCCACCCGCATCCCAAGTGTCCGACTTTCCAGACTGCTGTAAAGGGGTTTCATGAGACTCCATAAAAAATACAGGTTTGAACATCACAGTTTTGTTTAGTTTAAATCTCCACCATAATATTTATAATAGTGTTCTTTACTCTATTTTCTTTTCATTCAAACACATGCACAGCAGTGAAATAAAATAAAGTCATGTTAGGCTATTTTAAAAACAAAAACCACAGAGCAGATAAGGAAGACAAATGACAGCTTTCCTGTGGAGAGATGGCTGAGGGTCACCAGGCTCTGACACAGAAACAGAAATCGGTTCCTACAGCAAGGAATGATAAAAAGGCCCTTAAACACTGCAATGAGGAGTTGTGAAGGCAGAGCAGGGTGAACTCCACAGGAAGGAATGAGTCCTCACTCTTCCACTTGAGCACCAAAAAGAAACACAAAAACCCACAACCCTGTCTCGGTTCTGTAGGAAAAAGTCTTTTTCATGAGTTGAAACAGGATGTTGCTCTTTCAGATCCTTTAATTTATTTACCAAACACTGAATCTCCCCAGAGATTTTAAGGTGAATCACACCATTTCGCTTGGGTAAGTCCTCATTCTGCTGTCACACACTGAAGTGGCATTAAATCCCCAAAGGTTGGAGGATGCACCATGTTGGTACCTGAGCCGTCCCAGTGACTAATCACACTCAGTGTGTCATTCCCCAGGAGCCAGCCAGCCCCTGACTTTTCCCATCTGGAGCTGAAAAGGGCTGATCTCAGATAAAGCAAACAAAAAGAAAATGTTCATGGCTGCCAACAGCAATAGCTTAAACCTTGCAAGGGCTCTGCCAGCCCCACTGGGGCTCAGAGGGGAAACACAACCAGCATTCCCCCCCCCAGCAGCAGCAGCAGCAGCAGCCCCACAGCACTGTCAGGTCAGGTAAAGCAGAGAATGAAGGGGAAATGGGCTGATCTTGGGCAAAATGGTCCTTTTTAAAGAAAAAAAATCAAATTACTGTCAAAATGCAAGTTCCACTTTGTGTCCTCTCCTGCAAACCTCCTCCTGCCTCGATGCTTTCAACTCCGGCCAGCACTGGGGTTGCACAGGGTGAGGGGGCTCAGTGCATCCCATCACAGCCAGAGCAGCTTCATCCCACACTCCCCCTCAGCTGCCAGCGATGGGTGGCAAGACAAATCTGGAGGGAATTTCTACTCTGGAGGAAGTGTCCAGAATACCAACACTAATTGGCAAGTGCTTTTTAAACACTGTCATGCTCCTCTAATAACTATTGCATCCAAATGGAAATGACCTTCCTCCTCAGGAGGAGGAACTGCCCTGGCCATGGACACAAGCTCCCTGCTTTGAGCTCCCCAGTGAGCTGAGAGCAGCCTTGGGTATCATGGCTGAATCCCTACAAGCCAATGCTAGAAACAAGCTCGGGCCTCTTCAAGTCTGCAGGTTCCACAGCAGTATCCTGAGCAGAGAAATACCGAGGCATAAATGGAATTGAAATGTTCTTGGCAACTAAAAATGTTATTATTTAACAGCTGAAAATGCATGTGCACAGGCTGTAGAGACAAAGCAGACACTCAGCCTCATGGTCATGGACACAGGGCCACTGTGGTCCATGCCCAGGTGCCGGGCTGGCGCTGAGCCCATGCTCGCTCCACAGGGCACTGTGGTGCTCAGGCCCAGCCCAAAGGCCACATTTTGGCGTCTCAGCTCCCACCTGCTGCTGTCGGAGAGGGACACAACCAAGAGGATACCTGAAATCATGTGGCACTGGGACCAGGAGGTCCTGCATGGTGTCCACCTCCTCCTCCTCCTCACAGCTCCTGCAGCACCTTTTCCTCCAGTCTCAGCAAATGCCATTTGGTTTCACTCACAACCCCAGCAGTGCTGCTGCAGCAACCATTTCCCCTCCGTGCCATGGCCACTCAGCCCTCTGTGCCCCATCCTCAAGTCCAACATTACCTGCTTCTCTGCCTCTCCTGCTCACACCCATCACCTCTCACTCAGTGCTGGGGGGCCAGTTCCACTTCTGGTCCCATCATATTGTGACATTCAGCTGCCTCTTACTGGCAGAGAAGCACTTTTATGTTCTCACCTTCTCAGGGAGGTCAGGACCCCTGCAGCATTCTGACCATACCTGTCTCCTCATGCTCTCCCTTCTGTCTCTATCCTTGTGCTTACAGAATAAATTCTGTGGGGTGGCACCTGCCTTTTTGCCTGTGCTTGTGCTTTGCCCACCGCATCACTGCTATGATGCCACCAGCAATGCTCCCCAAGGATGCAGGAGTGACTCCATGAGGCACTGCAGGCTGGGGTAAGCCCCTGGTTTGCTGGATGCTCGCTGGTTTCCTGAAAACAATGTGGAAAGGAAGCAAAAGTGACTCAAAGATACACCCAACTGGCATCATCTGCGGAGTCCCTCCAGACAGATCCCAGAATGGGCTGGAGTCTCATGCTGAAGAAACACTGGCCACACTGCTGAGCCAAATCCTGCAGTTTGAGGTCACAGATCAGAAATACAGTCCCACTGCTGCTGGAGACAGACTGCTCCCACAGTATGATGCTGCTCTTCACTGAAGAACTGTGACCTTCCTGCTCCAGGTCCTCCATGGAGAGGTAAGGTGGGAGGGAGAGAAGAGCAGGAACAGCTCAGTGCATACAGGGCTGTTCCCAGTCTCTGGAGCTCCACTTCCAGTCTCAGCTGCTGGGCGGCTGGGACTCAGACACAATTTGAGCTTTCCTGAGAAAAGGAAACATCTCTGATTTTTCTTCAATGCCTACAAATGAAAGACTGTTTAGAACTTAAAGAAAAAGCCGAAGGTGTGCCTCAACTCAGTATTAGATTTTAAAATCCCATCAGTTTTTACTTTACCTCACTATTTTTGACAGTTTGGTGTTAACCACACAAAACCTTTCAGCCACCATTCTGACCAGAGCACAGTAAATGTGCTCTGTGTTAGAGGAAACAAAAGGCCCAGTTAAAGATTTGCAGCAACTCCAGATAAAAGAAGAGGGATATTTAATTAGAGTGGCCCTTCTCCAGATCATGTCCAAACCACATCAAATACATACAAATACCGACTGCAGGAAATTAAAGTTGGAGACTTAAAAACATGAATAAATTAAGGAATTCTCACACTTAACTTTGTCCTCTGACCCCCAAGGTCTCCTTTCCTGATCCACTTTCCTAACACAAACAGAACAGTGAGTCCATCTGCCAAACCAGGCCCTGTGCTCATCTCCACAGGCCCACACAGCCCAACAGCGCTGGGTTCCTTCCCTGCATCACTGCCTGTTTGGATGTGCAATACCACAGTTATTTCTCCAGGCACAGTGGGCTGAATCAGTGCTACTCAAAAAGCCTTGGGCTCACAAGTCAGGTCCCCTCCTGTTGCTGGGGTTTGGGTGGATGATGATGCCTCTCCCATCCTCGGGGACATCCCGGGCTGTTCACAGCCTTGATGTAGCTGCAGGGCACCTTGGGGGATCTGCCCAGGGAAGTGGTGGAATCACTGTCCCTGGAAATGTTCAAAATGTGTGTAGATGTGGCACTTGGGGACACGGCTTAGTGCTCGGCTTGGCAGTGCTGGGAATGGCTGGACTTGGTGATCTTAGAGAGCTTTTCCCACCATAATGATGCTGTGATTCTGTGAAAATATTCAGAGGTAAAAATCAGGGCAGAATTAGGAGACCACAGTGAATGAGAACAAACTAAATAATTCTGGATGGCCAATTGTTCATCTAATGCCATTCACAGCAGAAAAGTCACACTCCGGTCGTCCTGCGACAGTGGTGGAGGGATATGGCACTGCCACACTGGATAGGCAAAAGGTGAAGACGAGGAAGGTGTCAAGTGAAAGGACACCAGAATCAATCGGCTTGGGGCATTAACTTCATGTTTCATATCAACACCCACCCTGCTTATCTTTGCTGAGCACAAAACAGAGGTGCTGGCGCAGCTGATGATCATCGACTGGCTCCAACACAACAGAGCAGGCACTGCTGCCCTTCTAAGGGGGAGATAAACTGTCAAGTGAATTGGAGATTAACTATCCAGATGTAAATGAATTCATTGCTATGCAACTGATAGGGCTCAGGCCCCGTTTAGTGCAGGATGGAGTCAGGTTTGGAGAGCTCTCTGAATGGCCAAAGAATTTATAACCTGTATTCATGGTCCTCCGTAAAGGGCCGCCTGACAATGCCAGAGCTGGCAGCATTGTTCCTTTTGAAGGGCTTCACCACTCCACCCCCACTCCTCTGCCCCCAGTTTACTCCCCTCCTCCCTGGATCCCCCACAACCCGCTCTGCACCCTTCCCTCCTCCTGATCACACAGGAAGAAAGCCAGGGGGGAGGTGACCTCCACAGCAGAATTTGCTATTCATGTGCCGTTCCCCCTCACAAATCCTTAACTTCTTGTCTCTTTTTAATCTTTTTTTCTCTTGAGAAAGAAAAGATCAAAGGGCTTGGGGCTGATGCTTTCTGAACTAGGCACTTCTTGCCATGGGAAAACAGCGATGGGGAAGGGCTACACAAAGATGCTTGTGACTGAGGGTGGGGGGGAGATGAGGAGATGGGACTTTCTTCCATGGAAATGCTTTCTGGAAGCCTTTACCAAGCAGTCCCGGGAGGAGGATGCAGCTCTCCAGCATCAATCCCAGCCTGTCAGGCTGCAGCAGGAGCACGTTTTGATTCGGGGTCACACATGAATGGTCTTAATGCCCTCCACCAGCGAGGAGGGAGGTTGTGTCCTGGAGTGCACGGCCCAGAGTCACCACCAGCAGGTCCCTCCTATGGTGACTGGAGCACAGGACTAGGGTGGACCATGTCTGGAGGCCAATTGTTTCCCCTGGGGTTCTTCAGGAATGCATTAAGAGAAGGACAGAGAGATACACCCACACAACTGCTCCAAGCACAGGGAAAAATCTACTGATGGGAGCGTGTCCCTGGTTCCAGAAAGAAAAAGGATTCTGCTCCATAATTCCACAGCATCCATCGTGAGTATGGAGGAGACTTTCCACACTCAGAGAGGAGAAAGGGCAGTGATGTAAAATACTCCCATCTTCCCTCTGGCTGGGATGAGTGGGTATCCCAAGGCAGGACTTTGAGGTCCCCAAGAACCTTTCCAGGGAATATGGATTTTTCCCTCATTTGGTATTCCGGTGTGTCACCAGCTGGATGTCTCCTGCCAAGGTAGATGAGTCACAAGGCAGAACTCAAACACAAATAAGAGGTTTGTACCAAAGCACTGATATCACATATTTCAGGGGAAAAAGTGCTCTTGGCGCAAAGGTTTGTGTGAGTTTCCAGCTGGAGATGGAACTTCAAAGCAGAGGCTCAAATCCCTAATGAGGGAAAGAGAATCCTGAGGAACCTTCAATCACTGTCCCTTGGACAAGCAACACACAAACAATCTCCCATTCGGAGGTCTCCTCCTGGGAAGTAGCTGTTCTGCACTTTTATGTTTGGGAAAAAACTGTTACCTAGGCTGGAAGGACTGATCTAAAAGATGTTTTTTACTTTTCAAGGCTTGCTGGCACAGAAGAGGGAATCTGCAAAGACTATTCAACTGCCCAGGTTCAGTCCACCATCTCCTTTGCTAACAGAAGTCCTTCGTTTCTCTTCCTGCTCATCCACCCCCAGGGCTATGACACCTCCCGGACCCTTCAGAGGGAGGTTGGGTCACCAGGGCCTTGGCTTTCCTCTGACATTTCTGCTCTGGTCCCTGCTTTGCATTTGGCTTGTGCAAGAGCTCTCATGGACTTTACAGTCCTCTCCCGTGCCACTGTCCCCTTCCAGCTGCCTGGCACCCTTGTATTCCACACCAAATAAATCATTCTTATCCAAATCTTATTCCCTCTTTAACTTCCAAACTTCTGATCTCACCAGGAAACGCCTCTCCATAGCCTTCAAACTCACTATAGGATCACAGAATCATGGAATATTCTGAGCTGGGACGCACGAGGATCATCAGTCCAACCCCTGGCCCTGCACAGACACCCCAACAATCCCACCCTGTGCCCCAGAGCATCATCCAAACCCCCCTGG
>JAWWEU010000038.1:10819933-10883524 GCA_035583155.1 Acropternis orthonyx | reverse complement strand
CAGGACAAGGGGGAATGGCTTCCCACTGCCAGAGGGCAGGGATAGATGGGATATTGGGAAGGAATTCTTCCCTGTGAAGGTGGTGATGCTCTGGCACAGATTTTCTAGAGAAGCTGTGGCTGCCCCATCCCTGAAAGTGTTCAGTGACAGTTTGAACAGGGCTTGGGGTAACCTAGGCTAGTGGAAGGTGTCCCTGCCCATGGCAGGAGGGTGGAAGGAGACGAGCTTTAAGGTCTCTGATTCTGTGATTCTATGATTATCAATCTGTCACGAGACCAGTACTAAAAGCACACTGTACACACATTAGGGAACACCACAGCCATGGAGAGAACCCCTGCTGGCACTGATTGCAACGAAGGCTCTTTGGGAACATCACCATATGTCTCCATAGGCTGAAAAATGACAGTTGTTCCCATTATTAAAATACTCCCTATAAGGAGAAAAGCAGGGCCAAAGCTCCAAAGAGACATACATGCAGCCTTGTTCCCTTTCTAAAACCGAATCCTGATGAATACATGACCTTCTGATGACTCCTTTCCTACTAACAAACTGGCTTCACAGAAAGAATGTGAATATACAATTGAAGCATATCCTAGCAGAAACAGAATGGGGAGGATGTAAACTTCAGAATCTGTACCAGAAATCTGCATTTATCAGTTGTTTTCACCCAGACAGGGGACAGCAATAAATTGATACATTTGAGCACAAGAAAGATGTGGAGCTGTTGGAGCGAGTCCAGAGGAGGCCACAGAGATGCTCCCAGGGCTGGAGCCCCTCTGCTCTGGAGCCAGGCTGGGAGGGCTGGGGGGGTTCTCCTGGAGAAGAGAAGGCTCTGGGAAGACCTGAGAGCCCCTTCCAGTGCCTAAAGGGGGCATATAAAATAGAGGGAGAATGATTTTTTTACAGTGGTAGATAGCAACAGGACAAGGGGGAACAGTTTTAAACTGAAAGAGGAGAGATTTACATTTAATGTTACAAAGAAATTCCTCCCTGTGAGGGTGGGCAGGCCCTGGCACAGGTTGCCCAGAGAAGCTGTGGCTGCCCCATCCATGGGAGTGTCCAAGGCCAGGCTGGACAGGGTTTGGAGCAACCTGGGATACTGGAAGGTGTCCCTGCCCATGGCAGGGGGGTGGAACGAGATGATCTTTGAGTTCCCTTCCAATCCAAACCACTCTGTGATTCCATGCATTAAACCTTTCAAATTCTCAAAGTCTCCAATGAACACCCTGATGAACTCTAATGAAGGCGTAGATTTCTTGGCTGAGGTTGAATTCTTCTCAGCTGCTCAGAGGAGAGGGATACAAGAGTCTCACTAAACTCATTGGGAGTTGGGTTCCTCACATCCAGGACATGACCAAAACATTCACATCTCGAGTTCCTCAACAAGCAAGCTTAAACCCAACACAGTAAACCACCACATCAGAGCCACGAGCTGTCTTAGGGCAATTTCTATACAGAAGTAGAATTCCTGTTTGCAAGATGTTTCAGGGAAAAGCCCTAAATGATGTGCAGCAGGTCCCTGCAATGCTTGGGTGACCCTGCCTGTTGTGGGACAGCTCTCTTCTCAAACAGCAACTCCTCTTGGGACCAGCCTGGAGGTGGCAGCGCTACTGTGCCACCTGGAATTCGTGTCTGGAACACTGCCCAGCTGCCCTCCGTCGGGATTCCATGTGCAGGCAGGAGGATTCCTCGTACTGTCCCACTCCATGGGAACAGAAAGCAGGAGCAATGGAGACTGGACAAGATGTGGAGCTGCTTTCAACACATCAGTCCTGGCTCCTGATGGAATGGGCACCTTCAGGCCACCCCCGCAGCTGCCCTGTGCCCTACCAGGCCTGTGGGCACAGCACCAGGAGGACAGTCCTGGTTAGTGTCCCTGGTGCCCTGAGCTCTGACGTGTGGAGAACACCTTCTCTGGCTTTTCCTCCTTGTTCCTCTCACCTTTAATTTCTCCCTCCCCATTAGGTAATGTGCTTACAGCAGCATCCATCACTCCAGCATCCAAGGAAGACAGAAAGGTCTTGAAGGACGAATTTTCTTCCCAACTTGGTCATTTTTCTTTTGCAGTTCAATTATTTTCCTAACAAGCGGCTGGGAAGGCATGAAGCTCGCTGTAGCAGGCAGCGAGCAAAGAGGAGAGTTGCTGTTACACGCATTTGCTGTTCTCCAACAGCAGCCTGGAAAAGTACTGACTCACAGCTCTTGTCCCAGTGTGCTCTCAGGCTGCCATTAGCCACAAGGAAATAGTTTCCCATAAAAGCCCAAGGGCCTGTGAAAGAGCCTGACAGAATCTTATTCCCTCTTTAACTTCCAAAACCCATTAACTTCTCCCTCTTTATGGCTGTCCTGACTGGTAAGGATTTTTGAGAACAAAGCTCTTGAGCAGAGGAGCAGGAGTCAGGGCAGCCCCGGGCAGTGTCTCCGTGCCCTGCCAGCTCTGCAGTGTGGGACCTGCCGTGGTGTCCCCCCTGAGCCCGTGGGCAGGTGAGCCCAGCCGGAGAGCGGCAGCTTTCCGCAGCTACAGGGAATTTCCTGGAAGACCAGTGCAGCGAGCCCAGTCCTGGATGGCGCCTCGCTGCAGGACTCCCTCTCCTTGGCTGGAACTCCTCCATCCCAACAGCAAGTTCAGAAAATAACGTAATGAAAACAGACTTTTTTTATTTTTTTCTTTTTTTTCTCTTTTTTTTTTTTTTCCATTGCTCATTTTACTTTACTGAGCTACTGCATACGGAGCTGAATCTTTGTTTTGGCTCCTGTCCTCCTGCAATATCATTACCCGCGCGCAGAGGAAAAGCCCTCTGGAGATTTCCAATCCAAACAGGCCCTTGTTTTATCTACAACTTTTTGAGTACATGACCTCAGATAACCCCGTGGCCAACTGTGTGCCAAATTCAAACTGCAGCCATGGGAACTTTAAATACAGAGAAGATTTTCCAGCTTCCCTCTGAGGGGAAGACGCTGAGTTTCTTGCTGTCCTTGGGGCTGATGGAGGTGGCAGCCAGGCTGTGCCCGCGGGAGCACGTCCGCGGAGCCGCGCTGGCACCGCCGTGCCACGGGGAGCTGCACACGTGACTGACCTCTGCTACACACACACCGTCACTGTCCCCTCTGCTTCTCAGGGTTCTGCTCCAGCTTCACATTACTGGAAAGACAAACAGCTGCACTTGGGCCAGTAGACTCATCTATAAGGCTGTGTTTGGATTCCTCCGGACAGGGAAGGTTTTTCATCTTCATTAGCTGCTGTTCACAGCCATATCCGCCGCTTTTCACTGGGTCAGAGCCTCCTGCTCTCTACTGCCGGTTTTCAACATAAATAAATCAATTAATCTGGTATTTTGAACGAAATTCAGACGACTTGGGCAGCCAGTGTCTCACAGACAAACACTGCATGTGGGTGCCTCACTCTGCAAGTCCTTGAAAACACCAGCCCAGGGAATTTAGGCACCAGAATCAGGAACGAGCATTTATCACAGCAGTGCCCAACTTGCTTTTTCTTCCCAAAACAATGCTTCACGTTGCCACAAATGCATTAATATGAAAGAGGAGAAACAGAATCCAGAATGGTTTGGGCTAGAAGGGAACTTAAAGTCCATCCCATCCCACCCCCTGCCATGGGCAGGGACACCTTCCACTAGCTCAGGTTGCTCCAAGCCCCGTCCAGCCTGGCCTTGGACACTCCCAGGGATGGGGCAGCCACAGCTTCTCTGCCCAACCTGTGCCAGGGCCTGCCCACCCTCACAGGGAAGAACTTATTCCTAAATATCCCATCTAATCCTGCCCTCCTTCAGTTTAAGGCCGTTTCCCATTGTTCTATCACTACATGCCCTTGTGAAAAGTCCTCCTCTGGGGAATAAATCCTAGAGCCAAATAAAAGCACAGACCAAAAAAAAATCTGAAGCTCCATGAACAGCACAGGAATTCGGTCTTGACAGTCTCCGGATCAGTTTCTGACACTGTCACACTGAACACATGCCCACGTTGCTCCGGCTGGGAACCAGCCCCGCGGGCAGGGCACAGCCCGGAGCCCCTCGGGAGCGGCTCTGCTTCTCCTCACTGGGACTGTCGTGTCTGTGATGGGGCACCGGCCCCACGGAGCCAGGCGGGGACACCGGCTCGTTTCACAAGTGGCTGCCCCAGACACACACCACTCGCGTCCCGGGACACGCCAGGCTTCCTGGGGCACCCGGGAATCCCGGGGCTCTGCGCAGAACCACTGAGCTTCAAATACGCATTTCTGCAGGGGCAGCGTCCTGGGGGGTGGGAGGCAGGATGAGACCCCAGGCACCTCGAGCAGCCCCGGTGCCTCAGCTGGGGCCCCCCGGGCCCCCCCAGCTCCCGGAGCAAGCCTGGGTCCGGTGTCCCGCTGCTGGGCAGGCTGGTCACACCAACGCGGGGCAGTTTTCGGCTGTATGCAACATACATTCACATGCATTATCCAGGGACCTTTGCATTTCAAGGCTGTTGTTATTTTGATCTTTACAACCCCTGGAAAAAATGAGTTCCATTAAGTCTCATCATTAGGAATTTGCATAAGGTCACTTCAAGGCTTCGTGCATTTCCTCTGGTTCAGATCTTAGTGCTCTTGGTGTTTCCCCTCCTCATTTATAACCCCGTTGCTGTAGGGCATTCCAAGTAAATCATCCACCACCAGCTTCCTCTCTTCAGCAACTCGCATGGAGTTTTTCATTCAGGCTAAATGAAGCTTCAACCGCTCCGTACAGCAGCAGCCCAGTTAAAGGCACAGCATCACTCACAGACAGGGCAGCTTTTCCCTCAATAAAATAAAAAGGAATTTTTTTAATAAGAAGAGAATGTGTTAATTTGGATTCCATTAGTGGAAGGAAAAGATTCAGCTGCATTTGGCAGCACAAGTGCAAGAAATGAACCAGTTCTTCCATATTCTCTGGGAAATGCATTTGCTAAGCACAGAGTAGAGCCCTTTTCACTCAGAATGAAGAAGAAACACCCTCAGAAGCTGTGAGTTTGTTCAGCCACGACCCAGAGGTGCAGCGAGGGGCACATCAGCCCTGAGCTGCCCAACATGCTGCCGTGTCCAGACACAGGGATAAGCCCCCATCTAACTTTGAGCTGAAGCTCAAATTTCAACTTGCAAACCAGATTCTGCCAGAAGGGTGTAAACTCAGTGGGTATTACCAGGGTAGGGCTGACAGGCTGAGGCTCCATCTCCTGAGCCAAGAGTGGGCAGCCCTGGAGCTGGTGAGCCCCCTGGCATGCTCTCCCTGTTGGGCTGGGCTGGGCTGTGGAAGCACCATCCAGAGCCCCTTCAGCCCTGGGCTCACAGGGCTGTGGCCAGCACAAGCCTGCGCTGACCCAGCAGAGGCAGAGCCCCCCTGCCCCCTCCCTGTGGCCGCACATCTGGGCGGCTGCAGAGAAAACCAGACTGGGGAGCTGAGTGGGGATAAAATTAACCATCTGGTTTTGACAGGTCCGTTTCAACTGGGATCAGTTCCCTGATCCAGCGGCCCTGCAGTTAAACAAGCACTTTTGCTGGGAAGAGGTGGAGGAGAGGGACTGGGGCAGGGGAGAGGTGAGAGCAGAGTCCTGGCTTCATCCGACCTCAGCATCTGCCTACACCAACTTCAAACTGTCATGGAACCTTGGCAGAAATCTCCCAGTCCCATTCCCAAAAGACCCTCAGGGATCCTTCAGTGTTCTTCTGTCTTTACTCTGCAAATGGCACATAAGAGGCAGCTCACGGAGACACCATTCACACTCCTAATTGTACCCATAAACATCACTGCACCATCCCTGCACACTGCGCATGGACGAGCCTTGTCCTACCTCAGACTGTGGCTTAACTTTTAAAAGTGTTTAATAATTTTCCAAAAGGGTATTTTCGATGTTAAAACACAATAACTCATCAAACTAGTGGTGATCTTCCCACCTAACCTTTTCCCTCTATTTATTCCATGTCCTCTACTGACACAGCTATCTCTCTCCTGCTAAGCAACCAGCTCTACACGCATGGATGACTCTTTGCAACCGAAAAAATAATTCGGCTGATGCAGCTTAGGTAGGAGAATCTGAGTGTGTGCATTCCTCCTGTGGCTTGCCCCGGGAAAAGGACACCCTGCCACTTCCAAACCTGGGAGGTCTTTGAGAGCTTGGCAGCAATCCCCTGGGAGGCCCATCATTAGCCATTTCAAACTGGCTATAGTGCAGCGCTGAATGGAAGCGCTGGACAAAGCCCCCGCGGAGCTATCCGTCAGGAAAGGCTCCCGATCCTGGCAGGGGCTGTTAATAGCAACAATGATGACAATATAGCCGGGATTTTCAGGGGTGGGGACTTCAAAGAAGCCCTAAAGAGGTATTTTTCATTAAGGAGTAAGAAAGCAGCTGAGTATTGTTTTTGGCACTAAAGCTGAATATGAATGTTACTGCGGTAAGTCACAGATCAGCGGCAGCCTAAATTGACGCTGATTTAAATATGCATGTGCTGCCTTTCTGTTTCTCCCATTCCATCGGGTGTGCAGTATCTGGCCACGCCAGCAGCCTTGGACCATCCCTCAAGGATCTCGGCATGTTCCAGTGCTTGTGAACACCCACAAGCAGCCTGGTCACACGCTGCCTCCCCACAGCTGACACACCACCTCAGACTGGGAGCGAGCCTGGGTCCGTCTGGGCAGGAATGACAGGAAAACCATGGATGCCAGCAGGAGAGCTGGGGGCACTGTTGGTCCGCAGGGACTTTACTCCAGTGAAACTCCAAATCTGTGATTTTATCAGGGAGAAAAGGAAGATGATAATAAAAAAAGTATCAGAAGGATACCATGAAATACTCCAGTGACAACAAGTCCTTCTTGTAGCTGTGAGAATTCACTGTTGTTTACTGTATGGACCGTGAGGACGGGCCTGCGAACAGGAGAGCACCAAGTTGTGCCAGAGGAGGTTTAGAGTCGGTATTAGCCAGAATGGTCAGGCACTGGAACAGGCCGCCCAGCCTGGAGGGATTTAAAAGCCACGTGGATGTGGTGCTTGGGGACATGGTGGCCTTGGCAGTACTGAGGAAATGGCTGGATTTGATGATCTTGGAGGACTTTTCCAACTTTAACGATTCTGGGATTCTGTGGCAAAACCATAACAAGAATATTCTGTCAGCAGCCATGGCCTGTCCTCACCAACCTCCTCTTGGCTGAGATGACCAATGGGCTCCCCAAGCCCACCCAGACCCAAACCTCACACCCTTCTCTCGGGCAACACGTTGGCTTTGCCAGGCTGGGTTTAGAAGCACTGTGTGGCTCAGCAGCCCCGTCCCACTGCAACCACCTGTGGTTTGTTCCCTTTGAGCTGAGCCCAGGCCCAGCTTTCCCCCCCCGACAGCCAAACCCCGGAGCTATCATATCCAGTCAGCACAGAGAAAGTGCCCGCAGGGTTTGCGGCACAGATTGACTTTCACACCTCGCTGACCACACAGAAGAAACCCAATCTAAACAGCGTAACTTTGCATAACCGATTATTTTCACTGGGGTAATGTGAGCCCGCCAGTAAATGCCAGTAAATGCAGCTGATCCAGGGAAGGCCCCGCTCAGGGGGGGAATGGCCCCACGGCCGCGGGCAGCCGGAGCGGGGGCTGCCCAGGGCGAGGGAGGCTGGTCCCGGCTGCGCCACGGGTTTGGGCCTGGGAGCCAAGGCTCAATCCTTCAGCACAGGGCAGTGTCTGCACAGGGGGAAGAACAAACCACTTCTTAGTGCCCAACTCCTTTACACAGTCAGGACTGGAGTGCGCAAAGCCATGCCGAGGGAAGCAGCGCAGCCACAGCCGCGAGCCGGGCTGGGGGGCAAGAGCTGTCTAGATTTACTTGATGTCTTCTTAACTTTCTTTTCCACCATGTCCCAGATATTTTGAGAGGCTTCAGCTTTCAGGCTGACTCCCCAGTGACCTATTATCTCTGCACATCAATCACTCCACCCTGTCACCAAACGGCCATTCACATGACCTTGTTTGTAGGGAACCGTGTTCCTCCTCTGACTCCTCTGTCACCAGCTTCCTTCTCTCCAACCACCAGCTCCTTTCCTCTTGAAGGACCAAGCTCAGTGGTCTCTCCGTCTTTAAAGTCCGTGAAATTAGACTGTCAAAACCGCAACAGAGGTTTATTGGTCCACCCACACCTTTGCTGGACACCCATCCTGGCTGCCAAGCCCCAGCATCAGGCTGCCAGAGGTGGAGCAATCCATGACATTGATACACGTGAGATGTAACTTGTTCCTGCAATCCCTTGTGACTACAAAGCACTGACCCAACCGCAGATGGGAACTCCCCTTTCAGCTGCATTGGTCTCAATATCTGGCTCTCCAATGTGCCCTCTCCCCAGGTGTGAAGTTGCAAACATGAGGAATGGACAAGTAGGCATGGGCCATGGGGTGTGGGACCACCCTGCTGGCTGCAGGACACCTGCAACCACAGGCATTTTAAGGGGAAGTAAGGAAAATAAACTTTGCTGTGCTCACCTGAGACATCAGATACTCTCCCACTTCACTAAAATTCCTCAGCAGGAGCAGCTCCTCCAAAAACTATCAAGAGAAAAGCTGAGGTGGGGAGGGGAATGGAGAAGCTTCTGGAGATGAGGCAAAAATAAGCTTTCACCTGCATCCTGCCCCAGCACTTCCCTGAACAAAAGGGTGATCAACTCAGACTATGCATCTTGAATTAAGACAAGTAAAACATCCGAATCCCCTTGTCCAGAGAAAAGATAATGACTCACAAGAAGCGTGCCCTGAATGTTACATTTTCCACCTTTGCCAAAACTCCTATGCTGTCATTTCTCCCTCTAAGGGAGCTCAGCCAGGCTTGGGCTTACAGCACACAGCACAGCTGCATTTCATCACAATGACTGAAAAATGTCATCATCATCAAGGCTGACACAATGTATGAATTGAGAAACTCATTACAAGCTTTCTGTTTCTCTTTTCAGCAGGACACCGCTGTCGCTGTCCCTGTTTCTGCGTCCCTGTTCCTGCATGGTCCTTGGGGAGGGTTCACACAAACACAAAATGGCCTCTTTCAGTAAGTCAGTCATTCAGATCACACGCACCTTACAGGGACAAGGTCTTCCTGAAAGGCCCAAAAAACCCTACATATGTTGCTGACCATCTTCATCAGCAGCTGGAAAGGCCTTTGCAGCAGAAGATGCCAAAGCCAACCACGTACCACAAGTCACCTGGATCCAGGGACACGCTGTTTTGGCGCTGGGTCTCACCTTATCCAATCAATACAATTGACAGATACAGTTTGTTTTATGCCAGTAGGGAGTTACACAGTTTAATGGCTAAAGGTCTTCAGACAGATGTTGCTGAGCAATTACAGATCGGGCAAATTTTACACTGAAGCCAAGTATGTGTAGCTCAGTGTACAGTGCTGGCTCCAAGGAAAGCTCCGAACACGCCTGGAGATCCCACATTCCTCCAGAGGAACGAAGGCCTGCTGCCAGCACTGCTGGCTGCCCAGGCAAACACTGCAGACTGGGGATGGCTGCAGAACTGGGCAGCCCCCACAGTGCTGGAAGCAGGAGTTAATGGCATTTGCAACCACAGGACAGTGGTTTTGTGCGGATCCTCAACAGGACTTGGGAACACGTTGCCTAAGTTGATCCCAGGGCTGGAGCCCCTCTGTTCTGGACACAGGCTGGGTCAGCTGGGGGTGTTCACCTGGAGAGGAGAAGGCTCTGGGGAGATCTCAGAGCCCCTTCCAGTGCCTAAAGGGGCTCCAGGAGAGCTGGAGAGGGTCTTTGGACAAGGGATGGAGGGACAGGACAAGGGGGAATGGCTTCCCAGTGCCAGAAGACAGGCTTAGATGGGATATTGGGGAGAAATTCTTTCCTGTGAGGGTGGGCAGGCCCTGGCACAGGTTGGGCAGAGAAGCTGTGGCTGCCCCGTCCCTGGGAGTGTCCAAGGCCAGGTTGGACAGGGCTTTGGGTAACCTGGGCTAGTGGGAGGTGTCCCTGCCCATGGCAGGGGGTGGCACTGGACGATCCCTAAGGTCCCTCCAACCCAAACCATTCTCTGATTCTGTGATAATGCCTGTGCCCACACCGAGCTGTTCAGAAGGATCTTACCTGCCACTACTCAATCCTCTTGATCTATGAAGGGAAAATAAAGGCCTAGAGTTTTTCTGGATGGTTTCAAAGCAATCCACTTCACCTGAGCTACTGATCAAGCTGGTCTCTCCACTGGGAAAACAAGAACTTTGCCATGACAGTACTGAACTTTTAATGTACCAGGTCTCTCAAATAACAAGACCCACTGGTTGCACTGCTAATTTATATGTAGGATATTCATGCTGAGAACCCCCCAGGATAAATATACAGCCATTGGAATACCAGGAGCTGGCCAACCCATCCTCACCATGACATACAAACAAAGAACATTATAAGGGCACCAGTGTCAAAAAGGAGAAGAAACTCCACAGTGTATAAAACATGGGAATTTTGACTTCTTGACACAGTCAATACACTGAACTGTGACCTCAGGAGGCACGGGGGACTGGAAACCAACAGAACTTAAATTGGCTACAAATCTCTTGTTTTCTCATGACATTTGAGAGAAACCATGGGGACAGTTTCTTCAGGACACATGGGAGTTAGAGCTGTGTCACTGCCTTCTCCAGAGAGTTCCTCGCTTTCCTTACAGTCACTCCATCACTGTCACCCGCTGACCTTTCATTACTTTCTCCCAGTGCACCAGCATCTCTGCTGACCAACACACTTCACAGTCTGCCCAAGCCCCTGAGAGGAAGAAAAAGACTTGTACAGGCTGTATAAAAGGACATTTACTCTGCACTACATTGTGTCTTCTTTTCTATGCTAGTCTAAATACAAGTGCTGTTTTCACTGCCAATGGTTGTTTGCTTGTGCTGTTTCCACTGGCTAAAACCAGCATTTTTCCAGCTAGTGTTGCCCTCCAGGAAAAACCACACATTCATACCTTTCTTGAATTTAGCACAGGAGAACAAAACTGGTTCCCAGGATCAAGGATGACTTCCTCAAAAGAAAACATTTGCTGTCAGCTGAGGTTTGACCTCTAATGGCTAATTTGGCATCATCATTTTGAGCACTGGAATATACAACACCGTGAAAAATTAACAGCTTCCCCCTCCCCCTTGCTGAGGTTTAATATCTGCCTGCAGCTTTGCAAGGGAAAATAAAAGAAAGGAAATAAATACCCAAACTGAAACCTCGGGTACAGTCTCTCACATACATCCACTAAAAGAACCTCAAGACAAAGATCTGTAAAGGAAATTTCACTGGAAACCAAGCTTTTGCAGACACTGAGAAAGAAACCCTGCAACATGAGACCGTCTTCCTTGAAGAAACACAGCTGATGTGCTGCATTCCCAGCTCCGACTGCCACTGGGCTGTGGAAAACATAAACTTCACGCTAACCCTATGAAAACAGTCAACATGAGAGAGAGACAACAGTCTGCTCTGAGCTGCTGAAAGGGGAAAAAAAACTCTCAGGCTGTCATTCTCCCCTTGCTGTGACCTTCATGCTCCACTGAATTTCTGAAGATACTGAAATCTTGGCAGGGAAGTGTACAGTCTGTGGGAACCAGGCAGCGCCGGCCGCACTCGCTGCTGAGAATTAGGCCCAGTCGAGTCCTTTTTTGGGGGGACTCTGAGTTTTACATGGCCAGCAGCTCAGGGCTAAGCCAGCTCCAGGCTGGGAATTTTACAGGATTGCTGCTCTACGCACTCGTGTATTGTGTGGCAGAGCTGACAGGGACAGTGTGCTCCTCACCTGCCTGCCTGACACCCACAAGCTGGGGCTTGCTCAGTGTCCGCTGGGATTTCCAGTGCCTGAGGGGGCTCCAAAGAGTTGGAGAGGGACTTTGGACAAGGGATGGAGGGTCAGGACAAGGGGGAATGGCTTTAAGCTGATGGAGCGTAGATTTAGATTGGACCTTGGGAAGAAATTCCTCCCTGTGAGGGTGGGCAGGCCCTGGCACAGGTTGGGCAGAGAAGCTGTGGCTGCCCCAGCCCTGGGAATGTCCAAGGGCAGGTTGGAGGGGTCTTGGAGCAACCTGGGCTGGTGGGAGGTGTCCCTGCCCATGGCAGGGGGTGGGACTGGACGATCTCTAAGGTCCCTTCTAACCCAAACCATTCTGATCTTCACGCTGCTTTGGTGCGTCCCCACACCCCTGCATGTGACAGTGACCACTCACTATGAGCTCTCACTACGGTTTATAAAGCCTCAGAAATCAGCCAATAAAAATCTCAACCAGAGACTCGAAGGAAGCAGAATTTGCCATGACAAATTATCCCAGAGTCTGAGATGGTATTTAAGGACGGCCATGCAGAGCCACTCCACACAAAGGGCTTGGTCCCTGTGAATGGGGCGCAGTGCCAGGGTGAGGCTCTCACCACTCAACCCTCACACTCAGACAGCCCTGGACAAGTACCTTTGGAGGGCAATTCGCTCCCTCAACAGTGCCTGTCGAGGCAGAATAATACCAGCTGTGCTTCCTGGCCAGAGCCTCTGCGGCACCGGCTGCAGATTACATCGGAATTGCCAAGCCCAGGATAAACACAAAGATTAAGAGGGCCTTACCCTTTGTGTTGAACAATCACACTCTGAAGCAAGAAATCACAGCCCACGTCACGGGCAGGCCCAGGGCTGAGCCCTGGGTTTGGGTGACTGGCTGGGGAGGAGGAAGCAGCTCACTCACACATCTGGGGAAACCACAGATGCTCTTAATCACAGGTTTTCCTGACCTGTGGGCGCTGACAAATTGCATCCTATGGATGAACCTTTTATTAAACCACAGAGGGTTTCCAAACAATATTCTCCATCTCAGCATTCCCAAGTCATCGAAATCCAGTGCACGTGACCCTTCTTAATTCTTCATTTCGATGGGGACACAGCCCTTTCCAAAGAGATTTCAGGGCTGAAAGGAAGTAAATGGGGATGTGCTGTTACATCAGTGGAAGGCGGCTCAAAAGCTGAACCAGGGGCTTCGAGGACTGACATTTTCGACTTCTTTGATGATTGCCTCAGCCCTGATTGAGCTGAAGATGCTTTTTGTCCTAAGTGACTCCTGAGACAAACTCCTTGCTGTCTGCTGGGGCAGAAACATCTCACAAAATATGCAGCCTTTTAATTCCACTGTTATTTCTCTGTGCATGAGGAAGGACAACCGGTACTTTTAAATGAATAAAATGACTGTTGCTCAGGCCAGGAAAGGTGACCACAAAACAAAATTGCCCTGGTTCCACTTTCTTGCCATGCTAGAGCAGCAGATAGCTGCCCTGCTCACAAGTGAGTGAGAAAGACGATGCCTGGCAGTTCTCATCATCGTCTGGACCGACAGAGCAACCCACATAAAAGGAAAAAAAAAAGCCTGCTGATCAGATTGGTGTGACAGAGGCTCATGAAAGACATGCACATTTTCAATCTAAACGACAGCTTGAGGGATCTATATTACTAATTATCGACTAATATTGCCAGAGTTCCCAGGCTGGCTTCAAAGGTTCTCACAAAGTGCCCCAAGCACAGGGTTTCCATCTCATCATAAGGCCTTTTTCTTTGTCCCTGCTAAATGGATTGCTCCATCCCAGGCTCCCTCTGCGTAAATCAGCTTGCACATGATGAGCTTTGCAGCAACAAAATTCGTTACCTCAACCACAAAAAACCAGAAACATTTGCTGCAACTGCTAGAATGCTTTTGCACCTAATTTCAAAAAAAAAAAAAAAAAAAAGAGGTGGTTTCCTCTCTTCCTCCCCCCTCCTCCCCCGCCTACTCCTAATCCCATGCTAACACCTTTGTAAAGGCTGGGGTGAGTGGTTTGGAAACTGAAAGAGCAGGGAAGGGGAAGGGGGGTGGGCAAAAAAGGAGAAAAATATATCAGATCTCCAGACAATGAAATCGAGCAGCTATCTCTCACATCCTGCAGCACTCAGGCTGAGGTCATAAGTTAAACAGGACATCAGAATAGGTGATGTAATTTGCTTATTTAGGATCAGAGAATTCAGTGAAGTGCAAGAGACAACCTATTTGAATCTGCACATAATCCCACCATCAATGCAGGGCTGTTCGGATGCACAAACTGCAGCTGGAGCCTGAGATTTCTTTCCCCCACACACATTTATTTTTGCAGGGGATATAATTGCAATCATTTTTCCTTGCCGGAAAGCCTTGAGACCTCACCTGGGATCAGCCTCCTGTAGCGTTAGGTATTGTTCAAGCAGGGTCCCTGCCCCGGCCAGCTTAAAGGCTAAAGGGTCAAGTCAAACAGAGGGCGGGAAAGGAAAGGGAGGCCCAGGGGAGGTGGGGGGTGGCACAGCTGCCCTGCAGGGCCCGGGTCCCCCAGAGAAGCTTTGGGCTCAGAACTGAGCTGAGCAGCAGCTCCACTTCTGAGGAAAGGCCAAAGCAGCTTTTCTGCAGACGGAGAGCCTTCCTGGCTCCAAAGGTGGCTGCAGAGCCTCCCTCCAGTGAGGATTTCACAGCAGAATTAGAAACCTTTTAACCACGAGGTTCTTCCAGAACAGCAGGAATTTCTCAGTCACCCCATACGACACTGAACACGTTGTTTTCCCTTCAAACCGTTCTGACAAACCCTTGTGATATAAAGATTTAAAGCTAACAACTTGCAGTGTTTATCTCCTCAGTTTATCACCATTCAAGCCGTGATTTTCACCCTGCGTGAGAGGAGTGGCATTGCCAGCCCTGCGCCTTCACTGATCTGCTTCCACACAAGTGTTTTGCCACTGACAAGAACTTGGCAGGGCCAGACCCCCCATCTCAGCCATGGGAAGCAAAATGTCCCGGGCCCTCAGGCTCACCAAGCAGTCGGTGGTGAGGCACTGGCAGGTCCACAGACACAGCCCACACCTGCTTCGGGGGGACCTTCAACCAGACGGCACAGAAAAGCAGGGTGGCAAAAGCCACACCACTCAGCCAGGTAATATCTGCTAAAACATGCCTGTTTTCAAGAGTTTCTTTCCGATACTGGAATGGAATTCCATGTCCTCCTCCCGTCCTGCCGGCCCACACCCAAGTGCCACAGCAGGATGTCCCCAGGCAGGGACACCCCACCTGCAGCACCAGGAGGGGTGGGAGACAACCACCTCCATGGACGGAGGGACCTGGGAGAGGAGCCAAATTTCCTGCTGTGAAATGACCCAGCTGTCAGTTTCCTGTTCCCATCACTGTAGCCATCCAGCAGCCACCTTCCCTAGCAGGTTTTGGTATTTCTTTCTTTCTTAAACGCTGCTTCTGTGTTAGAACTTGCTCCGGGCTGTGCAGAGCAGAGGATCGCTGTCCTGCCTGTGAGCCAGGCTGGGAGCTGACCCTAAGGCTGGCCATAACAGCCCCTGACCACTCCACAGAGACCTTCCTGACTACTGTAAGGGCTCAGTGTGCTGAAGTGATCATGTCAGAACACCCCAAGCAGCATTTCACATCACCCCTTCCTGAAGGAAATACTTTTGGATATCTGAAAAGAAGAAAAATACAAGATACTTGCATACAAGACATTCAAATGTGTGCAGAGGGGACAGGCACAGGACATTTGCATTTCAGATAGAGTTTCAAATATTTTAAGGCTATGAAATGTAGAACTTCTCAGGGTTTTTTTTTTTTGCATGTCACCAAAAGACAAAATTCATCTTATTTTCACTCAGTCCCCGAAGACATTCTTCACCAAAGGCAGCACCAGGCCTGGCTACAGCTGCTGTGCAGGGGTGGTTTCTCCACGACTATCATCAAACCCTTACAATACAGCACTTGAGAGGTACATGGAAAGAGAAGGCCTTTCCTGTGCCATCACTGACACCTTTGGCAGCCGTCCCCGCTCCTGGGGCCTTTAACTGGAGCCACCCTGCACAGGTGGGAGCAAAAATGCTGAGAAGCCCCCCGGTGACATTCCCTGTGCACTTGCTGCTCTAAGTCAGACAGAGGTAACTAGTACTGGCCATTATTTTAACAGAAAAAAATCAGCAGTATTTTGGCAGGATGACAAAGCAATCCCATTCTTTACATCTGCAAAAGCGAGCCCTTCCATTCCTGCTGAGGGAGCTGACAGAGGAAACATATTTTCCAGCAGTCTTGGGTACAACATTGAACTGGAACCTATTTTTACCATGTGCTTTGCACTACATATATTAATTGTTATGACAACGATATTTGCTGACATATCCACTCCAATCATTTACAGAAAAGAAGTCTAAGAGACAAAACAAGCCCTTGCTCCATGAGACAGAGGGAGGAAGGCAGGATGCCACATTGCTTCCTGTGACACACAGCAAACACTTATCTGTGATGGTCGATGGTGCCAGCAACCCATCCCTGCAGGGGCGGGCCAGCTCCACAGAGACGAGGGAGGAGAGTGGGCGAGGTTATGGATCAGTATTCCCCATCCTGCTCCTCCTGCCCAGCATGGACACAGCAGCACGCAGGTGTTTCTGGAGCCTTGCTCATATGTCCAACCTGCCCCTCCCCCCACTTCAGGGACAGACAAAACTCTCTGTCACCCCTCCGTCATCCCTCTCTCACCCCTCTGCTACCTGTCACCTCTCCTTCATGTCTCTGTCACCCCTCTGTCACCTCTCCGTCACCCCTCTGCTGCCCCTCTGTCACCCCTCTGTCACCTTCCTGTCACCCCTCTGTCACCCCTCCATCACTGCTCTGCAAGGAGAGGGCCGGGCTCAGGCAGTTTGGGAGCCCTGGTGTGTGTAACCCGGCTCCAGAGCAGCACGGGCAGTCTGACAGGCACAGCTCAGCAGTCTCAGGATCCAGCCTCCTCCATCCTAATTAAGCCCAATCAGGTTTGCAAAGAATGAAGATGCCTTAGAAGGAATGCACAAAAGAACTGCTGAGGTCTCTTGGCCATGCAGTCCCCAGAGCACCCTCTTCTAGGCAGAAATCTGCCATTTTTGCTGGGGGCTGTCAATATTCCACAGTGCTGGAGGGCGATCCTGCTCCGTGTGCTGCCCACAGCTGCCCTCACACACAGCCCACGGAGCACTGCAGTGCCTGGGCACACGCAGCTGGAAGAGCTCGGATTCTCCTCCAGAACATCAGTAACGTATCAGGCAGACTTGTGCTGTCTGCAGAGGACAGCTGAGCAAAATCAGCTCCAAAACCCTTAAATTGTAGGTAAATACGTGATTCAGAACATGGGGAGGTTTGACAAATCAGTATCTTCCCGTGCTGAAGGGTATAAAACATGCAGCTGTTCCACCACCACAATTTACAGGGAAGGCATTTCTCCTGGAAGTAAAGGAACGCTTAGTATATATTCCTGGCCAGATTGATTACCCCTATTTATACTGTAAACCAAGACAGCATGTACAAACCCCATGGAGTTAACCAGTTCCAGACCCCAGATCCTGGGCGAAGGGTCAGTTTTCCATCGGCTGCTGCGCAGTCCTGTGCATTTCTTACAGAGAGCACAGTTCCCTACAGTATGGTTTTGTGTGTGTGTGTGTGTGTGTGCTGATTCTCGTGGTATTTCAACAACCATCAGGAGGAACACTGCTATTTTACAGGATGTCAGGGAATTGGAGAATCCATGAGGTTTTTTAAAGGTTTGTTTAAAATCGCCACGAAGCCAGCACGCCACTATAAATATATATATGTGTATAACAACTGCAATCTGTTCTGGGACAATAAAACCACAGGACTGAAGGCAGTATCCTATATCTGAGCATACACATTCATCCTGCAGTAAGATCAACCCATATGCTGTCAATCCGATCTGCAGGGTGTTCCCTCAGTCTCCTCTCACAGACAACCTGCCCAGCTGGACCACTCTCATTTTCTCTCTAAGTTACAGATCCAGTTTCGACACCTGACAGCAGAAATGAGCAGAGGCCTCGACGTGCTCTCTGGTGTGTCTGCCCAGGGAGCAGTGCTGCTCCTACACCACTCGTGCAGCTCCCCTGCGCCAGGAGACCCCGGAGCTCAACCACGAGGCACCGAGCCAGACTCACAGCTTTGTTTACCCCTAAGAGAAAGCTTTTCTAGCCAATTTGCAGTTTCCTCTTTTTCTCCTTTTAAACACTGATAAGATGGGAGATGCTGGAGTTGCCTGTTGGTTTATATTACAGTTTTTGGAGGGATAGGTTTCAGCGTGTTGCTGTAACAAATACAAGAGTGAAACTGGAAGAGATGGTGATTTGAGCTAACACAATTAAAATTTATTCTTAACTACAATCCACAGATATACAGTGCCAAACACAATCTGGAGTTATCAACTAGCATGGATGTGAATTAACCTAATGACTTCTGAAAAAAAAGAGAAATCCTATGAAAAAAATCCTCCTGTTAAAGTAATTAAGTGTTATCAGAATCACAGAGCCATAATTAAACACAGTTTATAATTAAAACAGCATGTGTCCTAGACAGAGAACACAGCAACAAAGAGACTATAACCATGACAGTCCATGCCAAAACACATGCCAAGTACCAAAAATCAGAAAAGCCGTCAAGTTTCTAGCAAAGCTGCAGACTCAGAGTCTCTGCTCCTCTAACTGAGCCATCGCCACCCTGACGGACGTGAGCCCACTCAGAACTCCTCACGGCTTTGCAAGGTGCTGCCAAAATTGAAGCAGGACTCTTGGGAACCAAGAAGACCCTGAGGGCAAGGCCCAAAACACCGAAGCAGTGCCTGCTGTGCAGGGAACAGCGAGCGAGAGGGACCCGGGACCCCAGCCAGCCCCGTCCTACCTGGCAGCGGCTGAAGATGTCGGTGAGGGACACCTGGACGTTGAAGTGCTTCAGAACCTGCAGGGCCTGTTCTTTCGCCTTTTCTGAGCAGTTCACAGAGAAACACCTTCCCTCTCCCACCTGGGACTGCAGCTTCAAACCAAAAAGACACTCAGTGAGGCACATCATAGGATGTGTGGCTTTTCCTCATGCACTTGGTTTGGTTTGATTCAGAAACGACGTTTGGAGTCAGTATGTGTTAGCATTCTGAATTTTGATCTAACAGTTGGTAATTTAACACTCAGTCACTGCTGCAATAGCTCTTACTCCTGAATCACTGCAGTATTTTATATATAGGAATCATGATTTAGCCTGAAGAAAAGGAGGTTCAGGGGGGACCTTCTCACTCTTTACAACTCCCTGAAAGGAGACTGGAGCCAGGTGGGGATCGGGCTCTGCTCCCAGGGAACAAATGACAGAGCAAGAGGAAATGACCTCCACTTGTGCCAGGGGATGTTTAGGTCGGATATTAGGGAAAGTTTCTTCACTGAAAAGGTTGTCCAACTCTGGCACAGGCTGCCCAGGACAGTGGTGGAGTCCCCATCCCTGGAGGGATTCAAAAAACATGTGGATAGGGTACTTGAGGACATGGTTTAGTGGTGGCCTTGGTGGTGGTGCTGGGTTAACAGCTGAACTTGATGATCTTAAAGGACTTTTCCACCCCTAGTGATTCCATGATTCTAATCTATAGAATATGCCCAAATCCTGCCAATTTATAAGTTGGTGAAGTGGTGCTGACAGGGGTAGCAAGAGGAAACTGAATTCAATCCCAGCTTTCAGATGAAACCTGGCCAGATCCCACAGAGTATGCCAAAGCACAGTGATGGAAATGATGTCCAGTGACCACTCCAACCCTTCTGGGTCACACAGATGTTTCACCTGGAATTCTCTTGTGGCCAAGAAATTTGAAGGGCTGGACATGGACAGTCCCTCAATGTTTGTTCCACATTTAGTAGAGAAGTCTGCACCTGAGAACAAGCACTGGGAAGTTCCAGACACATCTTTATGACCATGCTGAGTACTCACAAGGTGGGTTCAGCTACACACCAGTACAGGAGCCTGGCAGAGCCATCCTGTCCTTGCAGAGGGCATCCAAAGGCAATGGCACAAAGGAAACCAGACATTTTCCAGGTCAGTACCATACACTGGAATGTGTCCTTTTGCAACTCCTCCACAGAACTTTGAAGTTAAAGCTTTGCCAAACAAGATGAAGCTGGATGCTGAATTACCTCTAACATCAGCTGTGGGCTCAAAGAACCACAGCCTGCATGAGGAACCTGCAGTGTGGCTCAGCTGCACATGTCTCAGTGTCTCATCATGGGGGGGAGTTTTCTTCCACGCTCAGCTATTACACAGGAAATTAGCAACCCATATTCTGCAAACACTCAGCTGGCTGCTTGAGTAGTTGGGGGCTTTTATATTGACAGTTTGTGACAGAGAAGTCCTGCCCTCTGGCTCACGTGAACAGAACTCTGGCTCATCCAGAACCGCTTCACTCTTCCAAATGAATTTTTGTGCAGTAACAAATTGCTACCTGGAGCAGGTCCTGCATCAGGTCATCACAATCTGCAACCACTGACTTGGCAGGTTCAACAGACCCCCACCAACACTGCCTGTGAAGGGCTCTGAACAGCTGGTGTTGAGGGTAAGGTTGGGTTTTGCTTTTGACTTTTTTTGTTTATCTATAGGAACACAAAACCTCTACAGCTTCCACCAGAACCCTTGGGGACTTCCAATCTCTGCCTTCCAAGCCGGAAGAAATGTCTTTAAGTGTTGAAACTCTGTCAGTGTGGAGCCAGTCAGTAAACAAGAATCTCTGGGATAAAAAGCACAGGAATTGAGCTTGCCTTTCACGTGCCAGTGAGGTCAAACAGAAACATTTTGTTCTGGATTGCTCAGCTTGACTTCCACCCCCCGCCCCCAATGGAGAGCGATCGCTGTCCCCACTGATGCAGGACTGAGAATGAGTATAAAAAACCATTTCACCCCGAGCTTTGGTGGATGAGAACAGCAAACCTCTCAAGACCCTTAATGTAGCTTTTAGTGCAGAAAACATGAAAAAGCCAAGCCAGCTGTTGCATTCACATCTGACTTTTCCTCTTCTCTCCTCTGCACACCCAGACCACGCAATGACACATTGCCAGAAACACGCCAGCAGCTCAGAACACTTACAGTCTGATATGGGAGTCCAGAGGTTAAAATGACTCTTCCTTCCTGGCGGGCAATCTGGAAAAAACAGTAAAAATCCAAATGAACAGGGGCTGAAGTTACACTGGGTTCAAGCTTTACTTGCAGTCACAAGGGAGAAAGTGAACTTGAGTGTTTCTCTCCAGTGTCGGCCCACACCTGGCCAAGAGATCCTGACAGCCACAGCAGCTCAAGATATGCCTCACCCCATGTCCCCTCCCTTCCAATCCCTGCCTTGTCTCCCATGTGCTGGAACAAGCTGCATCTGCACTGCAGACGGCCCAGGGAACCATTCCACCTTGAAACAGTCCTACCCCAAACCAGACTTTTGGTTTTTTCCCTTAACCCAGACTGTTTCTATTTTCTCAGTCTGGGTTACAAAGAAGCAAACAGTTCTGTTCCACAGGGGAGAAAGCAAAAACCTTAGCAGGTAATTCCAGCAAAAAAAAAAGTACCATGAAATGTGACTGCAGATTTCATATCACTAGCAGAAAATGCTCCTTAAAGAAAGAGGGTGTTACTGTCCCAGCAACCCAACACACAGGAATTATGCACCTTTCTGGGCTGCAAGCAATACCTTCCTTAGAGTTTATCACATCCTGACTTGCAGTCCTGAGCTTTTATCAGAGGTCTGGTCCTTCAAGTGGAAGGTCTGCACTGAGTTGCCAGGGGACTCACCACCCACACTGCTGACCTTCACACAGAGCCTGGGACATGCAAATGGGTTGGTGCCAAAAGGAGACACTAAATCTGGAGCTGCAAGGATGGAAGTGTGACTGACCTATGATTGACTGACATTCCACCCTCCCTCTCCCCCTCCTGTAGGAGGGAAAGAGCTTTGTGGCCGTGGTGATGGGAGGATTCTGAAGGATTCCCATGCGAACCAGGACTCAGCTCTGATGCTGCTGACAAGAGATCAGTGCTTTGAGGTAGGCATGAGATTATTTCTCTTCTCTGGCTTGGATTCTGTTGGAAGCCCTTGTGCTTTTCGCTGATTCCAGATGTGTGTCACGGAGGTCTCTCATCTGCTTCAGAGTTCAGCTCTCTCTGGATCACTCTCTAGCCTTGGCAGGAGGACATATTTGGGATCAAAGTCCTGCTGCACTTTCCAGACAGATGACACCACCAAGCACAGCCAGTGAACACCAGAAAACCCAACCACAACTCTTAAACTCTGTCTTGGATAGCCATCTTTTTAAGACCCACTGGACCTATGATAACATGAAACAAGGGGGAGAAGGCTCTGAAGGTCCCGTGCAGGCAGCTAAGCTAACTTTTTTCCCCTTTTTTTCCTTCTTGACTCTTTTCAGGTAGCTGTTTCCCTCATTTTTTTGTGAAGTCACTCTTTGGCTGCCAGTTCTGCACTGAGAAAGCAACTGGCAACAACTTCTAAAGCATCTTCCTACAGGCAAAATTACCGTATTTCTTTCAAAATTAACCGTGTCTCTCAATGAAGGAAAAAATCTGTAAGAACAGGAGCCTTGAAGGGGCAGCAGAGACATCCCATGCAATCCTGCTACCCACAGTTTGGGTGCAGAGCAGCCAACCCTCATGGCCCGTGAGCGAGAAGAGTCCGGTAAGGCAACAGCAAAGGTTCACCACTGCGATCTGCCGACAAGGGAAAAGAGATGAGAAATTCCTTCAGACCCATGTGTGCTTCAGGGTAAGTCTGAGGATTTCACAGCTGGAACACTCCATTCTGACTTCCTGCATCCAGGGTTAATTAGTTCAAGCTTGATAAATCCCCTTATCTAAATGGCTCTGCAGAGTCAGGCAAAGAACATCAAATAAAAAGGAGAAAAGCAATAACTCTTCCAGCATGTTTTTCCGCCTCTGGAACAACCACTGGGAGAAGCATGCAGAGCCAGAAAAGCCATGTGATAGCACACATCTGACTGGGACCAGAGAGGGTATGTGCTGGAGAAAAAGGCACAATTCCTTCTTTTTCTCTGAAAGCAGCAGGGGAAGGTGGTGCTGGGACCATCAGGAGATGTGTGGTCAGGGATGCAAAATGAGAGGAAAAGAAGGCCCAGGGCAGCATTTTGGGGTGGGTGTCAGGGACCTGTGCTCCAGCCCAAGTGCTGCACAGAGGCCACTGGCCTCAGTTTCACAATCTATTACAAAGATAATATCAACTTCCTCTGAAAAAGGCTCAGACCTTCTGGATAGAAAGCACTCCCTAATCTCTTGGTGTTACTGTTTAGCCCTTAACATGCCTGTCCGTTCAGCCAACTTCCATCCTGCAGGGATGAATGAACCCAAAGGAATTCCTGCCAGGGAGACCTGGAAGGGCAACTGAGGAGAGAGGGCAGAGAGCCCCTTTGTTTGGAAGCCAGCACCAGGACAATTCGTGGCAACCTGAAGGATCCTGAACCAAGGCCAAAAGAGGTTCCAAGAAACAGCAGCGCAAGGCTGTGGATCTGTAAGTTAAACTGTGCAAGACACATGTTGGGCAATGCCACATGCCCTAAAGAGAAGTAAACTGCAGTCCAGTGATCCTGAGCCTGGGCCAGCAAGGTCCCAGTTCAGACAAAGAGGGAGTGGACAGAAGGCATGTGCTCCAGGATGCGTGGTGGTAAAGCACTCAGACAGGGATCTAGCAGAGAAGTGGATCACAAAACTCAGTCCAACCCTAGAAGCCCTGCCTGTTATCCCAGGCTCCTTTAAAACGGACAGCAAACCAAGAGCTCAACAGCTCTAAGCACCCTCAGTCCAGCCCTGCCGGTACTGCAACCCTAAACTTCTCTTCAGCATTCCTGAAAACGATAATCTGTACAGAGTTATCGTATGGTTTTGTAACGTGGCTTAAAGTATCACACCAAAACCATCCACACAGTTTTGTTTCTTCAGGCAGACTCCTTTGTATCAAGGTCTCTGATGAAAAACTTTCTCCTTCTGCTGACCAAACATCACAAGCAAAATCTTGATCTTAAAAGCAACACAGTTCTTCATCTGCCCTCTGTGAATTTAGCTCCCTGACAGTCTGTGGAGTAAAAAGACCAGCAAACTTGAAGAATGTCATCCACATCAAAAATATGGAAAAATACATTCAAAGTTGAGACAAGATCCAAGATTAGATTCCCCCATTAAATGAAGCTCTGCTCACTGCAGTATTAAAGTCCTCTTTGTGCCTTCTGGCTCCAAATCAGTCCAGGGCGATTCAGATCTGGGTGCACAATGCTCTATCTGGCTCCTGGGATCATCCAGTCTGACCCTCCTCTCCAACTCACCCAGAGTTTTGGGGGGTAGGTGTAACCTTGCAGGGCACCTTTCACAGCAGGAAGCCAGTTTTACCTGCCTTCTGGTTATTATCACACTTCAAAAGGGATCAGGTTTGCCTTAGTGTCAAATTATTCTTAGAGATGAGGACGTTTGAGGACCAAGAGCAAAGTCCATTAAAAAAATAAAACAAACCAACACACAACTCAACTGAAGCAACTTTGAGATTCCACTAAGTCTCTCATTAGAAACCCAAGAGACTGCCCAAATTTTCTTAAAAACTTCTGTTCTGCTCCTGAGGTACAACACTGCAGGACCTACTGTAGTCACTTCAGGCTGATGGGTGATCCTTTAAGGTCACTATGAGAAGCATCTACCTGATGTGCAAAACTGCAGAGAAAAGAGGAGCACCCACTGAAACTTTCCCACCTCCTTCCAGTTATCAAAAGACAGGTTTTAACATTTTCTGAAAAGAGAAGTTTGCAGAAGACAAGCTGGAGTCATAAAGTAATTTGGGTTGGAAGGGATCTTTTAAAGACCATCTTGTTCCAACTGCCCTGCAGCAAGCAGGGACATCTTCAGCTCGATCAGGTTGCTCAGAGCCTCCATCCAACCTGACCTGGACCTTTCCCAGGGATGGGGCATGAAAGACCTGGGTAGAAACACAACAGGCCCAGGACATGGTTTAAGCTAATAAACTTTTATTAATTGGAAATAACATGTTGCTTATGGAATAAAGTGCAAAGGCAAAGCGTGGCTCACCCATAAATGACACCTGCACACACAGAATGTGCTGCGTCAAAGAGGTGGAATCTCTGCATTCCTTACCTGATGGATTCCCCTGGGCTGGAGTCAGAGTCCCTGGGGAGGAATGGCTGGATGCACGTGGCCCTCCTTCAGAGAGGCCACGCAGCAGGGCTGGGCCACTCTGGGCCACTGACCAAAGTCCTGCAGAAGGTCCCACCCAAGGTGCAGGACTGGAGCAGGGCTGCCTGGCAGGGATGTGTCAGGGAAAGCACGTGCTGGATCCCACTGGCTCTCTGCACAGGCTGCTAATGTCAGGTAAAGGAGCTCATCCAGCACATCTGGAACAAATTTCATCCCCCAGCTGCATTCCTGCTGTGCCAAACACGTGTGTGCCAGTGCTACAGCAGGTAGGATTGTGGTAAAACCAGCACGGCCACCCCACCGGGTGAGAGGGCTTGGGAAAGGACACCTGTACTGCCCTTCCCCACGAGGCTGGTGCTCATGGACAGAGGTTAAACGTTCCTGTAAGGATGGCATGGGAGCTCTTTGCCTTTCACACAAGGACAGATTTCACCACAGACATTCTCAGTATGAGTTTCTACTATTTTGTCCATTTTTAAAGAATTTCTGTGCCTGTGCTTATGACAGGCAACTTTAATCAGTTGCTTCCCTGGTCAAGTCCTGATTAAATGACACCATTAAATCACAGACTGCAAGCTGGTGGCACCTCCCAGCAGATAAACAGAACCACAAAATCACGTAATCAGTAAGGCTGGGAAACACCTCTAAGACTATTGAGTCCAACTGTTAACGCAGCACTGCCAAGTCCACCACTGAATATGGACAACCAGGAGAGATCCAGTGGCTTGTGGTGTCAGAGGTCCTGCTCTCACATGGCTGCACATCTGAGATTGCAGATCTGGCACAGCAAACTCGCCACGGTAACTGATGTCCAAGATACAACAGTTAGCCAGTAACAACAGCACAACGTAAAGCAGAACGCAGCACATGGGCTGCATGTCTAGCCTGGGAACAGGGGTTCTCAAACCAATTCCTGTCACATGCACTGGTGTAAAGGAAAAAATCAATCAATTCCAGAGCTGCCCAAGCACAGCTGACAAAGTTCTCAGGCTTTTAAACTTGTTCCCAAATAACAGAGGGTGAGAGACCAGACCCACCTGCTTACCAATACTTGAAGCCACTTTAACAAGCAACAGGAATGAGAAGAATAAGGAGCAAATGTGGGGTGGTGCAGAAGTTCTTGGCACAAGGAGATGTGTAATATGACTGATAAATCATTTGAGTGAAAAGACTTTAATGAAGAACAAACACTAACTCTGTACACACTCCTGTGTTCCTGGTGACACTAGTTTGAGACTGTGCTGGGACAACACCCAAACTGTCTTGTATTCAGTGACCAAGATCCAAACCCTTTCCTGGCCTCAACAGTAACATTTCCAAGTTTTTGGGCACAGGGCGGTCAACATTCAACCTTGATTAAATCAGGACAAGCCAGATATAAAGCAGGGTGGGAGGAGTCTCTTTTTATCTTTGATTATCCAAGCCCAGATCAAAGGCTCTGCAATACAGTAACACTCCAAGGGCTTTTGATAGTGAAAGGATGTTTGTCCGGTCTCCATAGAGAAAGCAATGTCAAACATCCTGTCCGTGGCACGATAAGGTATCGGGATGAGAAGCGGAGACGGGGCTCTGGGGGGAAGCAGTGAGAACTAGTTTGTTTAAATGACTTGTGCAAGTTTGGCAGGGAGCAGATATTAATTATTTCTGCAGAAGTTAGAGCCTGCCCCGGATCCAGGCCAAGCAGACATCTGAAGAGGAAACATCCTGCACACCAGGCCGGGTGATCCGTGCACATTTGATAGCACACACTGTGTGGGCTGGATATCTCCAGTTCTGGCATAGCAGGAATGTGTCTGAAATGAAGCAGCATGTGTCTCTCTTCCAGGAGGCAGAGGATCAGAGTTCTTATGGGAGTCCAAATCAATGTTCACTGTCCCCATGTATGTTAGAGACTTTTCCTTTTTCAATTATGTCACTGTGAGTTGTGGCTGATCACGTTTGAGTCACCCCACAAGGTGGTGGCCAGCCAGGACATTACATGGCCACGGATTATGGACATTTTCCCTTCCATATTGAACAGCCATCTTTGGATTGTGGTTCTGCCCAGCTGACCTGGACACAAGGCAGACAATTACCCTCCCTGTAAGCCCAGACTGGGGTCCATTAGAAATCTAAGGTAATTTTGGGTTCCTTTCACTGACTTTTGTCTTGTTGCAAACACACAGCCTCCCAAAAGACACTTGGTCACATTTTTGTGGGGCTGGAATGACATATCTTTAAGGTCCCTCCCAATCCAAACCATTCCATGGTTCTATGATCTTTACACTCTGTTTGTGTTCTTCTCATGACTGGAACTGCCGCAGCTGTCAGTAACACAAACAGATACAAACAAGAGTGAGATCACAGCAGTCTCTGCTCACCTCCTTGCTCCTGGAAGTGGAGAAACAAGCCCACACACCACTGCAGGGACCAGCTTATACCAGCTGCCAGGTGGCACAGCTCCTCAGACTGCCCAGAGAGCTGGAACTCAGCACAGGTTCAGGAGGAAGCACCCGCGGGGCAGCTCCTGCACCCACCGCCCACTGGGCACAGTGACAGCAGTGCAGCTCCAGAGCAAGCAGCAGCCCTGCCCACGGGGCACGGGTGGGAGCTGTGAACGCGCACATGTGTGCGAGTGACTCACCTCAGCAGCTTTCCTGTGGTCATCCTCGTTCTCCAGCATGCGGACATCCACGCCCAGGCAGCGCAGGTAGCGCCCCAGGCCCTGCAGCATGTTGTCACAGACCACGCTGAACTCCCGGGGGGACACGGCAGCAGGGGCACGTGAGGCCTCCACTTTGGAGCCTTGGCATTGCTAGAGGAAGGCAAGAGATCTGTAAGCAGCAGCAGGATGGTTTCCAATGCATTTGTGTTTTCTCTCCCAGAACTGACCCACCACAGCAAATCCAGCTGTCTCCTTCGCCTGCATCACACCATGCTCTGCAACACCCCTAGATCCTCCTTCCCATCCTTTCCACATTGCCCACTGCCCCGTGGGCAGGAGGCAGCACATGATGGGGCTAATTCTGAATTAGTCACTGTCTCACTGGCCAGCTGGCCACTCAATCCAGGGACATGCAGCCTTTCCCTGGAGAAATGCCAGCCTGGCCTTCAGTGCTCCACACAGACATGCATCCTCATGAAGCCACAGAAACATCATCAAGGCTGCTGTTCCCCTACTGAATTAGTGTGCAACTAACAAACAAGTGCCAAAGCTACGACTTGGGAAGAGGACCTGATGGACAGAGGGAGAAACAGATAGACACAGCAACCACGTCAGCTCTGTTATCTTTGGAAGGTTAAAAATAGGCAGTGCTTGTTTGTTTTATTTTGAATGTTGTGCTGCTGGGGGAGTTCCTGCACTGGGAGGACTTTGGTGCTGGGAGGCTCCCAGAAGTACAATAGCTAAATTCATGGAGAAGGGAAGTTATTGAGGAACTTCCAATGCTCAGCTTTGGACTCCAGGAACTTGAATCAGCTGGGATGATTGAAGGACCAATGCAGGGAGTCAGCATTGTAGATTAGCCCTGCAGGAGCTGGCTCAAGGCTTGGAATGCTGTGGCACGACATGCAGCTCCACCTGGGCTGCCCATGGGAACCAGCTCAGATCCAGGAGCTCCATCGGTGTGTTGGTGCATCTCCCAGAAGCTGGTCCATGAGCTCAGGGCTCTGTAGCACTGGGCAGACTGGGCTGTCACCAGCTCCTGCAGGGTCCTGGATGCAGCTGTGCCCTGGGACATCCGAGGGCTGTGACAAGGGATGGAGCTGCCCCTCGATGCCGAGGCAGTTGGAAGACACAAACCCTGGCTGCTGCTGCTGCTGCTGCTGCTGCTGCTCAAACAGATGTGCAGGAGCAGCAGCTGGCCCTCACCAGTGTTTATGCAGTGGCCAGCACTGTCATACGGAGCTTTTTTCTCACGTTTCATGCCAGCAGAGAGCAAAAAGCCTATAAAGGAGAATAGAGTCATTAGTCCCACTTCAGATAGTGGACCAGGAAACACTGGGAAATAGAGCCTGGAGTCCTGCAGGACGCAGAGTCAGGAGAATTCTGCTTTTCTTGGCATCCCAGTCCAGGTTTTACCAACTGCCTCTCGGTTCATGAATCTAACTGTACAGAGCACAGAGATGACCCATGGTTCCCAAGGTAATTCAAGCCTAAAGTACTCACTTTTCCCATCTCTGCAGCAGTCAGTCAGCTCTGCTGTAACACAACATTCCCAGGAACAGAGTGCTTAGGGAACCACTGAGCAGCTCCATGTTTTACTGCCTGCTGAGGACTAAGGGGATGCTGTACTTTGACCCACACCTGACAAGGTGGACACAGTGAGCAGTCAGCAACACCTCAGCTCACCTATGGAAGGTGGCATTGACTTCAGGAACTCAGCACGCATTTGGGGCTCCCCAGAAGGATACACAGTTACAGTGAGACTTCTCAGGTAACAAACAAAATGGCATTTCCAAGGGTGCATAAACCACCAGATGGATCCATTTTAAAAGTAAAACTCTTTTACTGAGAGGGACCAAGATACTTAAGCAGATAATCCCAGCTCCAGGTTATGGCCAGTAGAGTTTCAAGGCTCTGCCACAGCACAGTCTATTGGGAGAGGCCAGTCATAGATTGTGGTGATGGGCAGGGAGGCGGGGACAAATCTTCGACAGAAAGGAGTTTTTGATAGATCCTTTGCTTTTAACTTTGCAGACTTTTACTCCAGACACAACAAAGGAGACATTCCTAGTGTGAAACCAAGGTGTGGAAGCTCAGTTAAAAAGCAAAAGTAAGGAAATCAGAGTTTTGAAACCTCATGGGTGCAGCACCTTGGTCTCAGAATGCAAACCCACAGCACTGAGGAAACGTGGAAGGAGCATTTCCACCAGCAAGGCTCACTGTGCTCTGCACACAGATCTGCACCAACACTGTGCAAAGACAAACGAACCTAAAAGTGCAGGGAAAGCTGAACCCAGGCAGGCCAAGGAGAAAGCCCATCGTTCCAGGGAGGGAGGGGAGAGGAGGATGTTTGCTGCAACAGTCCTGAGAACAGGCTGCAAAAGGGCCTGCCATGCATAGCTCATGGTATGACTGAGAATGAGCAGGGTATGATTTACAGGGGTCTTGAGCAACAAGCAGCTCTTTGAAGATGTTTACAAACCTGCCCAGAAGGTGACAGTGCTTCTTGTTTATTCAGCTGCTTCTTTGCCACGGGTTTTATGCTCCCTTTTCGCACCAGACTCTCCCTCAGGTCTGAACTCAGCCCAAAGCTCTCTGGGTCCTTGCAGAGCCTCTCGTAGATCTCCAGCAAGCAGTAGGCATCAGAGGCTGAAAGGAAGGGGATAGGAGCCTCTGCTGGTTTCATTCAAAAATAAACCAGAGGCTTTCCTGATGCAAAGGAGAGCCCCCACCTTTGCAAAGTGCACTGCGAACAGTCTGGGAAGCTCCAACTCCCCCATGTCATACCCTGCGCTCCGTGACTGACTCAAGGAGCATCATAACTGAACACACAGTTACAGAGGGTAAAGGCAGGACCTCCAACAGTGACAGGCTCTGCCACCTCCACTTCAACACAACGCGAACTCTAGTGTGGCTGTTCCAACCACCACCCGATAGCTCCAGCCAGGCCCTGCTCCTCACCATTGTCCCCGAGCAGTGGCCTGCCCACGGTTCCTCACCTCATCTCTCAGTGGGAAGGGAACTTACCCACTAGATGCAATATCTTTAAAGGCATTACCTGGGCTGTTTGCAATCACCTGCCCACACGCGCTGTTGTGTGGCTCTGCTCCCTACAACGGGAACTGCCAAAGTCTCCCAGCCAGTCTGACAAGTCCTAGTGATTAACTTTTGTGGGAACTGTGTCAGCTTCAAGGATAGTTGAGTTTAACAAAGGGCTGGTTTGCTTCAGCAGACTGTCCTTTGATGCCCCAGGAAAAGATTCAGACCCAGACTTCTGACTCTGGGGTAATCGGCAATAAACTCCACTGGTGTCCCCCCCCCAGCCCTGATTCTGTGCTGCAGTTTCTGACACCATGCCTGCCCATTTCTAACCCGGCTCTAACAAGCACTTCACTGTGACAAATGCACACAACATTTGTTTCCCAGGAAGGCTGTGAAATGAGGCAGAAGGAAGTGGACTTTCTTCCTTTCAGTTGCTGAGAGGAGTTTCCACTGAGGTGATGTTTCATCAGACAAAATCTGCAAAGCACAGGAATTCCTTCATAAGGGAAATAATGAATCACTGGACAGTTTAAAATTCAACCATTAAAGCCATGTCTGCAAAAGGACAAACAAAACATGTGCTGACTCCTCTGAACAGGAACTAATCTGCAAAGCCATTCTCTTCCTTTGCTACTTAACAACTTTCCTGGTGACAGCACAGCCAAACACAACCTGCCCTGGACACCTGCAGCACCGAGCCAGGGACCAGACCTGCATAGAGGATCTGCTCCTCCCGGAGAGGCCGTTTCTCCCAGTTGGACAGCTGCTCTGTTTTATCCAGAGGTTTCCCCAGCACATGCTGCACCAGGAGGCTGAGTCCCTTCTCCGGCTGCCTGACCCCTCTCTCCTCGTGGCTGTGCTCCGGGGACAGTCCATCGACCTTCCGGCCGCCCTTCCTCCACTCACTGCAGCTCTTCTGCAGCTGATGGAGACAAAGAGATATAAAACACCTGGTTATAAAACAGCTTCTACACCACCTCCTGTTCCAGCGGGTGGGGTCAGGCACAACCCTATCACGTCTATCTCTTGCCTGGCATATTGAATCCCGTTGTCTCAGACAAGGGCTGGGATGGCATTAGATATAAACGGCATCGGGCTATTTGTTTAACAAACACACTTGCTGGAGAGAAATCTGTTTCACAGCCAAGGGGAAAAAAAAGGGCACTGTTGTACAGCACGGCACCAGAGCAGTGGGGCTGGGACTGGGGCTCCTCAGAGGGCTCTGGTGCTCAGCTGTGATGGAGGCTGCTGGGCACCCACTGCATATGAGTTCAGCATCTTTCTCCTCCTAGTGCCAGTGAGAAAAGGCATCCCTGTGCCACCCTGAGCCACAGCCCCTTCTGCAGCTGTCATTTCTCAGGTTAAACTGAGGCAATAACTGTTGGCAGGTATGTCAGCCCCTCCAGCACTTCCCAGGTTAAGCTACCAGTCCCAAAGATCTGCTTCACCCCAGCCCACAGCCTTGAACACACTCTGTACATTTTACCCATTAAAATGGTTATTCTCAACATTTCTGCAGATTGCTGAAAGCTCCTGTGTGCAAACCCAGGGACAGCTGTGCTTCAGCTGACCAGAAATTCCTGTGCTGAACCCACCAGCAGCCCTCCAAGGAACACTAGAGTTCTGCACAAATCATTAACTCCATCATATCTGCTTCAATACTGTATGGTCCTGGAACAGCAGAAATCCTACAAGAACTTAGTCTTCCTAAGTTCAAGTATAACTTGTGCTCAGAAACTTTGCCCTGGCTGAATGAAGCTTTTATAAAGGCTGTGAAAAAGCTGTCAGTATTGCAAGCTTTAACCTTTTAACTGATGAAAACAAAATGCTTCTGTCTTTCTTTACAGAATCCCAACTCTTCAAACCCACTAGAGGAAATGGTCTATTTACTCATGTAGATATGTCTCTGCCAATCCAGAATACAAACAGACAGTGCTGTGGATTCAGGACAGTTATCCACCAGTAAACACAGAAGAAGCAATTTCCCACATCTCCATGTGTTCATCCTTACTTGTTTGTCCACTGTGAGTAGATCCACCACACTGTGCTGTTGCTTCTCAGTGTCTCTCAGAGCAGAACACGTGGCTGCAAGGCTGCTGAGGTCTCCAGCCATCCCATAACCTGGAGACAAAAAAAGCCCAAACCACTCAGGTAAGAAAACTCAGGTCACAGCTAAGGCACTGCAGCTTCTTCTAGCTCAGGGTCAAAATGCTGACAAAACATATACAAACACTGGTGGGAGGACTGTTCAGACAGGGAAAAAGATGGGCTCCCATCCCTCCTGTTCCCAAGAAACACTCCTGCAGATCAAGGGAGAGAAGAGGTGGATGAAAAATGCTGAGTTTAAGACCAACTTATTTAAAATCTGGGAAGGCAATTATGAAGTTGCCCTTGAAATCCAGGTTTAGCAAATCCTGCCAATACCCTCCAAAAACCAGGTATGGTAATTCAGAGAGCTCTGGTGTCTAGCACGACCACTCTGGGACAGGACAGGGACATCCAGAAAGCTCTGGCTGCCAGACTTCCCTAAACCGCTGAAGTTTGGGTGTCAGTTGGAGCTTCGTACGGAATCAGGATAATCCCAAGTCTGAGAGTGCAAGCTAAATCACAAATCTTGACTCTGACCTGAAATAAGGAGATATAATGGTATGAAGCTGTCTCAGGGGCAGGGTTAGGTTGGAGAGCAGGAAAAGGTCCTTCCCCCAGAGGGTGGTGGGCACTGAGCAGGCTCCCCAGGGCAGTGGGCACGGCCCCAAGGCTGCCAGAGCTCCAGGAGGGTTTGGATGGTGCTCTGGGGCACAGGGTGGGATTGTTGAGGTGCCTGTGCAGGGCCAGGAGTTGGACTGGATGGTCCTTGTGGGTCCCTTCCAATTTAGGATATTCTGTTGGTCTGTGATTCTGTATTTCTATCATTCCCCTGGTCACCCTGCTTCCTGGCCTGGCAGTGCCTGAACACCCAGGGCTGCAAAAGCTGGTTCCATGGAAAGTACAGCTGGAGAATGACAACTCCAAGAGGATCTAGGAAGGAGAAAAACGACAAAGCAGGCTGTGTGAGGCCCCGAGGTGGGGAGCAGAGAGGTGTGTTACCTAGTTTAGTGATGGCTGCATCTGAGTAGAGCATCTGGATGAATCGGGGCAGCTTCTCCTTCTCCCCTTCCACCTCGGCTTGCTCGAGGAGCCGTGGCAGGTCCAACAGGAACACCTCGTCCCTCACTGCCATCTGCAGGAGCGCCACGCGCGGCTTCCCCACCGTGCCAAAGGAGGGCTTCCACTCCATGTCAATGCCAACAACCTGCCCAGGCTGCAACACAGACACCTTCTGCACTCAGAGACTGGCTGTGCTTGAGAGCAGCCTGGAGAGTCTGCCCAGGACATGAGCATTGCCCTTCCAGCCACGGCAGCTCTTTGTGCAAATTGCTACAGAGACTCCCACAGCACCTGAGTACCCCCGTGGGGACCTTTCCTGGCACAATTCCTAACACACAAATCACACAAACCTAAAGGGGCAGCTGTCCTTGGCTTGGGGAGGGAGACACTGGATGGCAGTGGCCACATTCAGCCCTGAGTACCAGCCTGATACAGAGGTCCTGCTCCCTGACCCTGCAAAGTCAACGCCAGGTAACACTCACCTGCAGCACCTTCTCCCAGCACTGCAGTGTCTCTTCCCATGTCTGTAGGAAGCGAATATTTTCCCGTGGAATAGGAAGCTGGTAACAGTCCTTCTTCTTACTGTCTTCATAATTATCTGCTTTTGTGGCCTCTTCTACCCTGCAAGGAATCAAATGCAGCAATTTTAAGCTATGCAATGGGAGGAATTCCTGGATTTGAGGAAGAATTTATTATGCTGTTTATTTCACCCCAACCCTCTCTTTCTCCATGCCATTCAGCTGTTTCTCTTACCCTCTCTTTCCTCACTTTCCCTGTAATCTCAGTCTTCTGTCTTAGAATCACAGAATCACAGACTGGTTTGGGTTGGAGGCGACTTTAAAGACCATCTTGTTCCATCCTCTGCCATGGGCAGCAACACCTTCCACCAGCCCAGGTTGCTCCAAGCCCTGTCCAGCCTGGCCTTGGACACTCCCAGGGATGGGGCAGCCACAGCTTCTCTGCCCAACCTGTGCCAGGGCCTGCCCACCCTCACAGGGAATAATTTCTTCCCAATATCCCATCTGTCCCTGCCCTCTGGCAGTGGGAAGCCATTACCCCTTGTCCTGCCACTCCAGGCCCTTGTGAAAGTCCTTCTTCAGCTCTCTTGTAGGCCATCCTCTCTTTCCATTCCTTTCCCAGAAGGGGCTCTGTATCCAAGAGCTCATCAAGCACATGCACTGTATCCACTGCAGAGAACACCCACACCACTTGCTGGAGTCAGAGCCCAAGTCCTGTCCTCAGTGCTTACCCCTCTTGCTCAGAACTTGGATGACAAAGTTGGGCAGCTCTTCCCACATTCAGGGATAACACATTTTATATTTAGTGCTTCTTGTCTCCGAGCTAATAAGGGAGCCTGCGGGCTCCCAGGTGTGACACCAAATAAAATCAGCTCTGGGCAGCACTGTGTCCGAACAGGAGCCTCACTCTGCTCCACTCTGCTCAGACAGAGCCTCTCAGACTGCTGCACACTCCGATTCCCACCAGCTGGGAATGGGGGAATCTGCTTCATCATTTTATAGTGCAATGGCTTGGGAAGGCTTCACAGACTATCCAGCTTCTCCTCCATCCTCTTCCCTGTAAAACTGCCACATAGGGTGCACAAGAGTATTTGTCCTACATTGCACAGGGATGAAATGAAAGAAGTTCAGAAGACTCACAACCTTCTCTCATTTGGGGAAGGCAGCAGCTCGTGCTCGTGCTACTCCCTGCATGTGGGTTTCTGATGGCACCACACAGAGAAACCCAGTCTCTGAGTATTAATTCCCTGGAAATATTGGAAGATGTCTGCAGAAATAAGCTAAATGATTGCCTACAGCAGAATCTTACACAGCACATTTTCTGTTCAAAATGCAGCAGCGACTCTGGAAATGCCCCCGGAACTGAAGGTCAAGCTTGCTGCTGTGGTGGCTCAGCCAGATGATGCAATCAGGCAAAAGAAACTAATCAACAAGGTTCATCTGCTTTGGACATATCACACATTTCTGGACAGTCTCTTTCCCACAGAGTCTTGAAATGGTTCATTATTTGAGAAACTATTTACTAACCTTATGTTTGGGAGCCTGCGTGACTAATTTTGCAGCAGAGCAGCTCTCCCTGCACAAACACTCTTTCCTGTGGGTTTGTGTGCATGGGGAAGTCAATATTTGTGTAAAATATTTAATGAAGGTGTGTAGGCTCAGGTCTCCAGGAATATTCTCACCTGCAGAGCTCAGGAGCCCTGTGTGGTGTGACCAGAGACAGGTGATGTCACCTTGTTCTCTGCAGTGTGAACTCCCTCTTCGGGAACCTGCAGCTTTGTTGGCTCAATAAACAAGGCAGCCAGACTGTTTTATGGGGCTCCATGGCTCTGCTGACTTTAGAGCAGCTACTACAGCAGGGATCAGGACTGGATGAGTACACTGCAGCACAAAGGGTTTTATTCATCTGTCCCAACTCCTCATGCAGGGCAGAGCACATCCTCACGGCCTTGCCTTCCTTCCACCTGGCACAGCACAGGATTCCCACAGCACAGAGATGTAGAGATGGGTTTTATCTCGAGATGCACAGTGCCTGGCTCAGCCACACTCCTGTAACCACCTCTGTGTGTTTTGAGGGCTTGTCCCTCATGCAAAAACCTCCTGGCTCCCAACTGGCAGCTGATGTGGCTTCAGGAGGGAGGAGAAGGAAGAGGAGGAGGAATAGGAGGAGGAAGAGGAGGAGGAAGAGAAGGGCAGCTCCAGCAGTGCATCAGAGCAAGGCAGGAGCAGGTCCTAGACAGACAAGAGTTCCCTGTGCTCCAGAAAAGCCATGGACCCTCTGGAGAAAGTGGTTCTTTGCAGAGAGTGTTTCGATCTGTGCTGTATTTCCTGAGGTGACATGGGGCTTGAACAAGAACCAGATCTGCACTAGGAGAAACAGCAGATCCACAAAGCCACAATCCATGAACATGAACACTTCAAGGCCATCTGTGAGACCTTCCCAAAATCATCAGCATTAAAAAAATAGCTCATTCACCTTCAAGTTCTCATTCACTTTCAAGTTAGTGCAATCTATGCTCCAAAAATATCAATTTAGTTATGAAAGCTGCAGTTTTTGCATAGACAACTCTTCCAGGAGACAGAAATTGGCTGTAATGTTGAGAACAGCAAAGCTGATGATAAATCCATTGGAGCAGATAGCCCTGCTCAGTTTCAGGCTTGGTCTTCTTAAAGTGGTCTCCTTACCCCATAGAGAGGTGTTGGCATTAATCAGGCAGCCAGTGTTACCTGCAGTTCATAATTCGGACATATGAGCCCAGGAATAAAGTCCTACTGTAAAAACACCACGTAAAAGGAAGCTCCTAAATCACCTGCACACAACTGCCCATCTGCAGGGACAGGAGGAAGCCCCAGCCCACACCAGGGGATGTGGGTGAGCAGACTCGTGCACCAACCTGACTCTGCTTCCCAGCACGAGCACGCTGCTGGAAGCACCGACTTGCTGCCCATGGAGCAGCGACCTCTGACTTTCTCCTGGCTTTATTCCTCCCCAAACAGGCAATGTCTGAGGTCGTCCCAGCTCCTCCTGGACACACAGTCCCTCACATCTCAGATCCAGACTTCCATCACGCACCCTGGGAAGTTCAGCTCCATATAGGCAGTTACTCCCTTGCATTACAGGCTTCAAGGGCCCCGTTTGCGGGCTGCTGAGGGCACAGGCTCTCAGCTGCACAAAGGTGCCAATGATTACCTCTTGGGAGCGGTCAGAATTTTCCCATAAACACTCCTCTAATCCCAGCTCCCTTCTGAACCAGAAACTCCAATCTCCATGTTAAAATAACCCAAAATGTTGCACTGGTGAGGGTAAGAGAGAGAGACCTGGAAGGGGGTGCCAAATCCAGTCAAGAACAACATCCTGGAATAAGGTGACTGATGTGTTCAGCAATGGTAGAGTTGTAAGGAACCTACTGCTTCCTCTCTTTAGTTTTTGAAAAAAGCCTTGACCCTACCTGGAAACATGTGATTGCTCCTGGAATGACAGCAAAGCTCTGAGCTCTGCTGTACCACAGGCACAGCCCACAGCTCCTGCATTTGCATCAAGCACTCAGGGATAAGTCCTCTTCCCTGCACAGAATCCAATTAGATGAATTCCTGCACATGAATAAGCAGAGACCAGCAAGGAGGCTGGGTAATGACTCTGACCCCAAGGGCTGTGGTGGCCTGCAGCCTTGCAGGGGTTTGGCTCAGGCACACGTGTGGGGCACAGAGTTCCGGGCTGCGTGTTCATGGGACTCATCCAGCCTGAGGTTCCACAGCTCCTTCACAGTCCTGAGATCCTAACAGGACCCTCACGCAGTATCCACTGCAAGCTCTGCAGGTTCCTCAAGACTTTTAGTAGCCTGCACATCTGCAGGCCTCTCTGTAGGAAGAAAAGGGTTAAAACAGGGTGGCAAACATGGCTGTCTCTGAAGCACTTGTTAAACATAGAATCAGAGAATCATAGAACAGTTTGGGTTGGAATGGACCCCAAACATCATCCAGTTTCACCCTCCTTGCCACAGGCAGGGACACTTTCCACTATCCCAGGTTCCTCAGGGCCCCCTCCAACCTGGCCTCAAACACTTCCAGGGATGGGGCAGCCACAACTTCTCTGGGAATATCTCATGGACACAGTCCCTGAAGCATGGCAGATCCACCAGCGCTCAGGGAGTGCCACAGTGAACTGGGGCTCAGCAAATCATTTGCATTGAGTCGCTTCTGCACACAGACCCTTTCCCCCTCCGTACAGCACAGCTGGGCAGCTGTTAGAAGGGGAGACTGCTGCCTGAAGAGGATGATCTTGGGACATTTTCTCAGACAGACATAGCATGGAATACTCAGAACCAGAACTTCAAAGCCCTGGTATTCCTACAGATCCAGCTTGCCACAGGGATCAGACACTTTAGGGGGCTGTATGTGCCTTCCGAAGTTTTGAGCCTCTTTTCAACTCAGCACAGCTTTGTCTACACAGAGTGTGGAATCTGCCACCTTCATCCCTCTGCTCCTCCTACACCAGCAGGTTCACAGAGATCCTTGACTGGGGCTGTTTGCACAGTTCTCAGCACCTGGAATCAAGTAGTTGTAAGAACCCTTCTTAATATAAGGACTTTTCAGTTCTTTTGAACCTCTGTTTCTGCACTCCTGTTGCAGGGTCTGAAAGAGAATAGAGCCCCTGTTGGGGGAGGAACTGTGGCTACTGCAGGTTGATCTGGTGCACACAACATGGGGGTCCTAAAGCAGGGGGGGAACATGGCACTGGGTTACTGGGATTGCATCGCAAGACGAAGAGGGGACAAAGACTAATTAGGGGACGAATGTCTTCTTAAGCTCACTTATACAATTAATGGACCTCTTCTGGGTTCTGACCCCAAATGTCAAAAACTCTAAGTACTTCTTAAAGCTTTGGATGAGGCCAACATTACACACTGGAAAAAAAAAGCTGGCTTATGAGCTGTAAAATGAGGAAGAAAATAAATACAATTAGAAAAATCTAAGGAACTTTACAATTAGTTTCTTGGTCATAAGTCTCCTGAAAGGCATTAAACCAGGTTACAGTCCTGTGGGGGTGCAGAGCATATGGAAAACTTTGACAGATGTGTAATAACCTCAGTAAAATAGATGCATATTCAGGTCCCGCCCACATGATTTCATTTGCACTGTTGATGTGGCAGAGGAAATGAAAGAACCCTCTGCAGCATGAAGCAATCTCACAGAGCTTCTGTGTACTCAGGATGAGCTTAAAATGCTCCTTTCACAGACATTTCCAGGCTTATGACAAACAAATGCAGCGTGTACAGGGCCGCAGGGGGATCTGAGTACATGGAGGAAGCCTTTGCAAAATTATGTCCCCAAGGAAACATTATGGCAGATGATTTTAAGCAAATAAATATAGTCTTTGTATGCCAAGCGACCTACATTGCAAAGGGTATTTACCTCTCCTGGGTGGGAGGCTCCGGAGGCTGCTCAGCCAGGCGGTGAGGCAGCATGTCCGTGGGCAGCCCCCAGCGCCGTGCCCACCGCGCCGCCGCCGGCCCGCTGCAGTGCCGGAGCAGCAGCTGCACCAGGTGCCCTCGGAGCCATCCACTCTGCCCAACGGTGCTCTGCAAGGGGAAGCAGGGTGAGGGAACACGGTCAGTGCAATTGCCGTCACGGGGCTTTCTCCCCCCTCTCTGGGTGCAGCATCCTCGGGGGTCCTGGCCGAGGGTGGGAACAGGCAGGAGCTGCCCCGCTGCCGGAGCAGGGCTCATCCTGCTGCAGGATGACTTTTCCAGCGAGTGCGGCACGTCTCTGTCAGGAGATGAAGAGCACACACTTGAACTGGGAGCTCACTGGGGTATTGTGCTCCCTTGCCAGCATGGCTATTTGTCCAGGGCAGACCACTTAGCAGGTACATCACAGAGAAACAAGGCTACACCACCACCACTGAGCCTGACTGATAACTTGTATATTATTTACTTAGACACTGATTACATTAAGCAAAATCAGAACCAGTGACTGACCAGAGAGCAAAGGTCTCTGGAATTAAACAGCTAATTACGGAGAGGTAAAATGTTGGATTATTTTAATCCCATGTTGTACCTGTACATGGCCCCAAAGTGATGCTGTGACTTGATGGCCTGTGAGAGGTGAATAACAGAACTGTAGAATAGTTTGGGTTGGAAGTGACTTTTCAAGGTCATCTAGTCCAAACCCTCTGCCATGGGCAGGGACAACTTCCTCTATCCCAGGCTGCTCCAAGCCCTGCCCAACCTGGCCATGGACACTTCCAGGAATAGGGCAGCCACAGCTTCTCTGACCAATCTGTGCCAGGACCTGCCCACCCTCACTGTAAAAAACTTCGTCCTTATATCAAGTCTGAATCTTCCCTCTTATAGTTTAAAACCATCACCCCTTGCCCTGTTGCAAAACACCCTCCTAAAAACTCTGTCCCCATCTTTCTTATAAGCCCTCTTTGAATACTGAAGGGCAGCAATGAGATAATCCTGGTGGCCATCTCTTCTCCAGGTGAACACCCCTGGCTTTCTCAGCCTGTCCCCATAGCAGAGGTGCTCCAGGCCCCAGAGCACCTTTGTAGGATGGCTTAGTGTCTCTCAGGGGCAGACACTGCAGTGGGATCTCACCGATCCTTGGAAGTATTTGCATGGATTATTAGGATTGCCAGTCACCCACGGGTGACAGTGAGGATACATCAGCAGAGCTTTCCTGAGTGTCAGGCTTTGGTGTTCACAGCCAGGGAAAGGCTGATGTCAGCCTACAGCCCCCCTGCACCCCCTGCTATGAAACAGGGGCAGGAGGTCCCTCCTCCGGGCCGAGGCACAGCCCCCTGTGCCAACAGCCCTGCAGCACCACGGGGGCCCAGGGGGACAGTGGGGTCACCCCGCACTGGACATGTGCTCTGGAAGTCCTAACTCATCCCCACTGACCATGAGAGGAACCCAGAGCAGTCACTCCAGCTGGGATGAACCAGAGCTGGGTGATGGAATTATTCCCTTTGTGGCTGTTTGAGGCCTCTGAAGATGTGGCAACTGGATCGTTGCTCCAGCCACAGGGACAAACTCACTCTCAGGTGTCACTGTGCAAACCTGCAAACAGGGAGGGCAGTTTAGGACATTCCCTGCTCCCAGCTGTTCTCTGGAAGGAAGTGAACACATGCCTTGGCACACTGCAGAGCCTGGAGGCACCAGCACAAACTCACTGCCTGTGGTTTAAGCTCAAATCCCAGCTGTGAGCCAGCGTGGCTGGAGCATGGGCAGGCTGCCCACCCTGGCATGGGAGAGAGGGGCAGGGCAGAGGCACAGGACCTGTGACAGCCCCCACGGTGACAGCTGGATGCACCAGAGCTCTTCTGCCTTGTGCACCTCTTGGCAGGTGCAGTTGTAAGAGGAAATACAAACACAGTGACAGCAAGAGTCGCAGCAGCTCCACGGGGGTGGGAGTACCCTCCTCTTCCTCCTCCTCCCCACACGTTCCTGCAAATATCCCAGAGCCATCACAGTCAGGCTGGCAACTTGCTCCTCTCTGATTTACTCATGGATCTGCCTCAGAAGTTAATGTTGTCTAGAAAACTGCTAAAACAAGCTGAAACTCTACATGGGGGCTCAGGACCTGTAGCTCTAGGACAGGATCCCTGCTGGCGCTACCAACAAGTATTCTCAGAGGAGTGAAATGCTCAGATGTGCACTGAAAGCCCATCCCCACCCTGTACATGTCGATGCCATCTCCCCTTTGCTGCCCCCCAGCAGTGCCCAAGGGTCTGAGCCTGCTCCCAGGGATGGCAGCACCTTGCTCCCTGTCCCTGGCATGTAGGAACACCTCCCAGCCGGGTGGGAGGCTGGGGCCACGGGGCCTCATTCCTCACATTCCTTCAGTAACTAAAAGGTGAGAAGTTGTCTTCAAAGCAGACACAGAGATCAGGAAACAGATCTGTTGATGGCCCCAAGGTAAAAGGGAAGGGAAAAAAGAAAGCCAAGAAGAAGAAAAGGAATGAGCCCCCACCTCCGGAGGTGCAGGAGGGGGCAGGGGCTCGGGAGAACAGCTCGGAGGGATCCGACCCCCAGGTAGCACCAGGCTGCTCACAAAAACTGCTGCCTCAGCACTGCGACTGCACCCCTGAGACTCTGCCAGATGCCAGACCACAGCTCTTCTCGTGGATATGTGGAGGAATAGTTTCACTGCTCTTCCCAAGAGGCTGGGGCACAGCTGGAGCCAGGGGCAGCAGGATGGGGGTCCAGCGGCTCACCAGCGGCTCAGGCATGGGGGGAAGCGAGGGAAGGGGCAGGGCAGCAAAGGACAGGACAAGCTCTCCTGTTCACGCTTCTTGCCCTCTGCATTTCCACCCCAATTTTCCCCCTGGCCATGCCAGTCCCGACCTTTGTGCATCTCTCCTATCTCTGCCTCCTGTGACCGAGCTCAGGCAAGCACTGAACAAATGGAGAGGGGCTGAGTAACTCCTCCTGCCACGTCTGCCAAGCCAATTCTCAGAGCCCTTCCCCAAAAGAACGTATTTTCTTATTAACATCACAGAGCAATTCCCTCTTCTTGCTTCCCCTGTGTCCATCCTATTGTCTTCCTGGTTTTTTCTGAAACACAAACTCTTAGGGGTTGGAGCTCTCTTCAGTTCACCCCGAGTCAATTCTTAATAAATCTCATTGTGGCAGCTTTATTTCTGGAAATAATGAGGTGAAGATATTTTTTTTATTATTTTAATGATAACAGATTTCTTCTTTCAACCACAAAAACAACAACTCTGTAAAGAAGGTCAATCCCTCCGGAGATATCCCATCTTGCATTCTGAAACAGAAAATAGCTTTGTTTGTCTTTTTACTGAAAAAAAATCCCAACATTGCTCTGCCGGGGAAAGGCTTCCACCGCAACAGCTCTGCAAGAGGCAAGAATGTGGAAACTTTGGCCCCAGAAGGTGTGGGCACAGATGCAGGGAGCAATGTTTCACCAGGGATGACATTTCATGTGCTTTGCTGTCGGTAAAGGAACACTTCTCCAGAGGAAACTGGCACCGTTCTGATCAACATCAGAGACACCTCCGAGCAGGAAAGGATTCTACAGAACATGAGGCTTGTTTACATCCCTCTCAGAATTCTAGACATATCATACATTCTTTAATCCATAGGCGCACACAGAAACCCCTGACACCAACAATAACCCATGATTAAAGCTTTCCAAAGCGACGGCTGCAGATTTCCTACCCGTAAATCCTGTTCTCACTGCCAGTGCTTCACAAAGCTCACACCAACCACGCAGGGCAAGCTCAGGAATGTCCTGACCTTAACCCATTAACAATTGCTCCATTGGTACCAATAATTTTGAATCCAAATATCCAGTATCTCCTTTGGAAGTCACCCTGTCCAACCCTGGATTACTTTTATCTGTATGTGTGAAGCTGTTTCTGTCTGATCCAATTCTCCCCTTTCCCTCAACACCTTTTCCCAGAGAGGGACATTATTCACACCACTGACATTGGCTATTTGCAGAGTCAGATTTTAATTTAACTTTTGAATGCCTTGGCCAACTTCCCCTGTTTTCAAGTGCTTCCAGAATCAACAAAAAAGTCCCCTCCTGCTAGTGTAGAGAAAATGTCATGGAGAAGATTTTCGAGTCAGCAACTTTAAAAGGGGGAAACAGCAAGCTGGACTTGGAAATGACAAAGCCCCTGTCAGCAGCGGGGGCACTGACAGCACTGCTCAATTCCCTGCAGTACAGCAGGTTCTGCACAGGCACCTGTGCTTGAACATTCCCTGAATATCCTACTGTGGTTCTGTCATTGCGACTTTGTTGTATTTGTGCTCACAACTGCTTTGAAGTTACCACCATTTGTACTGCGTGGGGAGATGCTGCAGCGTCATCAGGCATGAGATGTCATTGAATGGAACTCCTTGAAGCGTGAGATTGGAGCTGGGACCCTCAGTGCCAGCCTAGACCAGGGACACAGCCTGTTCCCAGAGAGGAGGGGGATCTTGGCTGCTGGATCCTACATAGATCACGGGATCCCAGAATACTTTGGGTGGGAAGGGGCCTTAAGGATCATCTCATTCCAACTCCTTGCCATGGGCAGGGGCAATTCCACTAGCCCAGGGTGCTTGAAGCCCCATCCAACCTGGCCTTGGACACTTCCAGGGATGGGGCAGCCTGGTTTCTCTGGTCAGTCTGTGCCAGGGCTCCCCACTCTCACAGGGAAGAATTTCTTCCCAATATCCCATCTAACCCTGCTCTCCTTCACCTTAAGGCCATTCCCCCCTGTCCTGTCACTATCTGCCCATGCGAAGTCCCTCTCCCCCTTTCCTATAGGCTCCCTGTAAGTACCAAAAGGGCACAACAAGGTCTCCCTGGAGCTTTCTCTTTTCCAGTTGAACCCCCCCCCCCCCAGCTCTCTCAGCCTGTCTCCATAGCCAAGGGGCTCCCTTGGAGCATCTCTGTGGCCTCCTCTGGACTCACTCCAGCAGTCCATGCCTTTGCTGTGCGGGGGACCTCAGAGCTGGACACAGTGCTCAAGGTGGGGTCTCACAAGGGCAGAGCAGAGGAGGAAAATCCCCTCCCATGGATACAAGTGCCAATTTTACCCCCACTCTCTTCTGAGCAGGGTTTGCTGTGAAAGGAGCAGTCACTCACCCATGGCCACTGCCCACAGCCAGAGCCTGAGAACACCCTGCTTTCTCACCACTTGAGCTGCTCTCTCGCTCACAGGCACTGGCTACTCAGATGCACTAATTCATGAACTGAAGAAGAACAAAATAGTCTCCATTCACATCCCAGAAGACTGGCTTTCAGATAGCGATCAGTGCGTCACCGACAGAGCCACACTCCAGTGTTCTGGAGGCCATTACCACATCAATGCCAGGGAAGTGGGCTTTCTTCTCTCTTTCAACAAAGCTCTGCCACTGCGGCTCCCTGGGGCATGTTCACACTACCTAACTCCAGCTTTGTGAATCAGGAGACTCAGCTTCCCGATGCAATCGCCTCTTCCAAAAGGCAATTCAGAGGAGTCTAACTTAGGATATCACTGGAAGGGATCAAGGCAAAGGCAACTGTTAAAGCCTACTTGTCGCTGTACTGGGGCTCCTTACAGGGAGCTTATTGTTCCTGGGCAAGCTGGAGGAAGCTGCTGGCATGTGGTGAAGAGCTGGGACACTGTTGTGGGACAGGACAAGTCTGCTCCATTCTTCTCTCTTGCAGCTCGCACAACCTCGCTAAGGCAATGCCTGGTTCAGAAGTCGAGACACCACAGCCACAAGGCAGCCAGAAGAACCAAACCAGACAGCTGGTCTGCTCAACCCCCCGGGAGCTGGACTAGACGGGCTTTAAAGGTCCCTTCAACCCCAGCCATTCTGTGACTCTGCGAGGTGGTCAGTGCGTTGGAGCACGTGGTGAAGGTGGAGAGGCTGAGGGTCGAGGGCTTGTTCAGCAGGGGGAAGGCTCAGTTGGGGGATGTGGGGGAATACAATGACCTCTTCAATTTTATCACGGGGGATCACAGAGAACAGAGTCAGCTCCTTCCAGGAATTCCAGCCAGGTCTAAAAGTAAAAAAAGGTGACAGTGCAAGTGGCTAAACATTGCAACAGGCTCAGAGGGGCAGTGTAAGAAGCAGGGCCCAGCAACACCTTGTCCAACTAAATAGTCCCTGCTTTGAGCAGGAGGGCAGAGATAAGCTCCCAAAGAAGAGCTAATTCCAAACTGAATTAGGCTCTGATTGTGTGATTAGCAGGGCTGTGCATTCCCCAGACTCGATGGGCGGCTTCTTGTAGCAACTGCTGCTTTCAAGTCCCAAGCACCTCCCGGGAAGAACACCCAAGATCTCATTTACCCAGAATACAGGATGGTCCTGATCATGCTCAACAATACTACACAGAGATCCAAATACATTTCCTGCATTGGGATTCCTTCCAAATGTCTGTCAGGCAGCCCCTGAGGGAAGTAATTCATCTTCAACAGATGAAGTCATCATGTCTCCCAAATCTGCTCCTGCTGCCACAGATGTGAGCAGGTACAGAGCAGAGGGGAAGAACCAATGTTGCTTTCAAAGGCGGATCTGAAGAGAGAATATTTTCAAAAAACACTGAGCAAGAGGTTGAGACATTTCCTTCAGCACAGTGTTGGACATCCTTCATATGCCTTCACTCAGCTCACAGAGCCACAGAACAGAACCATGCTGGCAGTGGCTCCACGGCACAGGACATGGACACTTCCCTCCAGGGAGAGGGAAGGCTCCATGCAGGATGTTTCACTGAAGGGAATCCGACACGATCATTCCCAGATTTCACTTCAGCAGATGGCTAGAATAAGGATATCAATGTTTCTTGGCTGGACAAAGCACAAGCCCAGACAGAAATGGAGATTCATAGAAACACAAGAAAAATAGAATATCTTGAGCTGGAAAGGACACACAAGGGTCATCAAGTCCAACTTCTGGCCCTGCATAGACACCCCAACAATCCCATCCTGTCCCCCAGAGCGTTGTCCAAATGTTCCCTGAGCTCTGGCAGCCTTGGGGCCGTGCCCACTGCCCTGGGGAGCCTGCTCAGTGCCCACCACCCTCTGGGGGAAGAGCCTTTCCCTGAGATCCAACCTAAGCCTCTGCAACAGATATTTAACTTTTAAGGTTTAAGAGTGAAGGTGCAACACTCTACAACAACCTTGCTCCCGTGTGCCCACGGACTGTCTGACACTCAATTGCCCAGATGCCTCAGGACATGGGAGGAATTGGAAAGAGGGCACCATGGCACCTTTGTAAGATGGCAAAGCTCAGCCCTGGTGCTGGCTCCCACTCCCCCACTGGCACACAAACACAGCCTGAAAATGCTGTCCTAAAAAATCAGCTTTTACTGCCTGATTTGCCACTGCTGCTGTGCCCACAGAATGTGTTAGGGCAGGGGTCCTGTCCCTCCTGTCACTGCACCCTTCAGACAGATCCCCAGCTGGAAAGGCAGCCTGAGGCTGTGCTGGGACCATTTGGGGCCACTGATCAGTTCTCGGTCTTGTTCAGCAGTGTCGACATGGACTGACACACCTCTGGGGACTTTCACAGTGGAGAGATCAGAACTTTTTGTTTTAACCCACAGTTACCTCATTTTCCTCAACTACATGCCACAGCTCCAGGCATGCTGATACACAAAACCACAGTGCATCCACCTGCAATACTTGTTCTCCCCTCCACTACCCGGTCAGGGAATGGCACAGGTGTAGCTCTGTAATGAGCTGCAGTGTCAGGTTGACCCCACTGAAATAGCCTTTATTTGGAGAGAGAAATAACTGCATGCCGTCAGTAAAAAACAAATAATACAGCTCCATAACAAACACTCTAAGGTAATTTTACCCTACTTGCTTTTTCAGATATAATCTCTTTTTCCTTCCCTTCAGTGTGAAGTCTGTCCTGAGGGTCTGTTCTTCCCCTAAAACCCTTTCTCACAGCCACTGCAGAGGCACCTTCTGAATTCCAACCTAACCCTGGCCTCAGAGCTGATGAATATAATTCATCCCAGGAATCAGCAAAGGACCAAGGACTTGGTCTGAATACATAAGCCACAGAGTTTTGATATGCTTCCAGATTTCTCACACCTCTCGGTCCCACGATGGCAGGCTGGAGATATTTTCTGGGAGCATTCCAGCACTTGGCAAGACTGAAGATGAATGAGGATGGGAAAACTGGCCAAACTCTTTCAGAGCTGAGTAGTGTGTTACTTATCACAGTAGATGCTTTGTCTGGGCCCAATGACACAGTGCACTGAAGACAAACTGGCAACCCTTATCTTCCCAGTGTATTTTGAAGTAGCATTTATCTACCAGCCTTTTGTCATAGTGTCACACACACACGAACAAAGTGTCACTGTGGCCAATGGCAAATCCTGCTCTCCAGTTGGAGGAAGGGAAGGCTCCCATCATATACTGCACCCTGGGTGACCTGCACTGCTGCTGAGCTTCACTGAGCCTGGGCCTTGTGTGACCCAACATCCTTTCTCTGGTCTCCCAAGCCTCAGAAATTTTATACAATCACTGAGCCCTTCCACAAATGTTCTACAAAAGTCATCATTACAGAACTCTGGTTTGTATCCCAAAGCACAGAAGCCCTCATGAGGAAAATATGACTCTCTGCTAAGCTCTGGGGCTGCCTGAAGGATGACTACCCAACCTGAGCATTCTAAAATCCACATGAGTAGAAGTGTGTGACATCCACTTGTCCCACAGGATCTGTGTGCAGGAACAGTGAGGGATGCCTGGAGCCTGACCCCACTGCAGGGACAAGGCATTGCAGCTCCACGTCACTGCAGGTGTGTAAAGAAATGAAACCACTGTCACTGTTTTTCCACTGCTGAACTCACTGCTGATCAAACCCTGATCAGTTTGTTGGGATGTGGAGGAGCTAAAGCCACCCTGACACCTTCCCCGTTCATTTGGATAGTCCTAATATTAGCCCTAAGGAGCTAAACCAGCACGCAATTAACCCAACCAATCACTCCATGAAGTGCTCCCATACCTAGTCACATACATAATGAGAATCCATAAAGTCCATCTTCCTTTCCAAACAGATGTGGAATTCCAGCACATTCACTGCCCTGTGGGACTCAGTGCTCCGCTCCATGAACTTTACAGCAGGGAGCACTTACAAAGATGGGAGAATAGCCTCAGAAACCTTTTTCTTGTTCTTTCTTGACTCCATTCAACTTGCTCAGGTCAAATTCCAAGTTCTGAGGCTGAGCAACAAAGCAGGAATCTCCTTTTACTTGGTCCTGGCCGTGGATTATTTTAACAGCTTTCTAGAGGGGTCCTCCTGGACCAGGATGCAGGGGGTTGGAACTGGAAGACCTTTAAGGACTCTTGCAACCCAAACCATCCCATGATTCTAGGCCATGACTCTGCCCACACAATCCTAATGCACAGTAATTTCCCTCAGGCCTGCACTTTTCCGTGGAAACAGATGCATCCAAGAGCTCCAGGTTCTCACCTGTATCACTGCCTGAACTAAAAGCCCTGTAATGTTTGAGGGGGAATGAACTTCACATCTCCCGTGTTTGTGGCTAAAGAACAGAGGCAGCAAGCTAATTTCTTTGCATTCTTTTCAACCCAGCCCTGGGGTTCACTGACATCACACTCCTCAGGTTTCTTCTCTGCTGCTGCCTCACTTCCAGCAGCTTTGGGAGATGATCTTTTTCATGACACGCCTGTGAAAGGCCAGGCTGAAGCTCCGAGTGATGCTCCCCAGCGGCTCTGTCACTCATGGTCCCAGCCTTGCTGTGCCCTGTACTCGCACCTACTGCTCTCCCTGGCTCTGCTCTGCTCATGGATCTGCTCCAGCCCTGCTTCGGAAGAGTGAGGAACTTGGGTTTAGGTTCTTTTCTCTCGGAGAATGTGCCATTCCCAGCAGGAGCCACTTTTCTATTTAGGATAGTCTTTCAAGTAAATAAGCAAAAATCCTGATGATGGAAGTACTTGCTCAGGAGCAGAAACTCTTCCCATCATTAGTCTATGGAAATAGATGCCCACGGGACAAGCATGGTTACCACTGATTTCTGTTTTACCATGCCCCAACCAACCCGGCTCAGAGCCAAAGCAATAATCAGTATCTGTGCAGGATCTTTCCCAAAAGCAAAGCTTGGCAGTAGATTTTTCTCTCCTTTAATCTCTTTTGGTACACTTCAGCTCCTGGTGGTTTTTGTTCTGAGGGAGAAATGCTTGAGAGGGTTGACTGAATGAACTCTGAAATTCACACCCTGGCAAATTGGACTGATTTCCTAAATCCATAATTACAACATTCCTCAGAGATATGCATTCTTTCAGAGTGAACAAGGGAAGATTAGTTTCCTGTTTCTTCCCATTTACATGACTTCTCCATCAAGAAGAACTTTTTTTGTTTCTAAACAATCCTCTGTTTATGTGGTTCTCCTCTTGGCAGGGAACTGGGGAACTAATCTTGCCTAAAGGTATAATACAGCCAAACTATCAATTGCCAACAGCCTGATTATCTGTGTGCAAGGCAGCTGATTTGCACAGGCTTTAGAACTCAATATCTATCAGTGGAGCACTCAGACAGGGACCGATCGATTACAGTAGGTTTAAATAATCTGGGATGATTACTGAATGACGGGATAGTTTTACTGGGGGCTGGATAAGAAGGGCAAAGTGGGTCTGTGAGTGTGTGTGTGTGACTATGTACAAGGCTTAAAACTTTGGTAACACAGAGCAAACGCAGCCCCTCCACCTGCAGAGCCCCGAGCTCTCCGCACCTCCCGCTGTGTGGTCTCACACCACGGAGCTGCAGGTGAGAGCCATCTCCCCACTGCAAACAGAACACATGCAGAGCCCTGTTGTTTGTTGGGTTTTTTTTTTTAAATTAGTGAACCCATCCCCTCCTTCTGTGCTACACCGGGAAGCAGGCAAGCTCCATGGCCCATCCTCCCCTTTCCCTATTTCTGCTGCAGAGGCCAACATCAGTGCTCTTGACAGGGTTCCCTTTGTCCTAGAGCAAAAGGAACATAGGATTTGCCTGTTGGAAGTGAGCCTGCCCTCACTTTTACTCTGTGGTACACAAACAGGAGCTGGGGTTGTTGAGCTTGGAGAGGAGAAGGCTCTGGGGAGACCTTGTTGTGGCCTTCTGGTGCTTGAAAGGGGTTTATAGAAAAGACAGACAGTGACTTTTTACATGGGCAGACAATGACAGGACAAGGGGAGACGTTTTTAAACTGACAGAAGGGAGATTTGGATTAGATATTGGGAAGGAATTCCTCCCTGTGAGGGTGGGCAGGCCCTGGCACAGGTTGGGCAGAGAAGCTGTGGCTGCCCCATCCCTGGGAGTGCCCAAGGCCGGGTTGGATGGGCTTGGAGCAACCTGGGCTGGTGGAAGGTGTCCCTGCCCATGGCAGGGGGTGGAATGAAATGAGCTTTAAGATCCCTCCCAACCCACAGAAGCTGGTATTCTGCGACTCTAACCCTACAGCTGCTGCAGTTTGGAGTCAGCAAGGGGTACCGGGACACTGTATATTGACTCCTGACATAGATTTTAAGGAGCTGGTATGTTCCACACGTTCCTGTAAGGTTTTGGATGATTTCTATACTTTCCTGCTCCTAAGATGCTTTTCCCATGTGGCAGAACTAAACCTCCCCCAGCACCCTCCAGTGGAGTCCAACAGCTCGCTCATGCTCTTAACTCTTTAATCTAACACTGACCTCTCAACCTACAGCCATAAGCCAATTAGCTCTTTTTTATACCATACCAAATCTCTTTCTGATGAAGCCATGCTTTCAAATGAATGCCTGCTAGTGACAGAAATGTAATTACAGTGCTTAGCAGCATGCTGGCCCTGGCTGGTGGCAGGGCCTAAGGTCAGAATGCATCTTTAACATACCAAAACATTTTAAAGGAGATTTTTCCCCCCAGCGTGTTCTCTCCAGTTTCCTCCCTTCCCTCTCCAGTACTTACTATGTCTGCACATAAAGGCTGTTCAGTCATCAGTTTCAAAACTGAGGTCCTGAGCTTTCCAGGGAATCCCCCACCAATCTCTCACTGAATCAGAATCACAGACACCCAGCTCCCATCAATCCCCAGAGCTTGGCCCTGTGGGGCCACACTTCAGTAAGCAGGGGTTGATTTTCTGAAGCTATTGAGCAAACAAATCTTCCATCACTTCTGAGAAATTTTTGGGTGACTTTTAAAATTATTTTGGACATTTTTGACAATTTGGTAGATTGGACAGCAAACAATGGCTTCTTTGCACCTATTGTAAAATTACACCAGAATTCATTAGTATCTTTGTGCTTAGCAATGGCTGGATTTCTTATAAACAAAACTACCATAATTACCACTGGACACACCAGCCCTCCAGGTCTTACAGAAAGTTAATCCAGTCTAGGCCATGCAGGAGGTACCTGTAGGTACCTACATTTAATTGAATGTGATAGACTCTTCTTTATCCTGGAAGGCACAGAACATCCTGTGTGTTTGGCTTTTCCCATGTGTTTCTCCCACATCAGCTGTGGGTTTGTTCCATGGAAAAGTTCCCCTTTCTTTTAGCCCAACGGTGCTGACTGCATTACTACAGGTGCATATCTTCCTGCTCTCCATCCTGAGAGCAGAACAGAGCTGCAGATCTGGATCACAGCGTAACAGAATCGCAGAATATCCTGAGCTGGAAGGGAATCACAAGGGTCACTGAGTCCAGCTCCTGGAATTACAGAATGCCGTTCCTGAGACAGTCACAGATGTGCCTGTTCCCTGCATCAGCCCCATCAGTCAGTCCCTCTGCTTTGCAGTAACTGGTGTTCTTCCAGCTATCAATAAATATATGACCCCATTGACAAACTGAACTGAAAAATAGAAGGAAATCTATACTTTGCCTCCTACTTTAATTGTTCAGTTTGCCCATGGTTTAATATCCCCTTAGGAACAATACACCTTTACATCATGTTGTGGCTGTGTGTTCTCCCCAGAGACCTCCAATAGGAATAGTGAATCCAAAGAATATGGCACAGGGCAAAAGCAGAGGGATTGTCAAAACACTGTCGCCCCCAGTGAGCTCCTGTCAGTCCCTGAACAGGGGACAGAACGCAGGGAGAGGAATGGAAGGAGCAATGGGAGCAACAAATGGACAGTTGGGGAAGAAAGGCCACCATTTCTCACCTGAAACAAAGCAATCCCCCCCAATCCTGACTTCCCAAGACAGACAGCAGACCTTATACCTGTAACTGCTCCAGGTCTAAATACCAGCTACTGTGCAAGAGGGAAATGGAAAAGAAAAATCAAATCTTACATTTTTATAAACAGCAGCTATTAGGGAGCTGCTTAAAGCTGAGGAAAGATACATGCAATTCTTTAAGATGCTCTAACAGACACACTGCAGGCAAAACCAGTCCAGGAGCAGCTTCTGCATATTCATATACACATCCCCATACTGGGAGCTACTGGGCACCAGTGGCCCAGCACCTCAGAACAAGCACCATGTGCAGAACACTGGCGGAACCATGCAAATTTATTTCAGCTGATGATTCCTCCTTGAGACTTTTAAGGCCAGAAGGAACAAAACACATCACCCACTGGTTCTAATTTCCTGCTAAAAAAGAGCCCAGAAGTACTAGCAGGGGATTCCACACATCGGCTGGTTAAACTAGTTTGGGTTTCCACCTTCCAGGAAAACAGCCAGCCTGGATTTGATGTTTGACTGATGAAATCCATCCCATCCCTGAACAAAAACTTCACTCAAACACAGAGGGAAAGACAATTTGACACGCAGCCTTACACCAAGAGACATGCTGTTTATTAACCACCTCCTGGGTACCCTTCCCAATTGCATCACACCCATTGCTTCATTCCCTATGGATATTCAGTTCCTCACACCATTGGGATGTTGCTGTACTCAAACAATCTTGAGTCAATTGAAAAGTTTCCCTAAACTCAGAGGTCCCAGGGACGGACACTGGATGTGGGTATTTGCAAAGTGGTCTTTTTGACCCCTTGTCCTTATTCAAGACTCCCCAGAGCAGGAGTCCTGGCCAGGTGTTCTGGCCACAAAAAACCTTTGGAAAAGTAATTGCATTCTGCCCTTTAAATTGCCCTTAAAAATTTCCTCCTTGAGCGTAACAGTTATTGCATTTTATTCCAGAGGTAGTTGTGTTTTAATTGAGGTCAAAATGGTCCTGCACAGAAAGGATCTTGGCATCAGCCACTGCCATTTAGAAATTAATTGGTTAAATAAGTCAGATTACATCAACTCCTTGCTGCAGTGTAAGGTAATTTACACCTATTAAGGAGCAGGAATTGCCAAAGTTTTTCCAATGTATTGCACAGAAAGGAGGGCACATTAACCTTTTGCCTTCTGTTGGGGCAGATTTCAGGATATTGTCTGTAAGCAGCATAACAACCCTGGAACTGCAGTGGAACTGGAGTTTTACATTTCCTAGGAATTGCCAGTGTCTCAGCAATGCTCACCGGAGAACGAGATGGCACTGTGCTTCATTTTCATGGGCAGAAGTTTTAAAATAAATAAGTTATCTCACTGTCCCAACTGGAGGAGGGGAGAGCTTAGCTGCAGGCTCTCCCCACACTGAACATGGGGAACAGCTGCCTCCAGGATTCATCCCGGCATTCCCATGGAAGTCCAGAGCAGGCTGAAGAGCTGCACAACAGGGGCCTGAGGAAAACAAGGCCACTTTTCTGGGTGGTGTATCCCTGTACCCTCCCCTCAAACCACACATGTCAAAGAGAAGGCCACAGTGGTTCCAACCGCTAGAGAATCAGAGAATCATGGAATCGTTAAGGCTGGAAAACACCTTTAAGGTCATCCAGTCCAACCATCAGTCCAGCACCATCACCACATTCACCCCTAAACCACGTCCTCCAGTGCCACATCCACGCGTTTCTGAAGCCTTTCAGAGCTGGTGACCCCACCACTGCCCTGGGCAGCCTGTGCCAGGGCTGTACAACCCTTTCCATGCAAAGATTTTTTCCTAATGCCTAATTTAGACCTTTCCTGGTGCAACTTGAGGCCATGTCCTCTTGTCCTGACCAGGAGGGCTGGCTGGTGGGCCCCACTCCTGAGGAGCACCCAAAGAACACATGACACCTCCCCAAACAGCAGGGCTCTTCTGGGCATCAGCTTTGGAAGGGTTTAAGATTTTGATATTTGAGAAGCTAAGGGACAGTTACCCTGTGCAAACACCAGCACAGAGTGGTTTGGGATTTAGCAGCAAAAGGCCCTTTGGCTCAAGGTCAGTAGAAGTGAAAAATCCCATTTCTACCCATTCGCTTTCTCTGACATCACAGTGATTGTAACACTGGCAGTCCCAAACAAACCCATGTGTTATAACCCTGCCCAGTGCTGATTGCAGTCAGTGTCCCAAACAAGAGCTGTGCAGCGTCATGTTCTGCTCCATGGGAGAAGGAGTTTTATATCAGGAAGGCCAAATAAACACACATAGACTTCTTGGTCTATTTGAGGTAACATTTCAAACTGATTTGGCACTGATCAACCCAGCCCGGCCTGGAAGGGCCCAATTACAGGATCCCCCTGAAACCCTGGTGAGAACAGGGCACACTGAGAGTGGTGCAGCAGAACACCAGACCCTCCCACCCTCAGTCCTCTGTTAAACTGGGAGAGTTTCAGGTCACCAGAAGAACACCAGTGTCTGGTGCTATTTGAGATGTCCTGGGGCTCCACATGCCACCTGAGATGAGAGTGCTCCTCAGTAGGGCCCATGTCACGTTGCCAACCTCACACAAGTACCTCAGACACAATCTGACACCTAAACACTGGCAGAAGTGACACCTCCCACAGAGTCACTTCCCCACTGTGTTCCTCATCCCTATCACGGCTCTGTGTGCGTTCACTTTTTGAAAGCTTGGCCTCCTGTCTGCACAAGTGATGGACATGGGAGGTCTTCCCACACTCCACCATCAACAGAAAGCCCTTCACCTCGCACACCAAAACACATTCAGAAGTCAGAATCATAGAATCACGGAATCTCCTGAGCTGGAAGAGACCCACAAGGCTTATTGTGTCCAACCCCTGGCTCTGCACAAGATCCCACAACAATCCCATCACTTTGCTGGTGCCAAAAATGCCTTCCATGCTTTTTAGTCTCCAGGTGATTTTGTCCTGCAGAATTTCCAGGGGAACATCAGCATTCCACAGCCCCTCTTGCCGCTGGCCACATGCTCTCTGCAGTCACTGGCAGGACAATCCTCAACACCTCTGAGCAGAGTCACAGACTGGCTGTTCTGGGCTTGCTTTGCCCAATTTTATCCTCTTTATGCAGATGATGAAGCCATGAAAAACATGAAGTATGTGAAAATGGAAGCAGAAGGGCACACAGAAAGCAGACAGGAGCCTCATGCCCTGCCTCCTTCCCCTGCCTATCTCCCATCAATATCCTCCACACCTTCCCCTCTGCTTGTGAAGACAGGCACTCCCGTGTGCTTCCAGCGGCCCAGAATCAGCTCGGCAAGGGAATGAAGAGCTGGCACTGGGCACAGAGTCTCTTCCCCTCCCTCTGTCCTCCAGGTATTTCCAGTTGGAGAAGATGCTGCAAGTGGCAGCTCTCCTGGCTAACCAGGTTTGCAGCAGGCAGTGGGGATAAGGGCAGCTTCCCTACGGTATGAAGAGGTTTTGATCCCTCTCCTTCCCCTCCTGCCTCCTCTGCCATCCCTGCCTGGACATCAGCTCAGCCACTGAGCACTGGCAGGCAGAGGGGGCAAAACCAGTTTGCTACAGGGCTGGAAACGGGTTCTGTTGGCCCCACAGCTAACTCCCAGGTTTCTGCCTTTTGAAGGAGCAGTCAGGATCACACCTTGGATTCATCCCACAGGGCGGGAACAGGAAAAATCTCTACTTGCACTGCTCAGGGTGAACAAAAAGAAATCCCAGTCCCAAAATGTCTCTGGCCTGCCATGGAGAATGTGCCATGGCCAGCAGGGACAGGCCTGCCTTCACCAGGGCTCCTGAAATCTGTGTCATTCAACTGGTACTTCTGTAGTTCCTGATACTATACAACCACCAGGGCTCCTGATATCTATATAAGTCTTTTACTACAGCTGCAGCACAGAATTAAACAAAAATGGACTTTAATTCCATCACCACCTCTTTGAATTTCAAAATGAAAAAAGCATCAAAAAATTGTCCAATAATTCTGAGAGTGTGTCATCGTGGAGTCTTCTGGGAGTTCTGGTTCCCATTCCCCCAGGTGACCAGAGGTCACACTGAGTCCCATCCTCTGTGCTCCCAGTGCCTGTCCGGGCAGAGCTTGGGAGATCCAACCTGTCTGTGAGCCACAGCTAAACACAGGGATGGGGATGGGACACACAACACAAACAACGGCCTTCCTCAGCTCCACGAGGAACTTGAAGAATTATTTTCATCAAAACATGCCAAGTCACAGGTGAAGTTGTTGCCCAGAGAAGCTGTGGCTGCCCCAGCCCTGGAAGTGCCCAAGGCCTGGTTGGATGGGGGTTGGAGCAACCTGGGCTGGTGGGAGGTGTCCCTGCCCATGGCAGGGGGTGGAACAAGATGAGCTTTAAGACTCCTTCCAACCCAAACAACTCTGTGATCCTGGTTCTATGAAGCTCTGAGTGAATGTTGAGTCATTCCCTCCTGTAAAGTCTAACCTTTGAAAACCTATAAAGTCCTAGACAACCTCAGTTTTTGCACTGAAAACCAAAACTTGCTCCAAGATCCCTCCTTTGTTACCTCCTCCTTTCCCTGCCAGCAGCAGCAGCAGCAGGAGCCTGCACAGGTGATTATTTCAGTTTCCTCCAGATGGCTTTCAAGCGATGCCAAAGACAGCGATCTCTGATAGCTGAGTCAGGCTGATAACAGGCAAGTTTCAGCACTGCTCTGCTCATAATTACATAGTTGGGAAAAACAGATCAGTTGGCAACATGCAGGAAACACAACGTTTGGAATCCTTTGGGAAAGCAAAGACAACCCTCTGCCACAGTCCATCACACTCTGGGCTCTCCAGGGAGGTGGCTTTACCAGGCACTTCCCAAGGAGTATCCCGAGGCTCCTGTCTGCACAAGTGATTGACGTGCGAGGTTTTCCCACACACCAAAGCACATCCAGAAGTTGGAATCATAGAATCATGGAATCTCCTGAGCTGGAAGAGACCCACAAGGATCATTGTGTCCAGCCTCTGGCCATGCACAGGACACCCCAACAATCCCAGCACTTTGCTGGTATGTCCAAACAGTGCCTGAGACCTCAAATCCCTGAGATCCTCAGTCCCCAGGCTGGCCCTTACCACTCGGATGGGTTTTCAGAAATCCCTAATGGCTGCAGAACTCCAAGAGGAGTTACAGAACAGGAGCAAACACTCATCTTGAGGCTGCATTTCCATGGGGACATCATGGACACATAAATAACCATTAATGGATTATCACCATGGAATTTCATGCCATTTCACTGTATTTATTGAAGCATCAGGCAAAACCAGGACTGCCTGAACCCTCTTGTTTATATACCAAGACAAACCCACACTGCTCCAGTCTCCCTGTGCCATTAAAATTATTTGTGTTCTACAGCACAGGATGGAGAGGCCACACCACCAGAGTCACCTAATAAACCTCTTGAAAATGATCAGAGTGGAGCATGCAGAGGGAATCTGACATTTATCCCAATTTCCTCACACATCTGGTCGGCTGCTGAAGAGAACTCTCCTTGTCATTAACATAAATACTTGTAGTGTTCCCTTACAAGTAAGTGCAGGAAAGTAAAAGAATTTACTTGATAATCCTATTCAAATCCAGAATCTCAGAGTCCTTGAGTGTCCTGAGTTGGGAGGGACCCAGAAGGGTCATCGAGGCCAACTCCTGGCCCTGCACTGGCCACCCCGAGAATCCCACCCTGTGCCTGAGTGTTGTCCAAACATTCTAGTTTGGCTCCAGCCAAAACTCCAGCCAAACAAAAGCATTTTCAAACATGTAACATGTACATTTTTGCTGTATGCTTTCAAAGTGATGATGAAGTGCAGGACTGTAATAGCACGAGTACAGCATCCAGAGCTGGATACTCTGAACATCTTAAAATAATCTCCAAGTAAATAACCCAGAAAACAGGAGAGGGAAATCCATACTCACCTGAACGTGATCTGCCCAATTCTCCTCAGTCATGGTTTTCTGAAAAGACAAAGTTACTCCTGAGCCATCTTAGAAGAGGGAGGATGTCCCATAGAGTAAACTAGAAATGAACATCCCGTCATACCCACTGGCATCACCTGTGGCCAAGGACTGCACTCTGGAGCACACAGGACACCTCAGCTGCCAGGGCATGGCAGAACAACACAGCTTGGATGAAGCAACTCAGAGAAGTGTTACATGACAGCATGTAAGACATAAAAGTTCATATGTAATGTGTCCTCAGACTGTTCAGCTCTCCAGCCAGCCCACGGAGAGCCATCACGTGGGCTCTAGGAAAGGGATGAATCTCAGGGATCATCTGCAAGTCTGAGCATTCAGAATATAAAAACACAAACTTTTTTCAACAGCCAAGTAATGAAAAACCCTCTGGAATCAGGAGGTCTGGGAAAGGAAACTGATAAGTTAATATTCCCATTCTAATGTGGTTCAGAGCCAAACTTGGGGAGAAACTTGGGATGGGACCTACTCTCCACTCTTCCAAGAGCAGAGGCTGCATGAGACTGACCATGGGCCTCAGCCCCGGTGCTGGCAGAGGGAACAGGGACTGCCAGTGCCACTTTTATGGAAAGGTACAAGAGCAAACAGGGAGTAAGAGTCTCAAAGAAAACAGCTCTGAGATATACAAGCATGTAATTTAAATACTAGTGAGATAAAGGGGCCATTTAACCGAAGCTCAGACACAGCTGAGAATGGTAAACAGAGAGCACCAAAGAGCTCTCAGAAGAAGGGACTGCGTCCAGAAACAGCTGCCAATTGTACCTTAATGGAAGTAACTGGCCAGCTTGGATACTTTAAATCAAGCAAATACTCCAAAACAAAGGAAATGGAAGGCCAGAGAGAGCAGAACCCCAGATCATGAATCCATTCCACTCTGCTAAATAAATACACCTGGATAAATGCTCTCTGCTCGCTGAGGATGACCAAGCTCACTACAATGATGTCATCCACACTAAAGCTGTGAGATGCAGGAGCCTGAAATGCTCAGTCCTCCCCAGCTCTCCTGGCAGTGGGTCTGGCAGCAGCAGGGACAGCTCAGAGCCTTCCCTGATGGATCAGGAGGTCTTGGCAGCAGAACTGGCTGTGCCAGAACGGTGTCGTCAGATCACCACCACTCAACCCCATCCTTGTGTTCAAAGTACTGGGGCTGGGGGGTCAGAAAATATACCTGGATCTGCCTGCTGCTGTCAGAGCAAAAAGGAATCCTCTTCTGAACACACAACAGGCACTTTGGGAGGAGGTGGCTCATTCCCTGAACTCTGACTCTCTGAAGGCTGGATCAGTAGTCCTGTAGGAACATCTGAAAAACCTGCTGGGCTCAGGCCCTGTCAAAAAACCCTCTTGTATCTACAAGGAGAAAGTCTTTCATGAAGTGCAGATGAAAGGCTGTTCCACACTTGGCAAACACAGCTTGAAAATTCAAAATTCAAGAAATGGAAGCATTTCACTGTGATATTCAGTCTCTTGTGGTTCTTGTCCTTCACATTCCAATGGATACACCTGGATACAAGTGAAAGCTGTTTTTTCCAGAAGAGGCAGAAAAGAATCTGACTCTCAGCTGGTACGACCTCTCCCCAGACACAGGGTCATGCTGAGTGCCAGACCACGAGGAGAAGCACCAAACCCACCCTGCTAAGGAGATAAATGTGTTCCCAGTGCAGGAGCTCAGGAGCATCCAAAGGGCAGTGACTTGGCTCAGTGCACTCATGAGTGGGGAGGAGAAACCACACTCAAGTCATTCAGCAGACAGTCAACCTCCGAGCTGCCTCCTAGAAACCTGCTTCTCAGAAAGAATTAGTGGCATTTTCTTATTCTTTCAAGCCCTCAGTGCCAGGAGAAGTACCAGTGGATTTGGAAAAAGAATTTAGAGGCTGGACAGAAGTAAAGTTTATTCAAAGAGTGGTTCAGGAGGTGAAAATAGGACCATTTTGCTGTGCAGTAACAAGGCTGGCAGCACAAAATGCTCCTGTGGCAGGTTTGGGCCATACCTGTCCCAGCCAGGCCACAGGCACCAAAACAAAGAGCCTGCAAAGAATCCAGAAGTTAGGAATGTCTAGAGCCTAGTGTTCTTCCGAAAAACACAAGTAAAACCCTCACAAAACCCCCCAAAAGTCTTTATCCAGTATGTTCCTGCTTATTTGAGATGGCTGAGAGAAGCTGAACACTGGAGCTGACCCTGGGCTACCCACAGAGTCCCAGGCACTGCTGAGGGAGCTGAGGGGAAGCAGCTCCAGCCACGGGCAATCAGGACACCCAGGCATGGGAGCCTCACTGGACACCCTGACTATTCGCTCACAGAACAAACAGATCACATGGCAGATCCAAGGCATCTTTATGCCGTAATACTCACAACAAAAACTTGCTCATATACTATCTATACATTTCAATTATCTCAATTATGTTATTCCAAATGCAAATGGAATGAAAATCCTCATTCACCCCCTCCCAACACAGCACAGCACAGCACAGCACATACCTCAACAAATCTCTTGTAAAAGAGGTAGTTCAGGGTTCTCAAGTGCCGCTGATTTATGACATTAGGGCAGAGAGCTGAAAGAAGTAAAAAGACATTTAAGTACACAACATCAGTGAATTTCCTGGAAGTTTTACTGTCTAGACATGACACTTTTCCTTCCCCAGTGTCAGCCTGGGGCTGGGGAAGGCAGGATGCCCTCACACTCAGAACAATGAGGGACAGACTCACACACTGTCTGCTTATCTCAACTATAAACTGTTATTTACACTTTCAACCGTGATTAGCAATGCTAATCCTCGGGTCTGATATCTCTGGTTCCACCACCCCTGAGCGATAAGATCCACTCCGTGGTTCAATATGCTCCACAGTTAATGACTTCACACCTTTAATTAGGCAGCATCCTCACCATGGGCACCACCTCAGTCTCCAGAGGCCGCCTTCTTCTGGGTTTAATTGGAACCTGTGTTGTTAATTCATTGCAGTAGTTGTGAACAACTTACTCGGGATGTAAACTTGTGGCTAAAGTTTATCCGATGAAACACAGATCCATGAAAGAAACTCCACATCCATACAAAGAGGGTGGGGACTGTTGTTTTGCTGAGCTAGCAAGCCACAGCTGTTTTTATGATTTTTATTGCTGTCATCTTCATTAGATAGGGCTCATTACAACTGCAAAACCCAAGACCTTCACACAGCGCCTTGTTTTGAAATCCAGTGCAAGGAGAGATAAAGGCAGCAGATAAAATACATGAGCTGGATTAGCAGAGGTATCTGTCAGTCCCTGCTGGATGCTGGGATGTGCGAACAGGGAAAGGCTTAACCAAAGCCTTCCATGGGGCTTCAGTGGCTAAAATCATCCCGCTGGGAGTCAGAAGGAGCAGGACCAGCAATCAGAAAGGGTCACAGAAAACAGGAAAGTGAAACATCTCCACAGCTTCCCTTGAATCAGCGTCCACAGGGAGAAACCGATGCCTTATCACTCTCTTATCCTGTCCCACACAGGGCACGCCCAGGGATTGCAAACCGGGGGAACAAAGACAGATCTCTGGATACCAGATCCTGGGATCAGAGAGGGATGGATGGATTGATTGATGTCCCACTAGTTATGGCAGGTTCTCAGAGTCCCCTGAAGCATCCCTTCAGAACATGAACATTTCCATCTCAAACAGAAATGGTTAAAGCTGTTATTTTGAAGTTAATCTTCCACAGTGTGACAACAGATCCTTGACCGCCGAGGATCTGAGGAAATTACTGCAATTATCACACAGGATATGGTCCCAATAAATATGGTGATCCTTCCTCTGGATATTATCCCAGTATCCGGAGGAAAAATCATCAGCTCTTGCAAAGCAACACTTTCTAAAAAATGTAAGATCAAGGTAAAAATTAATATCAACACCACCCATCTCAGACATTTCAAGGCCCTTCAGAAAGAACTACGGCCTGACTGCTCCAAGCCACCCAAAACATCCACTGAACATTTTTTATCTTGAGCGTCTAGAGGAAATATCCAAAGCAGAGGCCATGCCAGAACTGGGGGGTTTGAATGCCCAGCTATCTGTGTGGAAAGGGCAGAAGAACTCAGATGCACTGCAAACATGTTTGAAGGCACTAGTGATGTATTTTATTCTGATGGAGCAAAGGAACTGAGTTTGAATCAGGTTTTCTATACTTTATCAGAAAATATAGAGAACTAATCAAGAGCACAGGTACAGGCTGGATGGAGAGGGGATTGAGAAAAGCCCTGGGGAGAAGGATTTGGGGGTGTGGGTGGATGAGAAGCTCAACACATGCCCTGGCCACACGTGGTGGCAGCCCAGAACCCCCCCGTGCCCTGGGCTGATCCACAGCGTGGGCAGCAGGCGAGGGGGGATTCTGCCCCTCTGCTCCTCCCAGGTGAGACCCCCCTGCAGAGCTGCCCCAGCCCTGGGGCTCCAATATATGAAGGATGTGGAGCTTCTGGAGCAAGTCCAGAGGAGGCCCCAGAGATGCTCCCAGTGCTGGAGCCCCTCTGCTCTGGAGCCAGGCTGGGAGAGCTGGGGGGGTTCATCTGGAGAGGAGAAGGCTCTGGGGAGACCTGAGAGCCCCTTGCAGAGCCTAAAGGGGCTCCAGGAGAGCTGGAGAGGGACTGGGGACAAGGGATGGAG
>JAWWEU010000038.1:10802890-10815949 GCA_035583155.1 Acropternis orthonyx | reverse complement strand
GGTAGCGAAGTCTGAAAGTTGATTTGGAACTGCAAGAACTGAGTCACACACAGGTTTGTGTCCTCATACCCAGAAACCCCATCCTCCTCCAGCCCTTCTTGCCAAAGCCACTTCCCTCTGTGCTGCTGCTCTCAGGCTCTCACAGCGAGGAGGAGTCACAGCAAGGAGGAGACTGAAAGCAGCAGCAGCTGAATGAGCCCCCAGCCAGGTGAGGTGACAAGAGGTGACAAGTGTGAGCTCTGCCTCACTGCCAGCTTTTGGGGGGAGCTGCTCAGAACAAGAGACGTGAGGGGTTCTTTCATCTGTACATTTTGCCCAGCCTGTCACCTTCTTGCACATTATTTCATCACAGTCAGACTTGCTTCCACTACAGAATGGAGAAAGAACACCGAGAAATTCAGCAAAAGGGAGGAAGAGGTGGGAAGACAAGGAAAGGCACGTTATTCCAGTGCCAGCATTTCCCAATTCAGTTCCAGCATGACCAGCACTAAGACAGCAATTTCTCTGCAGGGCATTCATCCCTTTCCAAAGCACTTGAAAGGAGACTGACAGCCACAGTTTGGCAAAGTGTGAATTCCTGCTTATAACTGCACGTAATATTATGTAAAAAATAAACACCAACTTTCACATGTGGGACTATGACAGTCATCCAGCACTGATTTTATCTGCCCTAAAGCCTAAAATGGTCACCCAGATCCCCTCTTACTTCAGAAGAGGTGGGCAGTGCTCTCGAGCAAGGACTTGCCCTGCACTGCAGATACTGCCGTTTGCATGGGATAAATGTCTGGAAGTGTAGGCAGGAATGGGATCTGTATCTACACCAAGAAACCTCCTCAGCAGTGAATGGTTGTGGAGCACCAGCAAGATTCACCATTGTTATCATCAGCTGCAACATGTGGAAACCATTCCTAGGTTGGAGCACACTGCATCCCACAGAGTGCACCTGAGACCAACACCTACAGGCTCCTCTCCTGATTTTTCCTTTCTGTAATTATTATTCCTCAGGATTTTGCATGTGAACAGTTACATCATTTAATCTGTATCATTACATCGTACCCTTGGCAGATCTTTCACAAGGAAAGGGGAAAAACTCAATTCCCTTTACAGATCAGCAAAGTTCAGTTGACTGAACACCCAACCTTGTCAAGGAGTCTTCAGCAAGACTAGTGAACTCCTGGGAAGGTTTTAATTTCTAAATAAGTCACCCCCTGTATGTCTCAGCTTTCACACCAACATGCTATGTTTAATTACATGCATTTCTCCTCCAATGAGGGTTTGCAAGGTTTATCTTGTTAACTTTTGAACACCACTCTGAAGATGGGAAGATTATTGTACAATAGCGTTGCTGCCAGGTGTAATAAGCCCACAATTTGTGGTTAGAAAACACTTTCAGTCCAAGAAAAGAGAACTGCATATCCTGGGTGGATAATGGAAAGCTCTGCAGGGTAAAAGCTAATGGTGCACCTAAAGGGGTCTGGCGCAAGGGCTCAAAGAGATGGAAAAAATCAACAGTCTCCACTAACAACCAAAGCAAAGCAGATTTTGTTAGGTAACTGACAACTGCAGGTGGAGCAGATCTGTTCAGTGACAGAAAATGTGCCACCTTAAGGCTGCAGGAGCCTTAAAATTCCCTGCCACGAACCCTAGTTTATACAAAGAATACAAAGGGCTGTGAGGCTCCTGCTTCCCAAGGGTTATCTCCTCCCAGCTGATGGACCCATAGCTCAAGAAAACAGATCCCTAATGAATAATGACTTGCCTCTTATGTGAGAGGAATGGAGTCATAACTCAGAGCTGACCATGGTGTGTTTATGCAGAGCCATGCTGAGGTCAGGATTTATTTCACATCATGGCAGAAACAGTTTATTAGTCACCAGCACTTCATTCTTCAACAGCACAAAGTGATAATTCCCATAACTTACCAGCTTTGTTTTTCAGTATCATTAATTAAACCCTGAAACTCCCCAAGATAAATGACAGCAGAAATTCCTTGATGAAAGTGGAAGAAGACAAATTGACTTTGTGTGTTCTTTATTGCTGAGATAACCCCACAATATGCTGCAATGTCCCATACCTGGATCTACGTTGAATCGGTCCAGGAGCCTGAAGACCAGCTTGCTGAGCGTTCTGCGGTTAAATTTTTCTGGTTTGTACCTGGACAGGCCTTGATATGGTCTGTAACAACATCAGAAAGAAACACCTGTGGCATCACCTAAAGGATGCTTCCCAAAGAGCAGATATTTAACAGCAGAGGGATTGGGGTTTGCTGGGTGTTGGTAAGGACAAGGTACAGCAAAGAGCCAACAGTACAACCACACAAATTTCAGTCAATGACTGAAGGAAATCCAGAGGCTCGTTTTAAAGGAAGAGAAAGTGAGCAATTCCTTCTTATCTCTTTTTCAGAGCTAAGACTGAAACTACTGCAGCTGCACCATGACTCTGACCGTGCTGCTGGCTCTGAGACGACAGCAGTTATTCTAGCGAGAGGCAAGTCAGACGTTAAAACACACACCACGATTTGATGTGCACATGAAGGTTAACCACTTGCGTCTCTTGTTTTTCTGCCACTTCATCACAGTATTATCTTCCTGCCAAACCTGTACAACCGATACTGAAACTCACCCTTGTCTGTAGCAAAGCACAAGAGGCTGATTGCTCCCCCCTCCCTTTGATACTGTTCTGTCCCTGTGTTGTACTGCACAGGTTTCACCTGCACTCCTGCTCCTGGCAGGAATGGAGCATCTGTCAATAGCAACCATTCCCCTGTCCTGCGGGCCGGGGTGTTTGAGAAGGCTCTGGCACAGACACCACAATTTCCCCTTTCTCAGCTGAAAGTCAATATATTGCATGGCCTTACACTGAGACACGATTGCAGACAGACAACCAGGAACACACTGTGCTCGGTGGCAGCGCCTCGGCCCTGGCTGCTCAGAGGGACAAGTGTTTCTACCTTGTGATGTCTCTGATATTGAAACTGGGTTCACACCACGTGTCCAGGATCTGCAAGAGCTTGCTCTGGAGCTCAGGATATTCTCCCACATAATCTTCCACCACGTTAGCTTTATCCTGGAGCAGCAGCGGGGTGCACATCTAGGAGAAGAAATGACCTTTGATCCCAATGGAGCACACAGAAGGCATGGAAGGGGTCCATGACTAAATCCAGGCAGAGGGCTGTCCCATTCCCTGCATCTCAGACACGGTGGGCAAGTCCCAACACTCTGCTCAGCCCACCAGTGCTGCCTACAAGAGTACTGTGATATTTTCAACACAAATCTTGGCAAAGCTTCAATGCAGCAAAAGCACTGAACCTCCATCCTGGTGCTGAACACAGCGAGGATTTGTTGTAATGGTGGCTGCAGCCAGAAAAACAGGGCAGGAGGCTGTAAGGGGGCCTAACAAGACACTCTCCGTGCCTCCCCTGGATGTAAAGGCACATCAGCAACCCAACAGGTACCTCTTGGGAATGAAGTTAAGCCTCAGGGGAAAGGCAGCATGACTTGGAGGGCCCTGATGGATGTCCTGCTGAACAAAAGGTGGATCTGATGACAGAGGAGCCTGCAGAGGAAATGACTCACCTTCTCCACATCTTGATCTGGCTGTAATTTCAGCTTCATACTCAGTATGGCTGCCTAGAAAATATAAATACGAACTGCTGTGTATTTAGAAGAACCCCAGAGTGGAAAAATGGGCATTATTCCAAAGAGAAGTACAAATGCTGTTATACACATTTTTAATGTGTTAATTATTTCTGTTAGATTGTCAAGCACAAATCCTGCAAAAAGACATTTGGCCACAGACATTCCACTTTCAAATGTACAAGAACTCTCCTGGCAGAGCTGCATATCCAGAGTAGCAACATCCCCTGTAGCAAAAATTAAAGAGCACACTGTCAGGCAGAAAGAGAGAGAAAGTGGAGCACTTGGACAAAACCAGCTGAGACGGTTACATCCCATCAATGCCATGGTCAAAAACACCCAACCCAGCACACCTTTCTGAGCTAACTTTAACCATCTCACTGTGCCTTTGAAGTTCTGTAAAACAGTTGTGAAAGCAAGTCAAGATTTAAAACATCCTGAAATCAAGAGGTTTCAGTTTTCCTAATTCCTGTGTCACTCCATACCCCTGAAAACACCAAGGTTCACCACAGGCAGCAAGATGGGAAGAACTGTATTTCTCCCTTTTGCAGGGTCTCCAAATCTTTGATAAGCCATTCACAAAGTGCCTCCAAATCAGGATCTTCTGCAACAAGGAACCTGCTGGGGTAAACTCAGGAACTCAGGCTCAGGAGAACTGGTTTAGCTACTGCCTGTCCCATCCCAGCTGGGGATTACAGGAATGGATGAAGCTCTACCTGTGCACTGCTTAGGAGGCACAGACACCAATTAGGATTTACAGCAGTTAATAGGGTCTCATTTCTGAAGCGTGTGAGAACAGAATAAACGCATACTGGGTTGCTTTAATACAGTGGATGGTGCCAGTAACTGGAGTGATAAGGGCAGGGAGACTTCGAGCACCTCCGTGTGTCAGTGCTGAACTGGGACTGGGGAACAAGGAGGTTTTACAGAAGCGTCCTTCCAACTCTTTGCAAAGTTAGGCTGTATTTTCCCAAACAGTTCTAAGCAGTGTTGAAAACACATCTCTGACCCTGCCATAGAATGTATGTAATGCTGAGCATTACATGGAACCCACTGAGTTCACAAATGCCTCTTTATTCAGATGAGGATAAAACCAGTGTGGTGGGGCTTGGAGGAAAAGCTCTTCCACAGGTTTCTCTGCTCTCTGCGATTGATTTTGTTGTGAAAGATCAGGAAAAGGATGCATTTCTCAAAATAGTTGCATTTTAGAACTGTTATTTGTTAGAATATAGAATCATAGAATGGTTCAGGTTCAAAGGGACCTTTAAAGCCCATTAAATTCCAACCCCCCTGCAGTAAGCAGGAACATATTCATCTGGATCAGGGTGCTCAGGGTCTCTGTCCAGCCTGACCTGGAATGTTTCCAGGAATGGAGCATCCACAGCTTCCCTGGGTAAGCTGTGCCAGTGCCCCACCACTCTCATTGTAAAAAAATCCCTTATATCTTATCTAAATCTACCCTCTATTAGTTTAATACTTGTCCTACTACAACAGGCCCTGCTAAAACGTTTGTCCCCATCTTTCTCGTAGGCCCCCTAATAGGTAAGCAAACAAAACGCAGTAACAAATGTCCACCTCCCCAAGGAAGCACAAGCCCCACCATTACCCCTCACATGCAGGAAACCTTTCTGGAAAGATTTAACCAGAAAAGTAACCCCAGTGGGGGCAGGCACACCCCTTGAAATCCATTTTCTGTGTTCTCTCCCAGCATCTGAGTGACACCTGAACTCGGCAGCAGAGCCAGCCAAGCGCCACAGACACCTCACAGCTCAGCCGAGCCTTGCTCACAGCAGAAGCCATGGATTACATTATTTTCTAGGGAATTCATGCCTGTATTTCATCCCCTGCACCACAGACTGAGTGTGCAAAAGCAGAGAACCAACCCACATCACAAAGTTCAGCTGTTAAATCCTTCTGCTCCAGTTAGCAGCTGGAAAATACTAGTTTTTTCTGTTTGTTTTGGGTTTGATTTTGGGAGGTTTAGGGGAGTTCTGTTTTCTTTAACACTGAAAGTCCAGGCTTCATCCCCAAAAGAGAAATCAACAGAGGAGCTTTAAGTGACAAAATCAGGAACCACCATTAATGCAGAGACTGCTACAAACAGGTACTGAATAGAAAGGCACATGAGCATCATTCAGCCCAACTAAACCTTGGCCAAATCTCTTACTCCAGACTTTGTAAGTATTCCACCTGTTGCGGGTCAACAGCTCCTCTGCTCTAAAAGCATCAAGTTCCTTTTATCTCAAATTATCAGCTTAACATCCCAAAGTTCAAGGTGAGTGATTATTCTCAACTTGCAGGTAAGTTGAAGGGTGCTACTTCTGGTTGGGACCTGGAGAAGGGGCTTGGGTCTCCAAAGCTTTGGCAACCAGTTTTGTTTTCCACCCAGCTCCTCAGTTTGCTGAATTAAAAGAAATCATTAAAAAGAAAGATTTGCAACTCTCCAAACCTTGTTTCCCCATTTGATCTCATCAGTACCTTTACTGTACTGTTAGTTTTAATGTGCAACATCCAGCGGCTCCCTAATGGCTTTTTAATTTCAGATTAACCTAATTGCAGCGCTGTTATCTAAATGGCAGAGCTTTATCTCCAGCTCTATTAACTGTACAGGTGACGTAATCAGATGAACATGACTGGTGTCAGGTTGGGTTTTCCTCTTTTCCTGGTTGGATATTCCACCCTGTACCAAAGTGTGTGGAGTGACAGATGGTCATTTGTCCAGAGCTCTCACCATCCCACCCCAGGGCTGGCAGACCCCACTCTGCCAGAGGAACTGAAAGCAAATCACACACAGGTTCATGGAATCCTTGAGGTTGGAAAAGACCTTTTAAGTTTACCAAGCCCAACCATCAGCCCAGCACGACCACCATGTTCACCACTAAACCACATCCCCAGGTGCCACATCCACGTGTTTTTCGAACACTTCCAGGGACAGCGACTCCACCTTGTGCCAAAGCTTTACCAAAGCTGGTTTTTTAACAGGAATTTAACATCCTCCAGCTCAAGAAGGTGATGGAGCAGCCAGACCAGTTGTGCTGCTGGCAGAACCTTCCCTCAGCAGGGAACAGCAGCAGCCTTGTCCATGCTTGGAACTCAATGTGGAAGGAGAAGCATGACTTGGGCCCCTGGAACAGGCACCAGGCTGGATCCCAGCGTGCAGTTACCCGGGCTGGCTGCGAGCAGGCAGGACAGGAGAGATAACATCAGCGTGTTTACAATGGGAATAGTAAGAGAAGAGATATGAGTAACTGTAATAAAGAAGAAAGTGCTTGGCAGCTGTGTCTGCGGTCTCAACTTCGAGCTATTTTAAGATTTTGTTTTGTTATTATCATGTTTTGAATTGTTTCACTCCACAAACAAGTTTTGTGTAAAACGACCCTATTTTTAACAGTCTGTTTATAGCTGATAAGATCTCCAGCAAAGCAACACCTCATTCGCAGGCTCATTTTGTAGTTAGAAAACAAACACTGCAATGAGGCTGTAACTGAAGGGGGTGAGAATCCCCCTCCCCACCCAGAACCAGCACTCCCGGATCTCAGCGCTGCGCCCCCGGCTGGGCTAGAAGGTGAGCCAGGGGAGCTGGAAGGTGGCAATGCTGTTCATCCGAGCGTGGATCCTCAGGCTGGATCAGCAGGGCAACACAAATCCTGAGCAGCAGGTACCCCTCCAGTTCACCAGCTCCTCACTAAGAGAAAAAAACCGAGTCAGAATGCAGGAACATGGGGAAGCTCTGGGAATGCTGAGACATTGGCAGCTTATCAGGGTCTACTCAGCCCCTCAAACTCCAAAGAGAACAGGTTACTGCCGTGGCTGGTGGTACAGGGAGGCTTTTCACAAAAATACATTTCACACACACAGAGAGTTTCTAGCATGTAATCTAGTAACAGCAATAATCAGCATTATTGCTGCACATAACAATGTTCAACCTGTACTGTTTTAGTCACCTCCAGGTGACAACAGACATCGGGAAGGCTGGTCCCTCTTGCCTTGAACCCCCACGTGTACATGGGAGAGGTATGTGATGAAGCCACAGAAGAAAAGTTGATGGCCCATTGCCTGATCCAAATGCTGTTAAAGCTCCTGAGTCTTCTTATCCTCAGGCAGCTTTGGGTCATTCTTTGACTTAACGATGGCAAAAGCAAAAATCAAAAATCCTCTTTGGACCTTTTGCAATAGTTTTGTCTCCCAAAGAGGACAAACACCTGAAATATAGCAGAGGTCTGGCTGAGGCTGGGAAAGAATTCAAAGCTACACTGAATTCTACCTAAACTGGGTGTAGGTGCTTTGACCAAAGGATGGGGGAGGTTTCCCAAACCTGACATGTTCAGGCCCAGCCACAAGCATCAGACCACTCCTCTTGTCAGGCGACTGCAACACCAAGAGTATGGGAAAGTGGGGAGTGTTTCAGAGTGAAGGCACAGCCCGGAGCACCCTGCACCAATACCTGCTCCTCTCACCTTGTTTTGAATGCAATTGGCTCTGTCTCATCTAAAAATGACTATTCTTTCCACGTATAGCATGAGGTGCAGGAAGCCACACAAGATCTTATCTGCAAGGGCATGTGCACTTGGGTGGTGTCTACACTGACAATTTAGGCAATTTTCCCACGGTGGGGTTCGCATAAGAGGAATAACCTCTTCAGTAGAACTGCTTGGAGTGATGATGCACGACAGACACCACTGGCTTCTGACGACTCCTGCTCTGCTGCAAGCTGGGCCAGCACGAGGGTAAATATGTCTGTGCCTGAGTTAGTGCATATTTCTGAACCAAGGGCAAAGGAATTTCTGAAAACCCATACAATAAACCAAACAACAGAGCCAGACTTTGCAGAGGAGGATCCAGCGTCACCTCCAAGAAAATCACAGTGATCAAAGCCTGGATAATGGCAGAAATAATTGAGTAAAAGGCACACCAGGTATTAATCATTGGGCACATCTGGTTTGTGTTTTGGAATCACTCATTTCAGACTTGTGGCTAATCAGCTTTGCTGGAGTTCTGAGTGCATCCCTGCACAGTGTATGACATCGGCTGCGATGGTTGATTGCTTCCTGCTCGAAGGGCACTCGGCACACACAGCTGGCTGAGGGAATGTCTGCAGACACGAGGAAAGCATGAGATTTCTCAGGTCCACTCTTAAGAGACCATGAAGGAGTGAGACCATCAACATGAAGCAGTGACAGGTTACTCCCGGCTAGAGCCTTTGAGGTGGAGAAGACAAGGTTAGGGTATGTCTGTGCACAGGTGAGGGGAAGAGGGAACTTCTGTGATTTGTCTTCCTCAGGTAACTCAGCAGTTTCAAACAGGGTTTAACTGGTCAGTGCCTTCTTTGGAGCACTGCCCAAGGCTCCTGTGTGCTCAGGCCCCCCCCTTGACCAGACCCACACTCTCTGCACGGCTGGATCTGCTGCTCGTCCCCATGGCTTCTCCCAGAGTCCAGAAATGCTGGCAGGAGGAGCACAGCACCACCACCTCATTTATGATTTCCCAGCATTGTCCAAGCTCCTTCCCCACCATTCCCCAGGCAGAGGCCAAGAGCAGAGCCACTCCAGAAGACACAGGGTCAGGAGCAGGTGACAGTAGCCCAGAGCCTGTGGGTTTGGCTCCCTCTGCTCTGGAGGGGCATCATCTGGCAGGAAACGTGCCACTAAAGCTGTCCTTTAGCAGCAGAGCAACTTATTAGGAAAACAGGGTTGAGACATCATCATCTTTATGTAAGAAACAACTGCTGATAGGTTTTCCTATCCATTGTGATTCACAATTTAAAAGAAACAAAGGAACTCAGATGCTTTAAAACACAGTAAAAGTTGAACAAGCCTTTGTACAATTAAGGAGGCGAATGAAGGCAAGAAGCAGTCTCAGAAACATTTTCCCTGAGAACAGCTCAAAAGAAGTCAGAGTGAAGAAATCCAAAATCTGATTATCCATTAATGTGCTCAATCAATGCTAACACTGATCTCTACTGACAGATCTGCAAAGATACACCATGTGTATTCCAGCACCACGGATGAAGTGTCTAAACAGCTTTTTCTCTGGGTAGTCCGACGTATTTTTATGACAAATTTTAACAACTGAACTCTAATAGATAATCCATGTTATGTTAATTGAAAGAGCAAATGTTAACCAAATGTAACATATGGAATGAACCTTCATTATTTGTAGAAATTAATGGATGAAACATTAGCAGAGAAAATATACTCTGCTTTTGTAAACAAAGAAATCTGAACAGACAGCAACCAAAAAGCCTGTAAAAAATAAAATGCTACTATCTTTGTCCAATATTCTTGCTGAAGAACCAAAGAGATGAAGTGGAGGGAAATGCTGTGAGTCACTGACACAGAGAGGCTGGAGTGGGAGGTCTCTCAGGCCCAAGAATATTTCTGGTTGTCAGAGGCTAAAAAGATTATTTATTGTTTCCTTCCTAAACCCAGCTCCACTGCCACCTGTTCAGAATTTACTATAAAGCTGTTAAACAAGACGAGAACTTTGATGCTGATTGTGAAAACAAGTTTCACTGTATCTGACCCGAGCAGCACTCACTGCTGATCCAGAAGCAAAGGAATTTGATTTTTTTTCTTTAAGCACAGCTATCTTTTTACCTTTATAAGCTGTTTAAAAAATGTAAATAAAATAACTCAGTGGACAATAGAGGGCATTCATCCCCCAGAAAGACAGCCGCCACCCTTAGACATGAAATATCGCAGCACATTAAGTCATGAGACCCCGCTAATCAAAGCTGACAGGGCCCTGAATGTGATTTCTGCCGAGACTTAGCGATATCATGGGGCACTGAAGCATGCACAGCCTGCCAGACTGCCCCTGTTCATGTGACAATGGCTTTTATTCCCCAAAGGGGCCTGCGAGTGACAAGAGTCCCCTTTGTCTCGGGGCTCCCGCATTCGCAGTGCAAGAGAGGTTCATTCAACCAGCCCCAGACACTCTTTGAAAGGCTGAAGTGTAACATAAGATGACCATGAAACACTAGCTTGCCTTCTGCCTACCCCTCATTCTTCTCCGGCACAGCCTGGCCTATTCAGGGCCTCTCGCAGCCCCGCTCGCGCTGCATTACCCCCGGTCTGCTGAATCCCGGCATTGTCCCGGCCCCGCACCCCGAGCCCTTCCCGCCCCGTGTGCCCCAGAGCCCTTCCCATACCCCCAGAGCCCAGAGCCCTTCCCATACAGCACCCCCAGAGCCCTTCCCATACAGCACCCCCAGAGCCCTTCCCATACAACACCCCCACAGCCCAGAGCCCTTCCCATACAGCACCCCCAGAGCCCAGAGCCCTTCCCATACAGCACCCCCAGAGCCCAGAGCCCTTCCCGCCCCCCGTGCCCCAGAGCCCAGAGCCCATCCCACACCGCCTCCCCGGAGCCCATCCCACACCGCCTCCCTCAGCACCCAGTGCCCTTCCCACACCACGTCCACCTGGCAGCACGGCCCAGGTGGAGGGCACGTGGAGCCATGGCCGGCTTCGGAGGGATTCTGGGAAGGGGACAAAGCCGTTGCCTTTCCCCAGGAACTCCCTGAGTGGGAAAGCCAAACGCCCCCATCTCCCTCCCACGCCGTGTGGAGCTGGGAGCCCCTCACCCTGCTCCGATGCCCAGCGCCCCTCCAGCAGCTGCACACCCTGTTCACAAACGGATGGGTAAAACCCCAAACAGCCCAGACACCTCAAACCCCACTCACATGTCCCTGCCTTTCCCAGGTCCCCGTACCCACCGGTTTTCCTGCATCGCGGGAGCACCAGTGCCATCCGCTGGCAGTGCTCCCCCCAGCAGGCGCTGCTGAACCAGGGCCCTGTCACCTCTGCCTGTGCCCTCCTCCCCAGGCCTGGCACTGCCCGGGCACAGCTGGGGACTCTCCTGTGCCCTGTGCCACCACTGCCCTCCCACAGTGCCCTGAACCCGCTCAGCCTCCGACCAGCTCCACGAAAACCAGGCACTAGGGAGGGCCGGAGGCACTTCAGAAACAAATGACTGCCATGGCCATCCCCAGGGAGCTCTGGGATCTCATTTGCCAAAGGGAACTTTCTCCAAAACCTCCATGAGGGAAAGGAGCCTTAACCCTCAGGGCAGAGGTGTGGAAATCCATGATTTGCACACCACAGGCAAAGGGAAAAATCTGCTCCAGAATAAATCCTGGAATCACAGACTGGTTTGGATTGGAAGGGACTATAATGGGACTTTAAAGATCATCCCATCCCACCCCCTGCCATGGGCAGGGACACCTCCCACCAGCCCAAGTTGGTCCAAGCCCCGTCCAACCTGGCCTTGGACACTCCCAGGGCTGGGGCAGTCACAGCTTCTCTGCCCAACCTGTGCCAGGGCCTGCCCACCCTCACAGCCAGGAATTTCCTCTTAATATCTAATCTAAACTTCTCCTCTTTTAATTTAAAGCCATTGCCTCTTGTCCTATCACTCTCTGCCCCTGTACAAGTTGCTCTCCCTTTTTTATAAGCCCATTCAAGTATCGAACTGTAAAATGCCCAGTGCCTTATTACAAACACAGCAAGAAAATAAACAATGACAGCCAGGATTTCCATGGGTTTCTGTCCTTTCAGGTGAGAGACTGAAGAGCCAAAAATCCTGCACGTGAATCTGCTTCACATGGGGAAGATCAGCATGGACAGACAGCCACAGCCCACTGCAGAGATCAGAGCCCGAGCTCCAGGTTGTTTGGGGTTAATTGCTGTGCACACAGGTATGTTCAGTCCACAAGGGCAGTAAAAGATTTCCTGTTATTTTTGAAGATAATTCTATTCATCCTTTTGGTAAGAAAACAAAACTAGAAGAAAGTTATGGCTAAGAGCGAGAAGCTGTTGAGGTTTCCTGTTCTTCACACTGGGAATGAGCAGCAAATGAGCTCTGCTGTGGAAGAAAGAACAGAAAAACAATCCCACATAAACCAATTTAGAGCTTTCCAAAGCCAGATGCAGAAAGAACTGCATTTCTAATAAAAACAACAAATATCTTTGGAGCCATGAACTTAAAAACCCTGCTTGAATATAATCAAATAGGACATTTCTGTTGCAATTGTCAAACACATTCAAAAACTTTTTGAGCACAAGAATAAGTCTCCAGCAGCTACCTGGGAATTTTGAGTCAAACACAAAATATCTTTGTTTCAGTATTCAAAGAAATTAACAAGAATGGAATTCAAGGCTCTCACTTGGGAATGTAGCTGTACTGAAGAACAGGATTTTTAATAATGCTATTTGAGATTTTCCTTTTGCTAAACAAGATCAAATTGTTCTACACCATCCAAGTGAACCACTTTCCTGGGAGAAAAACAAACCTCTAGTTTTTGTCTTTAAAACAGAAAGATTACAGAATGGTTGGGAGGGACCTTCAAGGCCACCCAGTGCCACCCCCTGCCATGGGCAGGGACACCTCCCACCAGCCCAGGTTGCTCCAAGCCCCGTCCAAC
>JAWWEU010000038.1:10786850-10802790 GCA_035583155.1 Acropternis orthonyx | reverse complement strand
GGATGGGGCAGCCACAGCTTCTCTGGGCAACCTGTGCCAGGGCCTGCCCACCCTCCCAGGGAAGGATTTCTCCCTAAGATCTCATCTAAAGCACTGGCACTATGGCAGTTTGCTCATGAGAACATGAGAACTCACAGGGCCACCTCTGTGATGCCAGAGATGCTGCAGTGCTGGAACCACTGGGTGTGGTGAACTCATGCCTGTGTCAGCCACCCAGACTCAAACACAGGAGCAGTTACACAGTTTGGATATGAGCCTCAATGGCAAAGAGGCTTCAAAACTCCTCCAGCTGAGAACTGAGGTTGGGGCAATCACGTGGGAATGTGAGTTTTCCAAGCCCTCTGGCTGCAGGCAGGCTGGAGATAGCACAGGTCTATGACCAGCTGCTAAAATCCCTTCTTTTCTTGCTAAGGACAAGGAAAACAAAAAAGAACACAACCATGCCTTAAATTCTCCAAATTAAACCCTATTAACCTATTACTTTCAAAGGTCAGAAGAGGAGTGGAGGGAGGATTCCCTGGCATTCTGTACTCAGCCAGCAGAAAAGCTGAGGCTGAACACAGCTCCCTGCATGGGAAGAGCCTGCTAAGCCTGCAGCATTCACAGCGTGCAGCTGCCGGGATGAAACGGAGCTCACATTGAAATGCATCCAAAAAAAAAGGACACAGACATTCACAGAGAGCTGGGAAGGTAAATTTATTTGAAAGACATGACCCACCTCTTTGTAATTGCCCTTGAGATAAAGATGACTGACATGCTCAAGCAAATAGTTCCGGTCTGCTGTGTGGAGCTGGTAAATGCTGATCAGGGGGTCAAGCAGATTAGCTGGGCACTGGGAGAGGATTCCGAGCACACGGGCCTGCAGAGCCTTCAGCGGGATGCCAGACTTCAAAAAACCAAAACAGAAATCAAACACAGGTTGAGTAAAGATGGCTGTGATTCAATGGCAGTTGGAAATGCAGCTTGTTTAAACAGAATTAAGCCCATTCCTTTGGAAGGGATTCTCCGATTTCCCCATGGAGTCTGCTAGCAGAAATCAGAACAATATGGCACACGGTTTTTTCACAGCATCCAATTTAAAAACATGAAATTTTGTGGGATAATTCTGGAGAAGGGATACGGCCTCGTGCAAGTAAAACCTGAAACTGGAAAAATGCCCTCTGAACTAACACAGCTCTTCAGAAATTCTCCTCTCTAGTTCCCAGCAGAAAAATCTTTGAATCCAGTGACTCCCCTCAAGGGAGATCTCACCTATCAGGCATAAGAATTCCATTTCATTCCCAGGCTTACCCCTGGGTGCAATAAGGGCAGGAAAAGCAAAAGCACCATGAAAAGATGCACAGACACAGGTATTAATTCTTGTGTTCCCACACGATCATTCATTCATGACAGAAGAATTTCAATGCCACTAGCACAGCACAAAGTGCAGATCCTGCAGTGGCAGAGCTCAACATCTGACCAGAGCCATTTGGAAAAATTCGAAAGGAAGCAACACAAATATAAAAGTATCCTGCAGTCCAGAGCCATAGGCTTACAGAAAAGAGAAAATCTCAGTAGGGTAGAACATATGCAGGCAGAAGGAATGGTAAACATTAGGAAGTATAATCTGATGACCCAACATTACAGAACTGATCACTCAGCTGCTGAAAAGGCAGACTGTTCCCATTCTCCGTGTTCCCACCATATGACAGGAGTTAAGCAATCCTACGGTAACTGGCTTCTATTTGCAGAGCTGGAAGAACACACAGAGCAGATTACTACAACTGGGTTTATCCTGACAGCAGGGATGTGAGTTCCAGTGGGAGAGCCTCCAGCCTCCTGCAAGATCAATGAAAGGCTGCAAGACCAACGCTCGATCAAAGTGGTTTGATCTGGAGGGACAGAAATCCCAACCCGGGAGGGGAAACAGAGCTTGGCATCACAGCCTCCAATATGATTTCCTTTTCAGGCCAGCACACCACAGATAACAACATCTCAGTACGAGTTTCACACTCGTCACACTGTGTATAAGGCTACAGAGAAGATGCTGGACTACGGAATAAAGTGAAATTGGAGACACTTGAGGCACGTTAAAATCAATTGCTCTCTCCTCTCTCCCGACTGTCTTCTAACCTGTGGAACAGCGGGATGCTCTTTTATCCAAAGCTGCAGCTCCGTGGTGATGTAATACCCCAGGGAGTGCCCTTTCCCCTTCCAATCACTGCTGTTCTCCAGCATGGCCAGGAGTCCTGCCAAAGGGTCCTCCAGTCCGGCAAAGCCCCGCCTGATTTCTTCCTTGAGCTGCCGAGATACAAAACCACATTGTCATGTACAAAAAGATTAGTGAATCCTCCCTTCCCCCAGCTGAACACAAAGCTTTATTTTTTTAATTTAATCTATTCAGCGAGGTAACTGTTGCTATTCAGCCACCATCCGTGCCTCCAGTGACTTTTCATGTCATTACAGATTCCTTCATGGCTCACTGCACCTCAAACCCAATGGGAAAAGCAGCAATTGTCCACACTAATTATCCCATAAAGACAGAGAAGTTGTTCTGTGGGGCAGACAAAGGGGCTTGGGATTTGGGGGAGGGGGAGAAAAGAAGTGAGCTGGAGAGAGGGGTGTTATTAGGAAAATGGCAATATTGAAGGTAGAGAACAGGGCTCAAAAACCTGCTCATCTTCTAACAGACCTACAAGGAGCACAGAGCATGAACCTCCTCACTTCTGCACCACAAACTTGCACATTTGTCCTTATCCCCACTTCAGCCACAGTGGCTCCTCCCCACAATCAGAATATTTGGGAGTCTCAAAATAGTTTGGATCTTGCACACAGGATCGAAATGAATGAAATCTCTGAGTTCAAACTCTGTTAGACTGCCCTCCTTCAAGCCTTTGCTCCTTTTCCCAAACCTCCCTGAGCAGGCTGGCCACCTACAGCCCCTGCACGCTGGGCACCGCACACCTCCGAGAGCCTACAGGCCCTACAAAGGAGCTTGGAACATGGGAAAACTCCATGCCATAAATCTTAGGAATCCCAGGGTGATGTGTTTAGAAATGTGAAGGAATTGGACCCTCACTTTGTGAATGTTAATAGGCTACTTACTACCCATCTGGTAGAAGTGATAAATTAGCAGTGCTGAGCAATATCTCTATAATGTTTACATTAGAAGTAGTTTCCAAGGAGCTGGGAGGGTTGGCAGGGTGAGGAAGTGGCACCCTCAGTACCCACACAGACCTCTCACTGCATGGTACATGCACCAGCGTGGAGCAGGGCGAACGCAGAGACAGAAAACAAGAAATCACTGAGAGCAGCTGCTCTTTTTCTTTTCTGGTTAAAAAGCCAAATCCAAAAGATGCTCATTCCTGCTGCAGCCAGCACTTGTAATTTACTGTATATCATGGCCCCAGTCAGAGCTTCCAATGGAAACAACATAAAGTTTCAAGAACAACATGGAAAACAAAAGAAAATCTACAGAAAATCTGCCAATGAATTGGTTCCTTTTTATTCATCGACAATATTTACTGGAAGACAGTCATTTTCCAGAGTGTCTTTCATGTCTGGAAAAACCACAGAACCTATCCTTTACAACAGAAACTGTTTCTTTCTCACTAGGCTATCAAAGGCAGTATGAAAAAGCTGATGACTAACAAAGATGTGACTTCAGATAAGAGATTTCTCGCTGTAAGTAATTTTCCCTGTGGCAAGAGTTTGTGATGTTAAACACAGGGCTCCGACTTCACTGGGAGATGCAGTGGAAGGCAAAGCCAAGCTCTTATCCAACCACAAACATCCAATACAACAGCCAAAAGAAAACAAAGCAACTCGCCAACTTAACTGCACTGCTTAGAAATGCCTTTTTCCCCCCAAAGCCCCACTCGAGCACATTCAGAGCTCCCACCACACCACTCAGCTCCTCCTTGGGCGGGAGCCCGAGCCTGGGCTTTGGCAGGATGGCTTTTAGCAGACACCAGGTCCTGCTGGCACAGGCAGAGCAGCTCCCAGCACCGACCCCCCCACCAGCAGCACGAACTGTGCTCAACTGGACTCAGCCTGGCCTTCGTGCCAGCCAGACCAGGATGAGCTGGGAAGAAGCCTCCCTGCGTCTCTCCGAGCAAGCTGAGACCTTCAGCCATGGTGTGTATAGTCTGAGGGGAAAAAGCAAAGAGCAGAAAGGGCATAAGACACCTAAATCAGAGAGGAAAGAGTGCTGTGCTGCCTGGCTCACCCCTCTGCCAGAGAAGGATTCCTCTCAAACGTGTAATTGCCATTTCCATTTCAATTGATTCCCATGGCAGGGAATACTCCTCGGGGGATTTCTACAGCCTGACAAATCATGGGAATAGGAAAATGTTGCTGATGCTCAAAACACACACTCCTTCGTTCAGCTTTAGTCCCTTATTTCCAGTCACACAGCTCTGGGCAGTCTGCTGATGCTTCCTAGTTATTCTAAAACTATCTTTCCCATGTAGGAAATGACCATTTCTTATACCCACATTCCAGAACTGAGGTCACGCCATGGCAGACACCTCCTGTCTATGGTCACTGACTTGAGACCAAGGGCTGATTCACCCAAGTTCACAGACAATACCCACTTACAGGTCCATACAGTGGAGAGGCAAAGAAGCTCCTGCCATTTTCCTGAGCTTTATTTAAGCCAACTTCCCTCAGATATTTGGGCTGGACATTTGGGTGGCAGCAGCAGCACAACACACCTGAGCTGCACACAGGGGGGCAGGGCAGCCACTGCGGGTGCACGACCCTGGGCAGGGATCAGCCCCTCTTGGTGACAGTGTGATGTGACCAGCACATGTCAGAGCCCACCGGGACAGTCAAGCTGAGCTCCCCTCAGGAAGCTGGTCCCAACACAGGCCACCTCATCGCTCCAAAAAAGGGTTCCTTGGGGGTCAGAAACGCACCCTCCTCCAGGTTGGGAAACACAATCTTGCCTGCGCCAGCCCCACCACGGTGCTGCCCGGAGGGTGGGACCAGCGGGAACAGACCTGCAAATACCACTGGGGAGCTGCAGCCTGCTTGTCCTGCAGTGCTGCATCCCACTGCAACAACCAACACAAGAACCACATGGAATGTTGGAATGAATATAGAGGAGGCCACTAAGTTGATCCCAGGGCTGGAGCCCCTCTGCTCTGGACACAGGCTGGGAGAGCTCGGGGGGTTCACCTGGAGAAAAGAAGGCTCTGGGGAGACCTGAGAGCCCCTTCCAGTGCCTAAAGGGGCTCCAGAAGAGCTGAAGAGGGACTGGGGACAAGGGATGGAGGGACAGGACAAGGGGGAATGGCTTCCCACTGCCAGAAGGCAGGGTTAGATGGTTATATTGGGAAGGGATTCTTGGCTGTGAGGGTGGGCAGGCCCTGGCACAGGTTGGTCAGAGAAGCTGTGGCTGCCCCATCCCTGGCAGTGCCCAAGGCCAGGTTGGACGGGGCTTGGAGCACCCTGGGCTGGTGGGAGGTGTCCCTGCCCATGGCAGGGGGTGGGATGGGATGATCTTTAAGGTCCCTTCCAACCCAAACCAGTGTGTGACTTTGTGATTCTGTGATCATTACAGAAACAAACAAACTGAATACAGGGAGCTGCAAGTGTGAGTCCCGGGGATCCCCCAGCTTTTCCATTCCCTGCAGGAATGCTGTGGTGCTTTCTGCCCAAGGACACATCCATGGGAGGCTTTGTCCTTTTCTTCCCAATCCACACAATCTCAGGGTACCCAGTGCAGAAACTTTGATGATTACCCTTTCCTACTGTTGTTTTGTGGGATTAACTGCTCTCAAGACCTAAAGGATACTAGTTTTTTTTCCTCCAGCTCTAACAAAACTTGATGGAAAGCTCAAAGCTTCAGAGTTGCTGAGCTCAAGTCTCCCTCAGTGAGTGACCATTGGGAAAGGTACCTCTCATACTGGGTTTCCAGTTGTTTAATTATTCCAGTTGGGACCCGCAGACTACCAGTAATGGAAAGTCTAAGTGCAACAGACAGGGACTAAACATGACTAAACATTCCAGACATCCGGGATGGAGCATGTACACCAGGTCCTCAGCCACGCCGGCCGTTCCACACAGGACACACTCCGTGTGGTTCTGGGTGGACCTGCAGGGTCCTGGGTCTTTTAGAAAAGAAACCATCTCAGCTGCAAACCTGAACAGTGGAGAGCTAAACATGGGAAACTCACCAGTCAGCCAACGCATCCACTGTTTTTGTTAGTTATCAAGCGCCCAAATTTAGATGAAATATATTTTGCTCCCTATGAGAAATCTCCATGTAGAGCCCATAGGTTGACTGTACAAAAATACAGCACTAATTTTAGAAAAGCAGTGTAAATTGCGTTCACCACTCTAAAAGGCAAAAACCAAACCAAATCAGAAAAAAAAACAACTTTGAATACAAAAGCTTTGATATCATTCCACTTGGCAAAGAGCACTTCTCTACTGACTTCAACCCTCATTTTTTTCAGCTACTAGAAATATTCTTTCCCTTCCCCCAAGATCCTCCATTTAATGGACAAAAAATAGTGTTTAAAACAAAACAAAAGCAAATTTGATTTTTTTTCCCCTCTCTGTAAGTCAGCCCTGTAAACTCCAGCTCTTTTATTGGAGCCCCTGAGCTGCTCCACATCACACAGAGGGACCTTTTCTTTTCACTTGTAGCTGCAAATGCACAGGCTCCTCCCCTGTGTGCCGGAATGCAGCATCGTGAAGGACCGCGGGTCTGACCTGTGCCTGGACATGCTCTGCATGTCACGGAGGGGGCTCAGCCTTACCTTCCACAGCTCTTGCTTTGTCCAGAGAAGCTGAAGGGTTTTCAGCAATAGGAGTGGGTCCTGGCCTGGAGGAGGGGAAAGGCAGAGAAAAAAGGAGTGAGAAAAACAAAACCAAACAGATTTATTGGCTCTGCAGAGGCAGCCCAGACACACTGGGGCATTGTTTCACCCGAGAGCAATCAGCTACTCCGCGCACTGTGTTGGAAACCACCAACCTTCCAACTGCCAGTCAGGATTAGAGTGTTAAAACCCTGCACTCCAAACCCGGCCAAATCACAGCCACTGTCCATGCACGGCTTTAGCTCAGCATCCCCAGGGGCTCCAGCACTCCGGAGCTGTGCTGCTGCAGTTACAGCTCCGTGCTGCTGCTGCTGCTGCTGCTGCTGCTCCTCTCCCCGGCCACCCCTCAGCCCCTTTCTTAGCAAACAAAATGGGCCTGGAAGAGTGAACACCTTGCACACCTTGGAAAGGATGATCAGCACGTGGATTGTTAATGAATGGCTCTGAAGTGTAACCTCATGGCAACCTGGGGATGGAGGAGGGGAGTGGGTGACTTGGGGGCAGCTCAGCCCTGTGCGCTGGCGGGGGTCTGCCCTTGCCAGGCTGGACTGGACACAGGCTGGGCTCTGTAGGGATCCAGGCAAAGCGGTGTCTGAGGAAAAGGGAAGGTGAAATGCTGCTGTGCTTAGTGGCAATGCTAAACAAAAAGGGATAGAGCATTTCAAAAGAAGGTGATTTGGAATTTTCCTCTTACTTTTCACCTAGTTCTTGCAGAACTTGTAGTCAGTTGCTCTTTTGTGTCTATTATCATTCATCATACCAGTATTATTCATCATACTGGTATTTCTGAACCATTTTTTTAGGAATAACTCATTTTAAAAGCAGTAATATGTTTGATATCTGATTCTATTTAATACACAATCATTTACTTACAAAACCATGACTCAGAATATTCTGAATGAAAATTGTCTATGGCATCAACAGTTTAAATGTGAAGAATGAATTTAGAAATCTGAATGAGCTCTCCAAAACCACTCCTCCTTGTGCACCTCCTCTTATGTTTTCACACAGCCAAAAGAAAAATGTTAAACTGAAAAGGAAACATCCTTTCAATCACTTTCTGTGTTTTACAATTCCTAATGAGCTCATTTCCAAGTGCCAAATTTTATGCTCAGTATCCCATCACACTTCATATATCAGGTCACAAAAAACCTCTTCAGCTGTGAAATGCTCTACCTCATCCAACTGAACTCTGAGGCACTGCATTCATAAAATATTTGAAGTAGCAAGCTGATATTGGCCGAGCCAAGAGATGATAGTATTCCCAGTATCTGCTAACCTCTGGGAAACACCAGCCAAATTAAAAATGCCACATTTGCAATTCATAAGATAATATTTTCTCTCATCTCTGGGTGTTCTGAAATGTTGAACTTTCCGAACACTGGCTGTTCTCAGCTACTGCTCCTCCTTTGGAAAAAAAGAAAAGGCTCTTTTTAGACCAAAACAGAAGAAAAGCCAGATCCCCACTCCCCACTAAATTAGCAAATTACAGTCAAATTCAGCCCATGTGTATGTGCATATCTGCACACTCTCCTTTGGCCTGACTCCCAAAGAAATTTATACACACATAGGAAAAAAAAATAGAATGCAACGCAGTGTGTAACCAAATACACAGTAAATCTGAGCTGTAATTAATGCAGGGAACAAGCTGGAATGATACAGGAAATGAGAGCAGTTAGGAGAGCAGTGTTTCCCTTCAGATACAGCCAATAATTCAACTTGTTAAAAAGCTTTCTAAACCTCAATCAACAAACCCAGCCCTCTTTTTACTGACTTTTTCCTGCCTTACCTCCCTGCAGCTGAAACCCAAACTCAGTGGTTTGAGACAGACAGATGGAAACATCTCTCCAGTCAATTTTAAGCAGCTCAGAGCGGTGCCAGCGTGGTCTGAGCAGGCACAGGTACCTGGGGAGCACTTTCCCCTCCCCAGACCCCAGCACTGAACACACCCAGAACGCAGAGATTTCCACAGACCCCTCCTGGAGCAGTGGCCAGCTCCAGGCTCCTCAGCACAGGGGGGACATGGACCTGTTGGAGCAAGTCCAGAGGAGGCCACGGAGATGCTCCCAGGGCTGGAGCCCCTCTGCTCTGGAGCCAGGCTGGGAGAGCTGGGGGGGGTTCAACTGGAGAGGAGAAGGCTCCAGGGAGAGCTGAGAGCCCCTTCCAGTGCCTAAAGGGGCTCCGGGAGAGCAACTTGGGACAAGGGATGGAGGGACAGGACAAGGGGGAATGGCTTCTCAGTGCCAGAGGGCAAGGATGGAACACGGAGAGAAACTCTGAGAAATCACTGCTGGTGCCTGAACGGGGCTGTTCCCTTCCCCACCTGGTAAGGCTTCTAAGGATCTAAGAATGAAATACAGTCAGAGGCTAAACAGAATAAAATAACCCACACGCAGCAAGGTCCCAGAGCCAAACATGAACAGGAAAGCAAAGCCACATCATGCCCTTGTTTCATCCCACCAGAGAGGAGGGATGCTGCAGTTCATGCTGCATCTTGAGTTATTGCACACAGTTACTCTCCAGCTGGGACAGAAGATGGAAATGTGAAGGTTCACATCACTTTGTCTCCTGAAAGAAATGAATAACTCATCTGTTCTGCATCCTGCAGAACCTCTTTGGAGGACCAGCCTCCTCATGATTCTCCTGGCACCCATAAAGAGTGAAAAATGAGTCTCTTTGGCATTGATGAAGAATTAATAACTACTGCTATATTCCCACTGGAATTGCCAGACAGCTTCCTGCTCACCCACATCCAAGAAGAACGAAGCAGCAGTATACTAATGCCAGGATGTCCAAGGAAAAACAACTGGACCTTACAAGGAGTTTCACAAGCCTTCCAGACAAATCTGGAGAGTAGACAACTGCTCCACACACGCGGGAGTGAGGAAAAAATCCAAGGGGAGGAGCAATAAAGCAGAGTGATTGAAAACCAAGTGGTCAGAACCAAACTGAACATCTGGGCTCAGTTCAGGACAAGAACAAAACACGGCTGGGGCATGGCCAGAAAAACACCTTCATACGGCCAACCAGGAGCACCCAGAACCTTCACTGCTAAAGAGAAGTTAAACCTGCAGAGATTCCTACATCCTGAGGAGATACCCAGCTATTAGCAAGGCACATTCAACGAGGGAAACAAACAAGACGAGGATGCATAGCAGCCAAAACCCCTCAGTGTGGCAGGTCAGGGAGCAGCAGCTGCCCCTGCCCCAGCTGTGAGCAGTGGGGGGGCCGGGCCCTCCACGCTGGAGCAGCCAAGCCGTGCCCGTGGCAGCTCAGCCCACCCAGCTCCTACGCCAAGCTCAAGAGAAAGTGCTCAGTCTGACACTGATCCTTCACAGCTCCGAAAAAGGGAGCTGCAGACCATAAAATACCTGGCAAAGCCTCACCAAAAGGTTATGGAACCTTGGTGAAGATCCCTAAAAGACACATCTGTGCCCAGTCCATCAGGACACAAAAACTTTGAGTTCTTCCTCTGACAGTTTCACCCAATAGCATGTTCCTGTTTTAAACATTTTGACATTAATATATTTCCTTTCAACATTTTTCATTCTGAAAATAAATGAGCTCTGCCCTGAATCTGGTACCAAAATTGGAGGAGCTGGTAAATCAAGTGTCTTCCAGTTCTCAAGATCTGTGGTTACATTTCAAAACCATATAAACCACAAAGCTTGTATTTCTGAGTTAGAAAAGTGCCTTTGAGAAAAGCCATAGACTACGTTCTGTTCATTCTCTCCTTTTCCTTTGTGCATCCATCACTCAGACCCTGCTGTGATCACAACAAAAGCAGTGCCTGCAGGCTGGTCAGCCAGCACTGGGTTTGCTGGTGAGGGGTGCAGGACATCCTCGCAAAACTCTGCTCCTTTAATCACCAGTGCTGCTGAAACATCCCGACAAGAGAACCCCAATGTTCCAACCGAGGCTGCTCGTGTCTCTCACCTGAGGAAAGTGAGACATCCAATCCCAGAGGAGGAATTTCCAAGGAGAAAGCCTCCTGACACTTTCTCTTTGTATCCAAAGCCATTAAATGCCCCATAGCCCAAGACCTGGAAGAATTACAGTCAGCAAAAGATACAGAATGAAAACAAAAGCAACCCCCAAAAAGGCTAAAGTGACTGAAATGAAGGATCACAGACCCCAAACTGTCACAGCTGAAAGTCACGGACAGGAAAGGTCAAGAAGAAAAAGCTGACTGCTGAATCACAGATTCATGAAATCATAACATCTTGTCAGTTGGGAGGGACCCACAAGGAACATCCATCCAGCTCCTGGTCCTGCACAGACACCCCAACAATCCCACCCTGTGCCCCAGAGCATCATCCAGACCCTCCTGGAGCTCTGGCAGCCTTGGGGCCGTGCCCACTGCCCTGGGGAGCCTGGTCAGTGCCCACCACCCTCTGGGGGAAGAGCCTTTCCCTGAGATCCAACCTGAGCCTGCCCTGGCACAGCTCCAGCCCTTCCCTGGGTCTGTCCCTGCTCCCCACAGAGCAGAGATTGGAGCTGCCCCTAAAATGGTTATGTTTTCTTTAAGCAGCCAGCTTGCACCTCTGGCCTGCAAGCCAGTGGGATTTTAAAAAATGTTTAATGGAATATCCAACAAATCCAACCCACCCAGTAAACAACCAGCACATTTTTACTATTACTTATGTCTTGTATGCCTTCTGCCCCAATAAATCCCAGAAATATGTTCTCTGTGAAAACTCCTGTTCATCTCTGATATACCTGAGATATTTTATTGTGAGGAAAATAAAAATTTGAGATATTTCTGTGTCCCTTCAAGGGCAGCTGGCCCGTTTGGACTTAAAAACTCCAATACATCAATGGCCAGGCATGAGCTGAGGGCTTGGGTGAGCAGAGTCATCCAGCCAGCTGCATGAGGACACCCACACTGTGCCCATTAAACTACAGCCGAGAACCAACAAATAGTGTGTTATGCAAGAATTAATCAAAGTCTCTTATCAAAACCTACTCTGTCTCAGTTTGGTTCAGGAGTGGCTGCAGCTCACAAGTGTGTAGTGGTTTTGCAGAACAACAGGCTGAGAGGACAGCAATAATACCACTTTAATGATGCAAAAATGAACGGATACATTTTCTCGGGACCAAATTTGAATCTTTAAGGGCAAGCTGGTTTAATTAAAAAGGTACAAAATTCCTCCATAAAAACCCGCAGAAACTTTCCAGGTGTTCTCGCTGTGCCTCCTTTTAATGAGCACACATAACATAAATAAACCCTCCAGTCTTGTTTAAGTAGTTCTGGGCTTGAGAAAATGATTCCATATGGAACATCTCCTAACAATGCAAAATGACATTTAAAAGACACAAAACCAATTCTAGAATATACAGATATATATATGCTCATGCATTGTAAATGTCTGGGTTGGAATTAAAGAAAAATAAAATAAAGAAACAAAAGGAAAGGGTTATATGATTCCAAAATAAATAGGAAGACTTCAGAAAAAGCAAGTACATGTGAATATGTTGGTGTTCACGGAGCACGGCGGTGCCATTCTCCTTTTGCTTTGTGGGAGGCTTCTTCAATGATGTTTGCTTACTTGGACTTATCCCAGGGCCTGGGGAGCAAAACCAAACATGCTCCATAGACATGGAGTGGGTAAAGATGTCCCACTCACCAGAGTTAATGGTCACCAATCAAAACAGGTATGACAAAGATTAACCCCTTTTTATTTCAGAGTTAGGATCATGCTGTCCCAGCAGTGCTTGGTCCTGCCACATCACCCCTGTCTCATGCTGAAGAATCACATTCAAGAGATCCTGAACCCTCTGTTAAGTCTGAGGCCTCCAGCAAACCTGGGACTGAAATGGGGAAATCCCTTTGAAAACAGAAATTATGGTGATGAGAATCCTCCTGCTCCAGAGCATTCCTAGGAAGTCTGTTCCCACAGCTGGGCAACTTCTTGCTTATTCCTGTATCTTTTGGAGTAACTTCTTGTGTTTCCATCCTGGGTATATCCAGTAAAAATCTGTACTCACATGTACACAGAACCCTTGGTGTTGGAAGGGACCTCAAAGCCCATCCAGCCCCCCCCCCTGCCATGGGCAGGGACACCTCCCACCAGCCCAGGTTTGCTCCAAGCCCCGTCCAACGTGGCCTTGGACACTCCCAGGGATGGGGCAGCCACAGCTTCTCTGGGCAACCTGTGCCAGGGCCTGCCCACCCTCACAGGGAGGATATTCCCAATATTCCACCTAACCCTGCCCTCTGGCAATGGGAAGCCATTCCCCCTCGTCCTGGCACTCCAGGCCTTTGTCCCAAGTCTCTTTTCAATTCTCCTGGAGCCCCTTTAGGCACTGGAAGGGGATGTAAGAACCGATCAGACCTGCCAGGTAACGTGAGCTGAGGGAGTCGATGGCTCCTGGACACGTTCTCCTTTCCAGTTAAATGGCTGACTGCTGTCTTAAGGAAGACTGACTTTTTTTTTCAGGGATATCACCCACATTCCAGTAATACTATGGCCAGAATGAACTTCCAACGGGGACGATTTCCCCTCACAAGTGTCCAGTCCTATTTCAGGAGCACCTTCACCACGGGGGCAAAGGCTCTTCAATACCATCTCATGGCAGAGTCTGTTTCTTAGGAAAAACAGTTATTTCCAGGAATGATAGCAGTTTACTCCCAAGAACACTTTGGTTAAGGAGTAACCCCTTGGTGATTCATCCCAATCTCCACTGACTGCAGTGATGGGTCTCCCACTAAGGACAAAAGCTCCCAGAGGGTTGTCCCTGCAGGACAGTGGCTCAGGTAACAGTCTCTGCAGAGGATGTGCCAGGAGAGCACAATCCATTTCAGTGCTAATCACACCCCACCACTGAATCCTCCAGTGCCAAATTTACAGGAGGATCAGATGTCACAAAACTATTTTGTAATACATTACTCTGCTTTAGCAGCATTTCCAGAGCTCCAAAACTCTCTCACCATCCCAGTAACCCATTCCTTCACTGCCTCCCAGGGGGCAAATATGCTTCAGAATGTCTAGCTGTGGGTTTAGCTGAATTCACACAGCACAGAAATGAAGCGAGAAGACAGAGAGAGTCCTTCTTTATGCAGTATGTCTGGCTCACTCCAGCCTTGGCTCCGTGTCCAACTTCAGCTGCCACTTTCTCATCGACAGAGCTTTGAACTCCACCACCCCGAGCCCTTCACATCTCGGAAGGGAAGGAACCACACCAGCTACCACACTCTTAAAGTCCTCACACCACACACCTCCCCTATAATTTTAACATTAAAGACAGAGCCTTTTGGGAGGTCTGTGAGTTTAGGTTCACCAAAGGAAAGGCATTTATTACTTGTTCCTCCAGCTCTTCATTCACACATTCGGATTTCTCTTCTGCACTAACGCAGCCAGTGGGAGGATCTGCATCAGACAGGAGGGGAAACATATCCCCCAACGCCTCACTTGTTATCACCTGACTATGAGCCTCAGCTTGTTCTCAGTCACCAGAAACCTCCTTTAAGATGAATGGTTTCTTATTTCTCCATTCATCAGCCTGCACTGATACCTTTCTCCCAGCCCTGAGATGCTCTTTACATGAGAGTCATTGACTCCTGCTTGCCAAGAGAGACCTGGGCGCCCCTGCAGCCCCTCTGCAACAGATGAAGTTCCCCACAGTTGGAACTGGCACCGAAATGAAGGGGTCCACAACACCCAATGCACTGTCATGAGCTGGTCCAGACACCACTGGGAACTGCAGAACCAGGTTTTGTTTTTTTCATAGGCCAGATGGAAAAGTCAGGTCAGTCCGAAGTGAGTCCCCCTAGCCCAGCTCAAAGCAGGGGCAGAGCTTCATTCCAATCCAACTGAGACAGTTGTTTCACTGGGCAGGAAATATTTTGCTTCACTTTAGGAGGGAGGTCAGTATCTATAAGCTTATCTCCTGGTGGTTTTTCACCATCTTTCAGATAGACCGGGTTAACAGAAACTTCTCATTCAGTGATGCACCTTCCATACAGGACAGCAATTCCTCGACTGAGTCTCTGGTTTGGATCTACTCTATTAATGTGACAGAAAGCAATTAAATATAATAGAATTAGTCCTACCAATTTATGTTCTCTGATATCCTTGCAAGAGTTTATCACAAAGCACAGCACCTCTGAATGGTTAGGGCTGCATTCAGCCCTGCAAGCAATGCTTACTTCATGCGTCTCATTTGGTTCTTCCAGAGAAATGCCAGAATTCCTCAGGGGCCATAAGCTGAGCCCACATTTTCCTTGGATCACTCTGTTAAGCCATACCTTGGTCTATGCTGCCAACTACATCAATATTGAAAAGTCAGAATTAGGAGCTCAGACAGAAATATGGTGGAGAATGAGCTGCACAGGCAGAACGCTGAGAAACTGCTGGAGAGGAGAAAGGGAAATGAAGGACAGTGGGGAGAGCAACAGTGTACTGAAAGCAAGACAAGTTTTTCTAGAAAAAGAATCCAGCCTTTCTCAATGGCAGCAAAAGTCATTCTTTAACTAAGGGCACGAGAGATCCCTTCCATTCTGAGAAATCTGAGTTATGAAAACATAATAGGAACCCTCAGCACTTGGCTCATACACGCTCGATTTCTCAGTGAGTCAGAAGTTCACATTCTTCTACTGCAGCCTCCCAGCTGAAAACAATCCCCACACTTCAAGCACAAGAATAATACAGGACACATATGCTTCTTATAAAACAATCCTTACAAATAACCATGGCTTTTGTTTTCATAATGGCTAAAATTCATCATTTCCCCCCCAAAAAGCACAGATCAAACAGAATGCACTCTCATTAAAAGAGATGGCTCGCTTGGCTGAGCAACACAGCCAGTAACATTGCCCTCTGGTTTTTTTAGTGCTTTTTGTTAATGAAGAGACAGCAGAGCTGCTCCCCGGGCTCTGCAGAGCAGGGCAGGCCGGAGCAACCTCATCCCAGTGCTCCAACCAAGGACCTGCCTCCCCCACCCCACATCAGCGCAGAGCACACTCACATTCCTCTCCCACCCAGCACGTACAGACACCTGAGCAACAACATCATAGAATCCAACACTGGTTTGGGTTGGAAGGGACTTTGAAGTTCATCCCATCCCACCCCCTGCCATGGGCAGGGACACCTCCCACCAGCCCAGGTTGCTCCAAGCCCTGTCCAACCTGG
>JAWWEU010000038.1:10775711-10786750 GCA_035583155.1 Acropternis orthonyx | reverse complement strand
GGCCTTGGACACTCCCAGGGATGGGGCAGCCACAGCTTCTCTGGGCAACCTGTGCCAGGGCCTGCCCACCCTCTCAGACAGGAATGCCTTCCCAATATCCCACCTGGCCCCGCCCTCTGGCACTGGGAAGCCATTCCCTGTGTTCTGTCCCTCCATCCCTTGTCCTGAGTCCCTCTCCAGTTCTCCTGGAGTCCCTTTAGGCACTGGAAGGGGCTCTAAGATCTCCCAAGAGGCTTCTCTTCTCCAGGTGAACACCCCCAGCTGTCCCAGCCTGTGTCCAGAGCAGAGGGGCTCCAGCCCTTGGAGCATGTTGGTGCCTCTTCTGGACTCACTCCAGCAGCTCCATGTCTATTCTGTGCTGGGATTCCAGAGCTGGAGGCAGCTCTGCATTGGGGGGGGTCTCACCTGAGCAGACCAGAGGGATAAAATCACCTCCATCGCACCACACATGGCACAGCAGCAGAGGATGCCCTCCTGAGCTGGTGCCAACTCAAGAAATAAAAATGACACCTCACCAGAGTTCCCCAGCTCTGGGACATCCTCCCAGTGCCTGAGATGACCCAGCCTGGGGGAGCAGAAACAGCCCTTCCCTTGCACAGCAGTGAAGGAGCCCATCTCACCCTGTCACTCCGAACACTACTTGTGTCATCACCTCAGACAAACAGAGGTCATCTGGGGACACTTTCAATGTGCCCTGGCTGGACAAGGACAAGTGCAGCTATTTTTATGTAAGTGGCAATTCTAAAAATAAAACCAAGAAGTTGCTTTCTAGGCAGTTAATGAAATCCAACTTCATAAAAGCCTAAAAACATAACAATCATAAACCTTTTGCAAGTAGTTGGCAACGCTCTCAGATGGTTTCCTCATCTGTCAGATGAGCTCTAACCTCAGTGTCAAGGGCTCTTGAGCACCCAGGTCTGTGGCACGGGGCTGCTGGCACTCAGGGCACACGCCAGGGGGAGGACAGCAGGGCACTCCCTCATTCCCTTCCCCTTTCACACCCTCTCCCTCCATCCTCATGGCCAGGCACAGCCACAGGGGCAGCTGCAGGCCCTGAGGTCTGTGGATCCCCGTCCTGCCCAACCCAGGGCTTGGATTCTTGTGTTCAAAACTGTTGAAACAAAACCCACAGTTTCATCATACAGTATTAATTTTCCTCCAAAAAATCAGCCAAGCTATTTTTACCTCCTTTAGCCACCAGTTCCACGCATTTTTGCAGTGATGATGAGAATTGGTTTCTGTTCCCATAAACCGTCTCAGTGTTGAGGAAGGGTGAGGAGCGAGTCACCATGTTCCCAGAAGGAGGACAACGATCAGTGCCGTGGAATGAGCTGCTCCTCACATCCCACTGTCCTACCAACCTCCTCAGCCCAGGAACAGGAGTATCTGTCACTGCCAGGGTGCAAGCCAACGTCCCTGCACTGAGTTAATGGCACTTCCATGGAAACTGAAATACAGGAGTTTAAAAACAACATCTAAAACACCACTCCAGAAAACTAACCATTTCCTCCTTTCAAGTTTATCAATCCTGCAAAGGGGAAGAAAGCCAATATTGTCCAGGATAAAAGGGGGAACTTCTTAATTAAGTAAGAGACTGAGACTGCCGTGAACTGCAGCAGCCTCAGTGGACTGAAGTGCAGTCTGGGAAAGCAGCATCAGATGCACAGTCCTATCATAAAGCTAAACGGGGATCTATTTTTTCCCCTCCAGACATCTCTGGAAATCCCCAAATTCTAAATCTAACAACCTTTAACTGTCTCTCCTAAGCAGTTTTACATGAAAAAAACCCAACTGGTAACTCTTAAAAGCTGTAGTACATATTTTGAAGCTATTCAACTCTCTTTTTAGATCAGTAACAGTAGTTTGATTCTTGTTTAAACAACATTCACACCTTTTCTTATGCCAGTTCCTCACTTCTGCACCCACAGATCCTTTCTGAAGCTGATGTGTGTGGTCACAGTGCTGATCCCCACCAGGGCAGCCCAGGAGCCAGGCCCTCTACAGAGCCAAAAGCGCTGCAGCTTCATCCTGCCCAGGGCAGTGGCAGAGTCGCCATCCTTGGAAGTGTTCAAAAAATGTGCAGATATGGCACCTGGGGACATGGTGACGTGTTTACTCAAGTAAACAAAGTGGAGAAGACCTATCAGTCCAGGCTGAGTCAAGCTCTCCACAGGCGCAGGGAAATTGCTACTTTGCTTATGTTGAAGGAAATAATGGTAAAATTGCTATGTTAAAAGATTCCTTCTTCTTTCTATGGCTACTGACAACTCAGAGTGGAGGTTAAAACTCTGGCTCTGGTACAATCACAGGCTGCTTTGTTGGAAGGGCCCTTAAAGATCATGTTGTTCCAACTCCCCTGCCCTGGGCAGGGACACCTTCCACCAGGCCAGCACTGATACTCCACACTGTCAGAGAAAACAAGAATCCTCAAGCAAGGTGTTCCTCACCATATCGCTGCTGCTGCTTTTGAAAATCCCACCCTGAGGTGCCAGAAACTGCTCCCATCACTCCCAAATGTGCCTCAAATCCTGAATCTGCTTCCTCTACACAGAAAGCTCTCCGGGTCACCCTTGAGTGATTGCAGAACAGCCAGATGCTTTTCCCTAAGCTGGTCGGCTTGAACCATTCCCTCCAGGCCATGGTACAGGCACTACACACAGGCTCAGGTAAAACCTTGCCCAGTACTTTACACGGTGCTCCCACTGACCACAGAGCTGCCTCAGAGCTTTTCCAGTTTCTAGCACTGAAAACATGGCCAAATGAAAGATCTCGCTGCTGCTTAACACAGAAGTAGCAATGGCTGTTCTCTTCCAAAATTTATGGCTGCACCCCCTCACATAAAATAAAACCCCCTATTTTTGAGAGGTCCTGCACGTTGAAGTTGTAGCTCTGGGGAGGTTAAGTGGAAAAGCCAGGATACCTGTGAGCTCAGCAGCAGTGTGTTTGAGGAGATTTGGTGGTTTCCAGGGTGATGGGGAGGGTAAGGGGCTGCCTGGTTCCAGCTCTGGCTTGACGCACATCTCAAACAATCGCTCTCTTCCTGTTCGTATGGCACAAGAAAAACAGGATGCTGAGAGGTGTTTATCTGAGAGAGCGAGATAAGCAAGCGCACTGCTCGTTCTGAAAGTATAGGAGGTCACTAACGAGATGTTATAGATTTTCTGGGGGAAAAAAATCCCACTGCTGCCATGCTGAATGTGATTACATTATGCATGGAAAGATCCTTTCCCTTGGAACCCGCAGGAAACCCTGAGGAGCTGTTATATGAGCCCTGAATACCAATGGAAAGTCTTTTTAGTGTGTGGCACCAAGTGCAGTCACTCAACAAAAAGAGAGGAACAGCCCCATGTGCAGTATCTGCCGAGCCCAGCCCATGCTCAGCCTGTTGGTGGGGTGGGCTACGGAGAACGGGGGTTGCAACAATCCTGCTGCTGCCAGGGAGGCCAGGCTGGGTTATAACTGAGCACCAGCTCAGGGGCCTCTCACCTAACCCGAATAATCTCTGCAGGCACCGTGCAGTGTTTTAAATGTCCATCAGTGCCTGAGGGGGAGCCCCTTGCTCCGCATTCCAACTCCGTCAGTGACAGAGCCTGCACTGTGCCCAAGGCACACAGCGCGGTGCGGTGCTGCAGTCATGGCTGGTCATTAACTACCTGCCCACTAATCACCATGGGCTGGTACAGCCCAGCAGCACCTTGGGGTTTAAAGCTGACAGCCAGCTAATGTCCAAAAAGCACGACAGCATTGTCCAGGGGTGGTTCTGGAGCAGGGGAAGGCACCTTCACACCCCTGCTCCTGTCACCTGTGTGCACCCACCCAGAATGCCCAGCCATAGCACCGAAACCAGGGGCTGGCTGGACAAACCAGAGGTGACCTAGTGGCTTTAATGCATCCCATTCGTTTAGGAGAGGAGAAGAACACCACAAGCAGGGAGAAAGGATAAGGTTTACTTAGACAGGTATATTAGAAAAACCTAAAGAAGTTCAGCACGGCAAGTTAATTCCAGAGGCTGCCTTGCTGTGATGGCAGGAAGAGTGGGGCATTCAGCAAGGATGCTGGAATGGAGAAGTGAGAGGCTGGAAGTGGGATATCCCTCTGTGTTTCAGGAAATATTTGGAATATATATGTTGCACCAAGGGAGATTTAGGTTGAACACTGGGAAAATTTTCTTCACCGAAAGGATGGTCAGACATTGGAACAGGCACCCCAGGGAAATGGTAGAGTCACCATCCCTGGAGGGATTTAAAAGCTGTGTAGCACTTGGGGACATGGGTGAGTGATGGCCTTGGCAGTGCTGGGAGAATGTTGGATTCAGTGATCTTTGAGGGCTTTTCCAACTTAAACAGTTCTGTGATTCTACATAAACCATTCAGAGCAGGATTAGATGGAGCTGAACAGAAGATGAAAGGGAAGGACAGCGTGTTTCAGCCTGGCTTCCCATGGGGTCCTTCCTGTTTAGGAACTAAACCAGAAGGACTGGACTTAGAGTTTTCTCAGTCTTCAGCCTCATAGGAAAATCAATACTGATAAATATTGATCATTATCCAAGAGTTAACTGTTAACTGTGAAACGGTGAAGCTGAGCCGTGTTTCACATACTTATTTGTTCATTGCTTGGCTCATTTAAAAGGCACATATAATTTGAAATGAAATATTCATTAAGGCCTTTTGCATGTCACCATATCCCATGGAAGACCCAGACCACTCACCATCATTCACAGGGACAATCATCCCAGACACAGGACCTGCCACCACGGACCTGCTGGGAACAATGCTGGGGTTTGGAGCACCTCAGCCACCACAGACCCATGTGGGCACATGGCTAGGATAATAGGAGTGTAATAAACAATGCAAAGAGTCTTCAAAATGAGCACAATCAGATATTGAAGTGAAGGATAATAAATATGTGGACTCAGTAATTGTTTAAATAAGTGAGCAGTAGGGAGCAGAGCAGGAGGAAGTGGATGGAAAAAGCTCTCCAAGGAGAGCACCGTGCACTGCACGGGATAAAGGATCAAAGTGCCTGTGCACTGTCACACAGCCCCAGTCCCGAGAGGGGAACACACAGGGAGAGATGTGACCGACTGCAGGGCCCACCTTCAGCACTTCTTTGTGCTAGCTGGAGATTTTCCCAGCCAGGAGCTGCACAGAGTGCATAAAATCATGGAATCTTGGCATTGTTATGGTTGGAGAAGACTTCTAAGATCACCAAATCCAATCATCAACCCAGCACCACCAACATGTTCACCACTAAACCATGTCCTCAAGTGCCATGTCCACACGTTTTCTGAATGCTTCCAGGGAAGGTGACCCAACCACTGCCCTGGGCAGTGCTTTACAACCATTTCTGTGAAAAATTTTCCCTAATACCTAATGCAAACCTCCCCTGGTGCAACTTGAGGCTGTTTCATGAGCCCCTTTAGCTCGCAGCTGGCTCAGCAGGAAAGTCGCTGGCTTTGGACCTCTGAGGCAAACCCATTAGGAAGGCTGTACTGGCTCCACTGGCAGTGCAAAACCATCACCCCATTTGATGCAAAGTCACCTACACAACCTGGCCCTGCCCATGAGGGAGCGAGCTGCAGTCACCTAAAGCCCTTCCCAAGTGGTTCCTCACCTCCAACGCCACCTTCTTTACTTCAAAGGTATTTGAAATAGAGATCTTTGACATTTCCCTGTGGGACTTGCACACAGCCAAGGATGACCCCCCAAATGCAGTTCCCTCACAGTCCTCCCTGGGACCACTCCAATATTTTCTCACAAGTCAACAATGCCACCAAGACCTTACAAAGTAGCACCCTGGGCTCTCCATTACAGGACATAAAGGAGGAAGATGATACACTTCTTTCATAGGGGCGCTGGGAAGTGGAGCAGTTCACCCAAAGTGTCCCAGCAGAATCCCCAAGGAAGCAAGAATGGGTGCCCAATTATTTTCCCATCACTATGGATCCATCTGTTTTAACAAATACTTATTTAGTCCAGGCTAGCATCAGCAGCTCTGGAAAGCCAGTGCCCAGTCCCCAGCTGAAGGCACAGGCCCCCTCTGGGTGTCAGGGGACATGGGGACTCTCAACATCCCCATGAGCTGTGCCTGAGTCACTACAGCCTGTCCAGGCTCCTCTCACCCCCGCCCCAGGTTCCAGCTGCCCCAGTCTCTTCTCAGGGCTACCAGGAATCCAGTTACAGATCAGTTCTCTAAGAACAGGCCTAATTCCCAAAGCCCTTTGGGAAACAACAGGTGAGCTTTGCGACCTGTGTTATCCACACTGGCAGACACAGGGTAGGGCAGATCTGTATGAGAAAGTGCATTCCTGCGTACTTTATGTAAATTTTGTTTTCCCAGTTGGTGCACATATTTAAGTCAGTATCAAAGGAACAAAATGGGAACCCAATCATTGTCTCTGGCTTGGCTGGCTTACAGATCAACTCCCAGCCTTTAATTCTAGGAAGTGAGTGACCGCAAAGCCTCCTGACAGCCAAGGGCCCCCCTCTTTCCATCTGACTCCCTGTTTGTCTTGGAAGTAGCCAGGTTAAGGCTGTCCCATTCAGCCTGAGGCAAAATGCAGGGCAGATGGAAAGAGGGAAAGACATTGCAAAGACTGAGAGACAAAGCCTGGTGGCGGGATGAAAGAGCATGGAACGAAGGCAGGACGCAGCCAAGCCAAACAAAGTTTTCCCTGAGTGATTACATCTGCCAGAGAGTCCCCAGTTTGCACTCTCCTTGCTGAGAAATTCCTTTAATTGTGTCTAGGACATTTTAAAAATCCCAAGAAAAGCTCCCCTGTAATCATGAGAGCTCTGAACTGCATGAACTTCTGTCATGCTGGACTGCTGATTGCTCCCTGCATACTTGTGCGACTGAAACATGGCTTTGCAGAAGATATTTCTGAGGTAGAGCCCTGGGGAGGGGAAAACCGATAATAAATCTTCATTTCTTTTTCCCCAAGAAAAAACAAACAATTTAGACAAATTCTTACCCCTCCTGATGTCTGTGTGGCTCAGTGAAAAGTGCATCCAGCAGAAAATGAAAAGAGATATGTCGTCAGATTAGCCAAAATTAAATGAGGTTAAATGAGCGCTGTGTAGAGCCAAAGCCTACAGCTCTGTGCAACAGGCACCTCCCTGGGGATCAGCAGGGACAGGGGCTCTTCCCCAGCCACCAGAGCTGAGCTGAGGCTGGAGGGGGGCAGAGGGGCATGACTGCACCTCCAGCACCTGCACAGACAGGCTGCCACAGGCATTGCATTGTAGATATGAAAATCAATACTTGTAAGCCAGAAAGGCAGATAAATATTAAGCAACTTTCAAGAGCTGTGAGCCTGCCTTGACCAGACACACTCCTGGGCTCGGCTGAATGCCACTGTCCCATGGCTTCACATCAGGGGTCCAAATCCCTTGTGTGTGGCAAACCTTCCTTAGCTCCAGGCCTGTATTCCCAGGATTAACTTGTCCCCCAACACTCTCTGTGATAACCAGAAATGACAGACAGTTGTCAGACTCCAAGTGTCTCATTTCTCTCCTCCACAATCCAAACACCTGCCTGCAAGCTTCTCAGGTAACTGAGGATTTGTATTGGTATTGATCAAATGTGAGGGTCAGTCTCTGGAAGATGCTGCAAAGGCAAAGCTCAATGTGAAAAGGCCAAAACAAAACTCACAGGTGGGTGAGCTGGGTCTCACCTGGCCACAGTCACACACCCTCCGTGTCACAGGTGTGGGGCACCCAGGGAGGTGAAAGAATTACTAAGGGGGAGCACCAAGCGGTCTGCTCTCTTAAAACAGCCACCAAAAGGTGTGATTGACGTGTGCATATTTCCTCAAGCATTTTGAATTAATACCTGGCTTTATTTCACCACTTTGCTGGTGCCAAGACATTTTATTTAGGACACACGCTGTCCAGAAGCAAAGTGACTTGTTCTCAGAATCACAGAATATCCTGAGCTGGGAGGGACCCACAAAGGGTCATTGACTCCAACCCCTGGCCCTGCACAGACACCCCAACAATCCCACCCTGTGCCCCAGAGCATCATCCAAACCCTCCTGGAGCTCTGGCAGCCTTGGGGCCGTGCCCACTGCCCTGGGGAGCCTGGTCAGTGCCCACCACCCTCTGGGGGAAGGGCCTTTCCCTGAGATCCAGCCTGACCCTGCCCTGGCACAGCTCCAGCTGTTCCCTCGGATCCTGTCACTGATCACATTGGAGCTGTCCCTCTGCTTCACCTCAGCAGAAACTGAACTCGGCCAAAACACGGATCTGGGCCAATGAATTTGATGCGACCCAAGGAAAGGTCCAAGGTATCAGCAGAAGAGCAAAGAGGTGACTTATGTTCCAGGACTGGATACGGGGACATGAGAGAGAAGGGCAGGAGCAAGACCTTCCCCTTGCAGCTGTGATTAAGTCCTTTGACCACCAGCACTTCCACTTGCTCCCTTCTGCCCAAACACACATCTTTCCTTATCTCATAGAGAGATTCACATTACTGACAGTGTAAGGGGTAGTGATACCTACTCTTTAATGACTGCAGGGCAGGTGCAGTGTTAGGTTTTATGGGCTCTCCCATGCAAAAGACAAGGCTCTAGCTTAAGAAAAAACTCCCACATCAGCCAGAGGACAGCGTGGCCACGGGCTGATCAGCACCCTGTGCAGGAGGCAGCGGCACTGCTGAAGGATGTCAACGCACAGGCAGATGTCAGCAGCATCTAGATTTATTTTTTAAACAGTGTGCCTCATGGTAACTTTAAAACAGTACCTATAACTTTAAAACAGAATTTATTCTCAAGATGGACAGCTTTTCCAGAAAGAACTGCCTTCTCTGCTCCCAGACCCAGCTCAGTATTGAAGGAAGCAAAGTGTAGCCAGGACTGTGCCATGTGCAAACACCAGCCCAGTATCTGCTGAGTAACACCTCAACAACAAGGCTGAAAGAAACCTCAGTGGAGAGAAACACCAGATTCTGCTGAGGGAGGGGTGACAGTGAGGCCATGTGGCACCTCTGAGACATGGAGCTTGATCTGAACCCATGAGCAAAGCAACCAGTGTCTCTGCAGCCCCCCATGTACAGGGAATAAACAGTCCGAGGGCCAAGGAGAACCATTTGAGAACATACACTGCAATAATCCCAATACTCAAAACTGTGGAAGGTCCCTGAAAGTCTGTGGTTTGTTGGGGAGGAGGTTGGGGTTTTGTTTTATGCTTATTTGCCTCTTGTTTTTGTCCTCATAGATAACATTCATTTCCAGTAACTGCCAACCAAAGTGGAAAAGGAGGATTTAACAATAAGTCCATCACAAGTAATGGCAACCCGTGTGCTCTTATGAAACAATAACACACCAACATAAAATAAATCAGTGCCTTTTAATTTAACAATGTAAATTACCCTCCCACCTGCTGTGACTCTCCATAAGGAGAAAAAGCTGGCTGCATATTTACCAAGCTGTCTATCCCAGTCCCATTCTGAACTGGCCTCCTGCCCTGGGGTTAGACTGTAGGACTCTGTCATCTCTTGCACTCGTATGACCTAAGAAAGGGAATGTGGCCTTTTTCCCACAAGCCCAGAGTGAGAACATCATAAAAGCTGAACTTTAGCCCCCTTTTTGGGCAGGCAGCACAATAGCAAGGAGGATGCTGTTACTCCCCAGAGGCTCTGCTGCTGAAAAACATCACCAAGCTCAAGTAAAAGGTCAGTAGTTAGGATTGCATCTCTTGTTTTCTTCAGTTTTCCTCCTCCGTCAAAGGCAGTTCAACATTCTTTGCACACCCCCCCTCCCTCCTTCTGAGAAATGCAGGAAGGAAGTGCTTGCAAAATAGTTTAATTTAAAAGAAAGCACAATCACACAGAGCAACCCCTGCTCCAGGCTCGGAGCAGGACGTTTCCACTGCCACCCGCTCCCACTGCAGCAGCAGCGAAGCCCAGCAGGGCAGAGCCAGCCCTCCCTCGCCGCAGACACACGGAGGCTTGTGCTCCCAAACCCCTCTGTGTAGGGACACACACACACACATCCCCTGGGGGAAGAGCTGTGGCTGTGTGCTGCAGGCAGCGCCCGCTGCTCCCCCAGGGCACACACCACCCCACACAGCACATCTGCCCAGGGAGCCAGGGCTGTGGAGCAGGAAAGGAAGGATGCAGGGAATCCTGTGACCTCTCAGGGCACTGCATGGGAACAGGCACCAAGGGGCAGGACCGTGGTCCTGGGCTGTAGGACACAGAGTCAACTCCTGCCTCTCTCATAACTAGTGCTTGTTTGATTTCACAGGATGTTCTTCCACCAGTGCTGTTACCTGGATTTTGCTAGTGTTTGGGAAGGTGTTTGGGACTGTTGCGTTTAATTTGACCCTTGTCTTCACTAGATTTATGTGAAAGAACCAGAGGGTGAGGAAACAACTATTATACTCCATCCCTTTTTGCAAAGAGGAATGTTGAGACCAGTAGGCAATTCTTGGAAAACTCCTTCATTATCCATCAGTTTCTGTTGTATGACCACATATCCAATCTAAACATCGTTCTCCCCAGACACACGGTGTTCTTTGTATCCCTGGGCAAACAACACTTACTATCACAAGCATGTTCCTTTGTCTTTTCAAAGCCTTTGGCAGCCCCAAGAACTTCTCTTCCCCTGAGCCATGAACCATGACAGCCACTAGCATATGTCAGGCCCTGCCTGCTTTCCTTTCTTTGAGAATTCCCAGTCCTCCCAGCCCCAAACACCCCGGCGCTCGCAGCCTCTCCCGGAGCTCGGGGCTCTCGGCAGATCCGATCGTGTTGTGACGTCCCGTGTTCCTCACGTTGCTCCTGGGTTGATTCCCAGTTGGCACTCTTGGACTTGAAAGGGGCACTGACAACAAATAGCAGTCCTGTCCTTTTTTTTTAACCCAGTGCTGTCACAGTGCACAATTAGATTAATACAATCACTAAGAGATTAGTGCCTGCAGGAACTAAGCAGAATTGCACCCGCTGCCTGTTCAAGTGATGTCTCACAGAATCCCAGAATGTGCTGAGCTGGGAGGGACCCACAAGGATCATGGAGTCCAACTCCTGGCCCTGCACAG
>JAWWEU010000038.1:10711194-10731902 GCA_035583155.1 Acropternis orthonyx | reverse complement strand
CCTGGGGAGCCTGCTCAGTGCCCACCACCCTCTGGGGGAAGGGCCTTTCCCTGAGATCCAACCTGACCCTGCCCTGGGTCCTGTCAGTGGTCACAGGGAGCAGAGATTGGAGCTGCCCCTCATGAGGAAGGTACAGATTGCTACAGGATCAGGAGACAAGGTGGAGGCAGCACCTGAGCTCAGTCACAGCAGTGGGAGACCCAATCGGAACAGTGCAAACATCAGGAGTAAAAGAATTTACAGGATATGCCAAGGACCACACCAACTGGCACAGCAGCACGGAAATGAAGAAGAGCAAAAGGTAGGCTGAGTATCTGGGAAAAAAAAAACTGAGAGAGTGAGAATCAATACAAGGAATTAGTCCTCAGGGAAACAGTGGAAGCGCTTTTGCGTGGGTATTTTATGAGAGACTGGGCATCCCACCAACAAATGTACTGCAGGAAAGAATCAGACAATGGCAAGGAAATGGATTAAACGTGTTAGCAAGACAATTTCCAGATCCGATTTCTGTGAAAAGAAGACCATGACCTCACCACTGGATCTGTGGCATTACCACTAAGTACTGCCCCATACGAGCCCCAAGTCCCTCACTACCATGGGTATGGTCTCAAGACAGACCACACCAAAGACTGAAAGGGATCTGGGAGTGTCTCTTCATTGTTACTTTATTTTCGTATTAATGATGGGTCAATTTATGTCCACAGATTTTGTAAGGCAGAATTCACCAGGGATACTGAGGAGGGGAAAACTGAGACACAGAATAAAGCTTTTGGGGAAAACAAGAGGTCTGAACTTGATTAAAAGGAAAAAAAAAAAGCCAGAAGAACATAATATTTAAAGACACATATGTGGGAGAAGCGACTCTTTTCCAAGGACAGATGGCAGCAGTGGAAACACGGAAAATGGCTGGCTGGCCAAGCTGCTCTTCTGTGTTTGCTTCATCCTTTCCAGTTCACTCCAGTTCACTGGAGCACAGCAGAAGCGCCAGCAGCTTTTCCATGGGGAGTGTTCCCATCACTGTAACCAGCACAGAATCCATTCTGGCACCTACCAGGATCCATCAGGTCTCTTTGTACCCTCCACGTGCATGCCCGAATCAGAGCAGCCACTTCAGATGCAGCTGTCAGAGAAATCAAAAGTCAGAGCTTCCCTTTCAGTGCTTGACTAATGGGGGTTGGCCACAATATCCAAATAAACAGGCACTTACCAAAGGGATAAACTCTTTAATCCAGGCACTAGTCTGCTGTAAACACACTGCCCCATTAAAAATCCTTCCCTTCTTGTATGAAGAAATTGTTCCCCTGTGGGGCACCTTTTCATGTTGAATTTATTGACACCTCAGTGAAGCATCCCAGAAAATGATGCTTCTGGGAAGAAGATGAAGTTAGCCTTTGGAGCAGAGGACTAGTGTAGGGCTGTCATGTCAAACCAGGACTCAAACACACAAACCTCACCTCAGTATTCCAAGTTTCTGTCAGCATACCAGGACAGCTTGACACCAGTGCTGTACAGATCAAGGCTCTGGTCTTCAGACCTAAGGTTCACAGGAGTCTGCAACAATATTTTAATGAATATTTAACAGCCTTCTTGCCTAGAAATAAAGCTTAAGACTCTTTGATCTGTGTTTTGTCTTTATTTTTCTGTCATCTCTTTTCTTTTTTTGCTCCCCAAAGGTATCAATCTGCTCTGTTAGCTCCTGGCTGGGCTACTGCAGAGAAGGACCTTGAAGATGCTTCCCTGGACAGCAGTGCATTTCCTGCCATCCCACGATCCTTCCAGACTGAAGGGTCATGGAGCCATGTCCTGTGTCCCTAGTAAGGCAAGAGCAGATGCCAAGGAAATAGCATTAAAATGGAGCAGGTGTGAAGAGATACTTCCCTGACACTCTCCAATCCTCTAGAAATCTGCTTCATAGGGGATTCGAGACAGAGATGAAGATTGTGCTTGTAAAAGTGTCTGATGGAATTTTATTCCACCAATTTGTTCAATTGCTACTGAATTCACATGTACCACTCTGCATCAAAGCTTTCCATAACTCCTCTGTGGTGTATGAAATAGTACCTCCTTATGACTGGTCTAAAAGATCTAGACCTTTCCACTGTTATTTTGAAGCTCCACAATTCTGGTATTAGAAGAGATTGTTCTCAATGTCTCCCATCTCCTGTTCTTTATTTCACTAATAATCAGCTCTATACAGAGTGCAGCAGATGGGAGCCCCTCTGGATCAAACCCAGTCCCTGAATTGTCTCAAGAGCTGGAAAGCAGCTGAGAACAAAGAAACAAAACATAGAATTAAATGTTGAGAATGGACGGGCTTCTAAATTTGAGCCATTTTTCGGAGGAACAAAGTTCTGATCAGCAGGTATTTCAGGAATGCTGAAAGATCAGATTTTATGAATAAAAGGCTCTGGGGACGTTTCCCTTATTTTCTTTTGGCTGTTACATCAGATGAAAAACTCCAGCAATTTCTTTTGTTTTTGTTTCCAGAAAAAGAACTGGACACAAGCACACCAAATTAATCCACTTCTGTGATTAAGCAGAATTTGAACACAGATCCTTCTGGAAAGCTTTGGGAAGCACATGGATTTCCAGTATCCCCGGCCCACGGCTCACCACATTTATCGGTTCCTCTGAAGGACTCTCAGAGACCAATGCTGAGTGCTGGTAGGAGAGTTCAGACCTTGCTCTCCTTTCCATGAATTTCAGCAGTAGTTAGTGAGGCAATGGGATAAATCCTGTTATGGTTAAGACAGTAGAATCATCAGACATTAACTGTAGCATCTACCAATAAACTTCTCTAGGTCATCTGCTCAAAGGCAGAAAAGAGTAAGAATTCAGTTAAATAACTCTGCTGAGGCCCTCAGTGCCTTTTTATCATTATTTTGACCTGTTGCCCAAAATGATGGAAAAGCAGTTCTCGGCCTTAGAGAAACAGAGCAGTGCACATTCCTCTTCATTTAATGCTGCTGTTTCTCAAGGAGTTAATAAATATCAAATGAATAGAAGAGCTGCAGTCTGCCACCAGCATGGATTGTCATTTAAATACGTTCCAATTATAAGAACAATGAGAGCATGTGCCTGGAAAGGACTTCAGGGATCCATATCCTTTTAACCTCCCACAGCTATTTGGTCAAGGGCTCTCCAGGGAACTGGGCGGGGGGCGGCAGGTTGGCTGCACCCGGCCACACCGGGGAGAGAGGCAGGAACACTTCCAGAAATCACAGACAGGCCTTACTCCAAGAATGTGCTTAATCTCCAGCAACAGGGAGTTAAGAAAGGAGGGTTGTGGTCTACATTTTAGCCAGGCTGTATTAACCTGACACAGCAGCTTTCTAGTACTGCCTGTCTGACTGCCACCGAGCGAAACAGGAAAGTCACACAAACCCTTTACACCACCATTTCCTTGCCCCACTGATTCCAATATGCTCCTTAAGGTGCCAGCAAAGCACCTCACATCAATCTGCAAAATGTACTTTTCAAGTTTGAAGTTAAGAAATACCTGAAATGAAACACCTGTTTAGAGGTACTATTAGGTCAGGCTCAAATCTAGCTGATATTCCACATTAAAAAGTAAACAGTTCACTAAAACATCGTGTTTTCCTTTCCTTTTGCTCTGTTCAATAGAAGTGGGTATTTGAAAAACACACCTTATTTCTATCCTGCATTTACTCCATATCTCAACCATTGTATTTAGCAATGGAATTATTTAGGAGCCCTGGTGCTGTTGCATTGTTACAGCTGTGGCTGTAGCTCCAGAAGGCAGGATGCACTCGGGAACACTTGGGCAGACAAGCAACACTTCTCTTACCAGTCAGAGACCAATGGAAGAGGGACTCTAAACTACTCTCATCTTTTTATGCTGCACATTCCTTTATATTTTAATATGCATGAATTCTCCATAATCCAAGACTGCATTTTACGAATGCTTATAAATGGCACAAATATTTCCCAGTAACACCAAGAATCTGGACAGGCTAACAGGAAATAGAAGATATCCATCTTGCAGAGGATGAAATGGAGTTTCCATCTCCAGATGGTTCAATGGCACATGGATATCTGCCAGCTTCTTTTTGGGCAGTAAGAGGACCAGTAAGAATAAAGAGAGCTCTAGGAGCACTAGTGTACATCTCCTTAGTCCATTACCTTGGGCAAGGATGGGGCCCAAACTCCCAAGGAATTCCCTGTCAGATCTCAGTTCACTAGCACAGAGCACTTCAGACATCATTTCCACAACAGAGCACGTCCAGGTCTTGAATGTCACACTGACACATTCACTGGTGACCAGGAAAGGGTGTTCCCTTCGGCTCAAAACCTACCCTGCACTCACTGAAACACATCCAGGATATGCATCTATTGAACCGTTTCAGCAAAATGTTGGCTAAAAGATAATGCACATTTAGTCAGGTGGAACAAACTGTCACCACCTCCTTACAGCCTCCTGCACAGATCCCCAGCCCTCCCACAGGGATCCCATTTAGCTCCTGTTCTATGGGGTTATCCAGCTCCATCCCGGGGGGGTTTGGGGTGAGCACACGTGGGAGATGGAAGAAAAAAACGAAGCGTATTTTGCTCTGCACCCCCTTCTGCCTGGGGGGTTCTGGCAAATCTCTACACACATGGCAGAGTTTGGCTTGCCCGTGGTTAAACCTTGGCAGCTGCTCAGCAAGTGCAGTAACAACAATGAAGGGAATGGAAACCAACACCAAAACAGACAGGAAGAGAGGAACGTGCTCTCAAGGATTTTGCTCTGAAAGCAATTTCCCGTTGATTGCTCAACAGCAATTTGAATTGATTGATTTGATTTTAGTCAGGCTCCTTTTTTGGCAGGGTATGTTACCTTGTTTTCTCCTCTAGTTCTCTCATACCACTGCGAGATACTAGCTGCAGGTTCTGTGTCACGTAGTGCAAGAGATCTCTATCTCCCCCAGTTAGTCCCGTTGTCAAGGGATGCTTCTAGGAGTTCATTCATTCTGGGATAAAACTCATGCCTTTTAGACTCATGCCTAGACACTTCTCCCCGCTGACTGTACAGATCCTGAGGTGCAGAGCACAGAGCCACAGCAAAGGTCAACATTCAGTCTCTCTCAGGGACTTCTCACCCCCCTTAATCCAAAAATATGGTGCCAGGTCAGTCCAGGCAATGGGAAGAGACGCAAGACTCAGAGCACCACTGAACTCACCGTGCAGAACCACAAGGACCGCAGTTCCCCTGGATGGGAACGGCCAGGGGAGGAATGTCATTTAAAACAGGACCCAAAAGAGACTTAAAAAAACCAATGAAACGCCACAACACACACACAGCACAACAGCAAAAGGCTAATAATGAAACGTGAACATTGTCTAGGCACACAACTAGTTGATCCCAAGCTATTTTCCATTCAAAAGAAGGCATAAATCATTATAGACCAGACTTACAGAATCCCCAAAACAGGACTGCAATGTCCTTGTAATTTGAAATTGCTCATAATTTTACAAAACTTTATCTGGATGGATATTTCCTTGATGGAAATTGCAGACTGAGTTACTTGAGAAAATTCCTTCATAAGCATTTCCTCCATGTATGTTTTACATACCCAGATGTGGCTTTGCCATTCTCATTAAAATCTCTGCAAATCAGGCCAAGTTGAGAGCCCCGGAAAAGCCTTCATTTGCAAATGCTCAGAGAAGAACAGCTAGAATGTCAAACTTAAAATTCTTGAAGAGTCCTAAATTTCTCTTGCAGCCACAGCTTTTGCTCTCACAAGGTACTGCTGAACAGGAGATTTCCTTCATCCCAGTTCTGAAGGTCTTTCCTGTCCTCAGCAGCTACCACAGAACATTGCTGCACTCTTATCATAAAACCTGAACACAGGCCAGGGCAGGGACTCTAACTCCTTGCTCCTTCTGCCACCCTGTTCTCTTTGATTATTGACCAGCAGGTTCTCAGTTTCCAGCTGAAGGTCATCCTCAGCCAAGGGATGGCACATCACAGGTCACCCAACCCCCTCCTGCTGTGGCACAAAGCAGCCCCTGCACCAGCACCTTTTCTGCAGAACCTGGCACACCGACACGGCCAGAGTTCTCATCCCATTACTTGTAATCTGTGCTTTTAGCAGTATTTCCTTTGAGGAGATTCTTCCAAGTAACCCATTCCCTTAGTCCCAAGCATCTCTTGATTCTGTTGGGCACTCTGTGCAGCTTCCTGCAAGGGAAGTGACAAAAATAATCATCTCCAAAACCGACTCGAATTCTCATCCAAGTTCTTCTTCTCATTTTGATGACCATCTTCCAGTTTCACTTCTGAGTTCAGCCTAAACGAAGTCACATGTGCCCCTGACACTGTCATCCAGCATCACCAAAACCCATGAGATCCTTCCAGAGCAATCCCCATGCCTCACTGTTACAACTCATGGAATTGTTAAGGTGGGAAAAGACCTTTAAGCCTATTCCAATGCTTGACAACCCTTCCCATGAAAAGCTTTTTCCTAGTAGCCAAGGTAAACCTCCCCTGGCGCAACCTGAGTTTCCTCTTGTGCTGTCACAGGTTACCTGGGAGAAGAGACTGACCCCCACCTGGCTCCAGCCTCTTTTCAGGGAGTTGTAGAGAGCAGTAAGAGACAAGCAAAGCCTCGTCTCCATCCTGTTTTCAGTACTTCACACAGCCACACTAAGGAGATGATGGCCAAGTTTAGCCAGGAATGATTAACAGGATCCTGGAGCATCTCAAGTTTCTTCCCACACTCTGCAGGATTCTAGAACTGATATCTTCTTGTACATAAAGGCCAGACTTTGCCTCAATACTGGGCTCTTCTAACCTCATCCCACTGTTCCTGTCTCAGTCAGTTCTACCAGTGACGGAAAAGCTGGGAACTAGAAAGCAGATAAAATTAGACCCACCCCAATCTTCATTCCCATATAAGCATGTTTTCACACAGAAGACAAGGAGCAAACATCCTCCACGTCAGAACTCCCATTAACTACTTCCTGCAGTGATGAATGGTTCAATTCCACAGACAGAATCAAAACAGGAGGCAGAGTTTTACCTGCTCCATGAAAAAAGGTGGAGGGTCATGGACTGACTCAGGAGACAAAGGTGGCTACTCCTTTCTGCCACTCAGCCCTTCACCAACACTGTTATCTATCTCGAGTTTACAAGTGCCTAAATCAACATATAGCACATGTCCTCAAACCTGGCTTCCTCAGCTTCAAGTGTGAAATAAAAACCATCCCTGAGCAGGCCATCTGTGCAAGGCAGCCCGTAAGAAATGGAGCTGACACAGATGGGACACATCACACACTCCCTCATGTCATATCAACACACCAGCTCTGCAAATCTGCCCTAAATAAACTAAAATTGACAACACGTTCTGTCTGAGGCCAGCAGGGCTGTGTAAGCCTAGCATGTACTTGGCAGGGTCTGGATTGTTCTCTCCACTTTTAACAAACAACTCACTCATAAACGGAAAACTTGCGAGCGTTCAAGTCTTGTGCTGTGTTCAAATGTCTGGAGGACTGTATTCAGAGAAGCCTCCTGGAGGGATCAACTAATTGGCCTTCAAATTCATAGACATGAATCTGTAGGTTGCTTAAAAACCAGGAGGACATGACACAGCTTTACAGTCCACAGTGGAGACAAACGCTAGTCTGGAACATTTTCTAGTTCCATTAACTCTTCACCAACACATAAAAATAACACTTTAAAGATGTTTATTTTTACAAGTTACATTAGGTGAAGAATATAGCTGAACAATATGGCTGAACGCATATGGAAATGCTTAAGCAGCAGCTCTATTTTCCATCCCAGAAGTCTGTAGACAAACACAATAAACTGAAGTTACACACATGACAACTCAGTGTACTGCACCAAAAAAAAAAGACAAAAAAAGCATGTTTTCATAAAAAACAAACTTTGGGGGTTTTATAGGAGGAGCATCTGAGAGAGGAGGGAGTAGCTGGAACAGGCAGGCACAGAAAGAGCAAAACACAATTCAAGAGAATAAAGGTGAGTGTTGCTGAGTCCAATCACACCTTGCCAGTGCACCGCGGTCAGGGCCAGCGCCCAGAACTGGGCAGCTCTCTCCCCAAAACATTCCCTGACTCCACAGCAACCTGCAGTTTGAGATTTCCAAATGCCAGGTCTCCTGTACTGGTCTGAAATAGATTTTGTTGATCTTTCTTCCAAGAATGTGTCCAACCACTTTCCTGAAAACTCTCAGCACCAGAGCCTTGTTGCTCCAGCTGCCATATCGTACTCAGCGGGCAAAGCAGTGTTTCCCTTTTACTGAACTTCCTGTCTCCATTTGAGGGCCCTACTTTTTGCCAGGGAATTAAAGGGAAATGGGGACTGACTGCTGATCTTGTGTCCAACTCATTTCTTCAGGTCCAGATGTTCTGTATTTGCAAACTGCTCCAGAACCTGTTCTGGGGGAGGCAGTACCTGCTGTAGCCACAGCTTTCTCCCATGTTACTGCACACTTACCCACGCAAAGTTTAACCTGCTGGTTTATTTTCCAATCACACAGGACCATAAAGCAGGTACTTTTGCAGCTTTAGAGTTGACTATGCCATAGTGCTGCAAATTCCCTCAGACTTTGTTGGTTTTCCATCCACTGCCTCCCTCAGGTCACTGATCTCCAAGGACTCCAGCGTCACTCTCATGGGAACCACTTGCCGTTGTAACAACCATCACTCTTACACATATTCTCACCTTTTAACCAGTCACTGGTTTACCAGAGAACATTCTCTTATCCCCAGGATGATCAGCTACTTTAAGATGCTGTGACAAAAGACCATGTCAGAACTGTTTGAAAATCTGAGGATACCACACCCACTGGAACACTCGAAACCAGATGCTTGTCCTTGCAGATTCCTCAAGTGCAACTTCCTTTGACAAAAGACATGCTGACTCCTCCACACTCATATAAAATCATGTGCCAACTAATTCTAATCTGTATCATTCTTTTGACGACGCTGCCCAACACAAAGCCAGATTTCTGTCTGCTGCTCCCCAAACTCCCTGGAACTCTCTTGCAAGTTGGCTTCATATCAGCCCAGTCTGTTCTCTTAAGAGGAGCAAGGAGGTTTGAATTGAAAGGTTGCATACAAGTGACACAAGTGTTAATTATTCAACAGTTTCTCTCTTGAATCATAGAATGTTAAGCGTTGGAAGGGACCTTAAAGATCACCCAGTCCCAACCCCCCCTGCTATGGGTAAGGATTAACTTCCACTAGACCAGGTTGCTCAAGGCCTTGCCCAACCTGGCCTTGAACACTGTCAGGGTAGGGGCATCCACAACCTGTTCCAGTGTCTCACCACCCTCACAGTAAAGAATTCTTCCCAATATGTAACCTAAATTTCCCCTCTTTCAGTTTGTACCCACTACTCCTTGTCCCATCACTACAGTTCCTGATGAAGAGTCCCTCTCCAACTTCCCTGTAGGCCCCTTCAGATACTGGAAGGTTGCTGATCCCTCCTGGGCTCTGACATCCTCGTCCCTGCAGGCAGGTATTGCTCACTGCATTCTTAAATTCTTCCATTAATAGTTGAGTTTGACATGGGTTCTGGCAAGGAAACCAAGAGGAGTGTAGATGCCTCAGAATCTCAATGTTTCTTTCTGCTCCACCTTCTGCAAGTGATTTTTCACACACTGATATTCAAGGGATTTTGTAAACTTTTAGACAAGCTTCTTATTCCCAACATATTTGGAAAAGAAGTGTTACTTTTTATACTTTCTGAAAGCTGTTCCTCTAAGTTTTTGGACTTTGAAAGTGTTTGTTCGTTGCCATCTTCCTTGCTTGGTCATGACTTCAGCTTTTGGAAGGATGCCTCTGCTGCCTTCCTTCCCTGTTTCTTTGTATCAGAACTCCTGTCTCTCACACAGCCTTTGACAGAGTTGGGGCACTTCCTCTGCAGCACTCTGCCTGTAAATCAGCTTCAATTACCTACAAACATTTCACCCTTGGTACTGCTCCTTTCAGTTTCTTTTTAACCTGCTGCCTCATTCTGATGTACTTGCCCTTTGGAAGTCAAGGGATTTGGCTTCACTGAAGTTTTTGGCTTGGGTTACTTCTGTGGGATCTGTAAGAGCATTTGTGGTCACACTGACAGAGCAATTCTGTACCAAGTTCTGCACAATTCCCAGGAGAAAGTCAAAAGTATCTTCCCCTCTCTGGATTCCTTCACCAGATGTTTCCCAAGGATGTCATTCTTGGACTGGGGTGCCAGTTTTCTCCCACTGTGTTTCCTAACTTAAGGCTCCATACTCAGTATTATTCTATACTTTTCCTATCTGCAAGTCACAAGAATTTCTAATCTGAAGGATTCTGTTATTAATACAACTATTTTCCTGGTGTGACATTTAGCTTTACCACACCATACTATTCCCCTATGGGTGTTAACCACTCTCTCATTTTTTTTGTAACCTTTAACTCAGTACCTGGGTTTTCCAATTGAAGTTTTCCTTCCACCAACTTTCCTACAGCCCTATTCACACAAATTCCCCAGGTCACCCACCTTATTTCTTAAGATTTCAGAGTCTGTCTAGAAATATACACAATTGGTCCAATTTGCTTCCTTTTTTCATGTTCTGTCAGTGCCAATCTAAGGGGAAAACCTGCATGTTGTACAACGCAAATTCTCAATGACAAAGCAAACATGATGGGTTTAAGTCTCAGAGATAAACCAAAACAGCTCTGTTCAAGAGCAGCTGGAAAGTGTTGCTCGACCCGTTATCTAATTCCAATGTGCCTGAGAACCAACCTGACTGATTGTCAGTGCTTCTTAAGTCTCTTCAAAGGAAAAGAAAGCAAGAAGATCCAATTTATCCTACAGAGCTGGATGGAAGGGGCAGAAAACCAGAGAAATCACTACAGTGAGGGTGCACCTGTTGGACTGAATAAATTATTTGGACACCGAGAGAGGAGCCAAAGGAGTAAGAAATTGCTGTTGCATTTTGTTTCCTGTCACCCAAAACCTGCCACTTGACAACCTGCCACTTGCAAAGCAGGTATCTCAGCTTATTTCTCAGTTTAGCATGTTGAGTTCTCTGTTTGTTCTACAGAAAATGTGAAAGTTAATTACACTTCAGGAGAGGTAATTCATATTTAGCTCTTACTCATCATGTAAGTACAGAATAATTGCTTGCACTGCTTCTGTTATCATGAATAAATGCATAAACATTCAGAAAGATGAATCCACAGGACAGATACGGTTCTGCTCATATGAAGAAATTAAAAAAAATTGCTCTCTTTGGAAGTTCAGAATCAAATACATCACTGAACCAAATATTTTCTTTAGACCCTCAAAGAAAAGACAGGACCTTGCAAGCCGTTTATTTTCATTGTTCACTGAAAAATAACTATGACAGTTGTTTAACCCTCACCCAGCTCTTCCTGTTGGTGTTGATGCTGATCATGTTTGACACCTCAAACCAGCATGTCAGTAAGAAAATAAGCTATAACTGAAAGCCTCTTGTGAAGTACGACTTTGCTTTTCAAACACCTGTTATGTGAATAACAGTGCCTTTTATTGAAGTGTGAAATGAGCAAGGGAAAGAAATTGCTGACAAGAATGGTACAGCCCACATGTTTAGGTCAAAGACTAAATCTTCACAGAGGGAAAGGCAAAGTTACTGGAGAGAGAAAAAGCATCAGCCCTAATATTGCACACACTGATTAAACATGTCAGATGACTGTATAGAGGGCTATGAAATGGCACTTAGGCACCCATCAGTATTTCAGTGCTACTTCAGTGTTCCTTCAGCTGAGCCCCCATTCTTCCTGCCTCTGTTCCTGAAGCTGCTGAGGCAAAGACCCCATTATCATACTGTATTTTAAATTGTCATGAGTAAAAACTCTTGAGTAAAAGCTAGTACCTGCTCCTCTAAATCACCACCAGAGAAGGCGCAGAACCTGCCAGGCAATTGTTCAGCATTGACTCAGCACCAGGAGGAAAACTTTGGGCCTGCAGTTACTCGTTTTTCAGGGTTTGAGAATATAGCCACAAGAACATAGAAAGGCAGGATGCCAGCGAGCCAGACCCATGGCCTTCTATGGCCTCTGTTACTCAGAGGAGTAACAGTAATCCTGGGATAGACGTTCCATCTCAGCTCTGAGCCACGCCTGACACACCCCACACACTCAGCACAGAGCTCTCCTGCTCAGGATTGGGATGTTTGAGCTCACACTGTCACTTACCATGCATCTTCAGACCTACCAGCAGGACAACAAATACCAAAGGCAGCAAATTAACATCAAAATAGAACAAAGTCCAAGATACCGTGAGAACAGGTTTAAGGGAGAGGGGAAATGTTTTACATCATCTTCCAGAGTAAACTGAAGGAATTCCCGATGCTCGGGACAATATGGCCCAAGGGAGATGGTAATGGGAGAGAAATAAATTCTTTCACCTCTGGGTTGAAATCCAAGTCAGGCTGGTAGTAGCCAAGAACCATTAGCTTAACATCTGTGAGCTGTTTGGCAGCCCATGTGAAGTGAGTTATATTCCTCCGTGTCCGCAGCCCAGTCCCACTAATTGGCACCACGTTGGCAATCCAAACACAGAGGTTAAGGTCTGAGCACACAGCAGGCACCAACTACGAGATTAGGCAGCTTTAGTTTTGAGGACATATGTGATAAATTAGACATTTGGTGTATGTAACTCCATTTAATTGCCCCGCCATCCTGTTCTGCCCTCAGAGTAAAATCGTAAATCCAAGCAAGCCAGCAAACTGTCAGCATTCCCTTGTCCAGCACACAGTTCCTGAAGGAGTAAGACACATTATTAAGTCCATTTTTAGTCAAAGCAATTTAAACAACTGCTTACATTTTAAGTTTATGCTGTTCAGTATTTTGTTTAAGTATAAGCTGAAGTGTTTGGGTGATAGGTACCAATATCCCTAAAAACAGAATCTTTCTCTTAACTCCAGTTTTTAACTCAAAATGCAACACTCCCACAAAAGGCAGTAACAACATAGTCTTATAAATCCCTAATAACAAGGCTCTTTTCTCTTTGTCTTTCCTTCTGCAGCTTCCCAACAAAGAGTACATAGCACCAAAGCTGACCCAAGAACAAGACCCATTAACTTTTAGAGAACTATGCTTTGTGCTGCCTCATGGTAAAATGTTTCTGTCTGAGGGCAAAAACCGAAAGAATTGGTTGTTAGATTTTAATATGTATCAATAAAGGAAAATTGATTTTTCACATCATCTGAATGAAAAAAGTCTAAACTATGAAGGAAAGAAACTTATGTTACAGTTTAGAAACTGTTTCTGATGTTTACACATCGCTTCAGTTTAAACAACTGCTTATGATGGGAACATGATGAAAGCTGTTGAGCGTGAGGGGAGATAGAAATGAAGACAAAAGAAGGATCTTTGCCAGAACTCTACCAGAAAACAGAATCACAGAGTCAGTCAGTTTGGGAGGTACCACTGGAGGTTTCCAATCCGATCAGCTGCTCAAAGTATGGCCAACTTCAAAGTGGAATGAGATTGCCTGAGGATATTTTAGATGAAAGCACAACATAGTGCAGTGCCCTGCAAAATCCACCTATAAAGAAGTTGTTCTTGCAAGCCAAATCATCCCTTCATTTGCCATTGCTCTGGAAATGGTTCAGTTTCAAGGCTGTTTTGAGAAGCAATACGGCCAGCTACTACCAAGAACCTGAGACAGTGAGAAGGAAACAAAGCTAATCCAAGTACCCATTAAGACCAAGGTTTGGAGAACTTCAGCTGATAGAAGGGAGACCTGAGGACAGGAAACTGCCTGAGAGAGCTTGGAAAGCCCAGCCCTCCCAAGATCCGTGTTTTATCTCCCCTTGGAAAGGTATGCTCAGCCCGTGAGAAAAAGGCAGCAGTGATATCAGGCCAGTCTGCATGAAAACAAACCCAGCCCCCCAGCACGTCTGCATTCCACAGCCTTGCTCACAGGGCTGGCTTTTTCCTTCTTGTGCAAGGAACCCTTGCAGAGTTAACATCCAGGTGGGTTCATGGTGTCTCAGCTGCCTCTCACACAGACAGCCTGCACACACTGCCAGCACTGCCTCTCTCACCTGCCCACTGACAAAGTCAAGCCAGTTTGACTTCTACAAAAAGGTGCTGCCAGTTCCCAGTGTCTGCACATGCTGTCAAGGATTTTGTCTTTGTCTTCTTTTATCCCCCGCCCCTGCTCTCCCTTTTGAGATCCCACCTGCAGTGCTGTTTCCAGTTCTGGGGTCCCCAGCACAGAAAGGATGTGGAGCTGCTGGGGTGAGCCCTGAGGAGGTCACAGAGATGCTCCCAGGGCTGGAGCCCCCCTGCTCTGGAGCCAGGCTGGGAGAGCTGGGGGTGTTCACCTGCAAAGGAGAAGGCTCCAGGGAGAGCTGAGAGCCCCTTCCAGTGCCTCAAGGGGGCTTGAAAAGAGGAGGGAAAGGGACTATTTATATGGGCAGATAGGGACAGGACAAGGGGGAATAGCTTCCCACTGTCAGAGGGCAGGGTTAGATGGGATATTGGGAAGCAATTCCATCCTGTGAGGGTGGGCAGGCCCTGGCACAGGTTGCCCAGAGAAGCTGTGGCTGCCCCATCCCTGGGAGTGTCCAAGGCCAGGTTGGACGGGGTTTGGAGCAACCTGGGCTGGTGGGAGGTGTCCCTGCCCATGGCAGGGGGTGGGACAGGAGGAGCTTTAAGGTCCTTTCTAACCCAGAGCATTCTGGGACTCTGTTATTGAAGAGCTTGGTGGACCAAGGAATCTGCCTGATGGAGCAAGATCCCTCCTCCCCAGAGATCCAATATCCGTGCCAGGCTACCCCTGCATCTGCCTCGGGCAGCAAGGACACAACCTTGTTTTTCCCATCACTTTGTAAGTCTTTAGGGTAAATCTTTTTTTACTCTCTTCTATAACTTTGAGAAGTAGAATAGGATCATGCCACATTTTTAAAATGCCAGACAAATTCCTCCTGCTTGAAGACACATTATCAGCAGCTTCTTTTAAAAATCACACCACTGCAAATAATTATATTGACACTTGAGGTGGGAACTGCTGTGCTGACATCTGAAAGAGAATGAAAAGAGACTGTGATGACTGCACAAGCTGGAAGAAACCAGCCTGGCACCAAAGACATCAACAGGGCAACTACTCTGCCCTTGACTGCATTCAGCCCCCCAGGCTGCCAGTTCAGGAGGTGCTAAGGTAACTCTTCAGCACTAATTCCTGCTGCTGCAGGAGTCAGTGGGGTGGTGAGGGCCAAAACCAGATAATAATCAAATGATACAGTGAGCTGCTTTATTAAGCAGCTCTCACGTGCACTTCTGAACACTCAAGCAGGTATCAAGTAAGCATTTATACTCAAAATAAATGTTTTCTCACAAAACCAAGTATAGAAAAAACACCAAACTCATGAGTTTCCTGAGAGCAATTCCTCTCCATTTAGAAAACAGGAGGGGTCCAAGAAAAAACTCCTTCTCTGCAGGGGAGGAAGGCAGGAAGGAAGGAAATGTGAATTACATACACCTCTGGATAAGTTCTCCTTTAAAAAAAAAGGAAGGAAATTAGAGTTAACTAAAAAGAGCATGTTTAGCATCACTGCACAAGCTGGGGACAAAAACCTCGGAAATCCTGGCTAAAGATAATGCTGCCTCCTCCTGTCACAGCTGGGCTTCCACACTCACTGTGCCAGGGGAAGGGGCCATTTTTCACCCGTTTAGAAGCAGCACCACTTTGAAGTTACTTACAAGTCAGAGTCACCATTTGATGGTCACCTCTCTCGATGTCATCCCATGTTTCTTTGTAACAGGGCTGTTAAAAAACATGTGTTTTCACTTTTTTATTATTATTATTATTATTAAAAAAGGATAACTCACAACTGAACAGAGACAAAGGCTCTGTTGATACAACAACATGTGGATTAAATCTGAAAGGAGAAGGAAGGCTGCTCTAGTAAACTGACAATCCTGCTCAGAGGGCTTATATCTAAATTAGTGTAATAAATCACGAGGAAAGATTTCTCTTTGGCTGAAACAACCATTTATTTAGGCATGGAACAAGAGCATTTGAAAATTGCTCTGGATACTGCACACAAAAGACTTTCTTTGGTTTTGTTCTTTTTTTGTTTTCTTTTGTGTTTTAAGCATATGCCCAAAGTTTTGCATTTGCTTTACTTAAAAATGTTTACTTTCTGGTGCTTAAACCTATGACAGCCAGATAGCACCACTGGGCTCTTAGCTAAATTGTTCCTACTGAAATAAGAGAAAAAAAAGAAAGGAAAAAAAGGTGCTTGCTCCATTACATCATCACATCAGGCAGAAAACTGCCCTAAATTTAAGCTTTCCCCATTAAGCTCCTCTCCTGTGTTTTTACAAACACAGTTCCCTTAACATCTATTAGCAGGGGGTTTTCACTCTTTTTTAAGCAGGAAACACTCAGCAGCTCTTGCTGCCTGCTCCTGTCACACAGCAATTTGTCCCAGCACAATAACCTGCCCTGTGAGAATCTCGGTCTCGGGGTAGGTGAACAGCAGGGAGGAGCTCAAGAAACCTCAGACACACCACTCGGCTCCAAGCAAGTGCCCAGAGCCAGCACTGGGCCCCCAGCACCCCCACCCCCCAGACACTGTGCTGCTGAGGGGAAAAAATCAGGACTTGGCAGAGCTTTTTAAGTACAACACTGACTGTAACTATTGATGGGACCAAAAACTGCCAGCATCTTCTTTAACAAAGACCAGACTGTACCTGGAACAGACTCCAGAGCTAAAGCAGAGATGATACCAGCATCTAATTTCCTTTATCACACCATGCCGTGGGGATGGCACTGGCTAACCCAGGCAAACCCATCACCACACGACACCAGCTGGTCTTCAAACAGCGACAAAGACCAAACCATCAGTCATCAGCAAATGAAACTTTCAGTTCCACAGAAATGCTCTGTGAGAAGATATTTCTAGGAGATGTTACTCAAAACTGGAAGAAAGTGTTTTATACAAGTAGGCTGGAGCCCCTCTTAAGTATGTTCTGTAATGTCACCGGCTCCTGGATTACCAGCATTTTTTAGAACACCCAAACTGTGGTAAAACATGAGAGGGATCTGGATATGGGATGGAGAATAACATTAAGGGGGTGTAGATTTTGCCTGAAGTATCCATCATTCACAGTGTCAATCCCAGTGTCATATGCAGAAATCATAAGAGTACAAGAAACACTCATGAAAATCATTAAAAAACACAATCCCCAGCCCCACAGATTAAATGCTTTAAGCTCAGTAACTGTAACTGTTTTCTCTCTGCCAGAGGAGTCCCTATGTATTCCATTCCACCTTAAAATCCATTTGCCAGTCAGACAAATAAAAGGTTCCTCAGAAACTCCAGTTGATGCAGTCACTGGGAAGCCATCCCAGACTGCCTTGTCTCTGCCATATTCCCGACTCCCTGAAACAATCCAGGGGCCACACAACAGCCCTGGGTCTGGGCTGGGCTGCTCCCTCTCCCTGGCCCGCTCCCTTTGCCCAGAGAAGCTGTTGACACCCTCCCAGGAGCATGGTGGGAGCTGGGAATCACACGAATGCCTACATTTATCCCAAGGGCTGGATTCTTAGGATACCTCTCCCAGACCTGACTGTAAGGCCTGTTCACCCTGTGCCCTCCCAGGCTGCAGGGGTCTCTCCACAGCACTGGTTCCCACACACCTGCAGCCACCCACATGGCTCCATAGCTAACCTCAGCTTCTGCTGCCTCTTCCTGCACTCTCCAGCTGGGACAAATGCTGGAGAACCCCTGAGCAGGAACATCTCAGCTTTCCTTCTACTGCAGGCAACCCCCCTTTGCCAAAAAGCTAAGGAGCTGTTCTAGTGGGACAGGAAGGGAAGGTGCAAAAGGAGATTAAAAACTAGGAGAGGAAAAAGATGGCCTGACCAGCACATTTTCTTATTACTCCACTTTGATTGAGAGTGGAGTCTTGTGGCCCACAGAGTTCATGGAAGCCCTACACAGTGATTCAGGACTCCGAGCAAAGTGCTGCCTCCTGGCTGGAGCACAGACTCTGCTTTGACAAACCCCTCTGAAGTCAGTGTTTACTGTCTTTACCCTGCAGCCAATAAAGCTGCACCTCAGAGTAAAAGCTCCCTGGCAAGGCAGATGTGCCAGTCCCAGGGGGAAGGAATCCTTCCCAGGGAGGAGAGGAGCTGGTCAGTCAGCTGGCCATGGCTGTTCCTGCCACATCACATCCCCACGCTGTGCCCCCTCTCCCATCTTAGAGAGGCACACGAGCAACCCAAGAAGTGCAGAACGCAGCTAACACCTGCACTGCTGTCACAGAAGGGGGAATTTACAGGCTGAGTAAAGCCATACCTTAAAGCTGAGGTTTATGCCCTGTAGGGATGGCTCCAGCCTAGGAAACATGCCCTGGGTTTTGCCAAGCCTCCCCAGTGTGGCTGTGAGTCAGTGCTAATTGCTCAGAAAACCTTTCGGGTCCCACTGGTTTGGTATGTTTTGTGAAAGCAAAACAAGGTATGTTTGGACAAAGGTAAGATTATGTTTATGTTTACAGACAATCTGACTCCTGCATATGAAAAATGCTTCTCCTACGACATAAAACTAAAAACATCAAGAAATCAAAAGTAATGCAAATGATCTGCCTCTATAATCTTGCCAGAACAGAAGCACCACCAAAGCAATAGAGCAATAATAATGGTCTTAAATTTGATTTCTCTGACTCCTGCTTTGTTCAGTATTTTAATTATATTTTTAAAAATTTCTAAAACACTTCAGATTTCAAAGCACATTTATATATTTGTTTAATTCTTCCAAGTTAAAAATCATTATCCTCTTTTTTACAGAAGGAAAGTGAAAGGAGACATGGCAAGCTATTTGTCAAAGACACAGACAGAACTGGTGTAAGGGCTGGTGTTAAAACCCAAGAGTTTCTGAAGCAACTTATTTTTTATAAAGTATTTACTTTTTTAAAGATAGCAACCAAAAAAAATTTCAAAATGTACATACATTCAGGATCAGGGCACTTTATGGAGCAAAATCCATGAGAAAAGCAAGTTACTCAAATTAATTAATTCACATTTGGAAAACTACAGTGAATTCTCTAATAGACTGTTGCTATGTTCCACATCCAGCACAAGCATGAAATCAGCCCACAGCACCGGCAGTCTTGCCTGGGATCATTAGCACCCAGGGCAATCCAGCTCAGGCTTCTCTTACTGCCCTGGGGACAAAGGACATTTGCATCAGGACTTTTCCCTGGCGAGCTGCTTTGGGAATGCGGCGGCTCGGCCTCCCCGTGGCTGAGTCCAGAGTGCCCTCTAACGAGGCTGCGGCTGCATTTCACTCACACGCAAAGGTGAGCAGCAAACCCCAAAATCAGCCTGTTCTCGTTAAACACCAAGCTTTGTTTCCATTCGGAAAGGGAAAAGCAGATGATACACACTAACTGGGGACGGCTCCTGCACAGACATAGTGCCCTGTATCATGTGAACCATCACTGAGAAGTATCACTACCAAAGAGAAGGACAGGAAAATTCACCGTTCTCCCATTCCAAGAGAAGAAAGGATACTGAATCAGACAACAGTTAATCCACTACAACTTTTTAAATTAACCTGAGTTCTACACAATCCACTTTATCTCTAAGAAACTGCTGGGTAACTTTTCAACACAGAATGTAGTTAAATCAATCTTTACAAAAATAAGTATCATGAATGAAGTTCACAAATCAAAATAGAATCCTCATAAATCTATTCCCTAATACAGCACTGTACCATAAAATACTGATCACTTGAAAGATGTCTGCACCTAAGAGCAGTCACACAAGCCACAGAGACGAAGCAGGACTGGCTACGTTTGTACAACGGGCCCTTGGTTTACTGTCCATGCCGTGGTTCATTGTCCAGTTCCCTTTCACTCACCTACATGAACCAATAAACTACCGTGCAAGGCAAAGTTCATATTAATTTGAGAAACAAACCCCACACTGATCCTCAGAATAGACATTAATTTTAATAATCTCGACATCACATTGTCAGAATAGGACCATTCCTCCCCCTTAAACATCTACCTACAGGTACAGCACAAGGGCACAGCAGCTCAGTGTGGGCTCAGAACAGCCTGTGCAGCTCCTGCCCCCTCCCTCCTGCTCTGTCCTGCCCCAAGGACACCCACAGGGATCCCCCAACACCCAGCCCGGGAGCACAAGGTGAAAACAATCCTTTCCCAAGCTCCTACAAGACAGGCTGGAAAGGGGCAGGAGTTCCTGAAGCTGTGCTGCCCCACCCGACCAGATGTGGAGTGTGCCCCCCGACCCTCAGAAGCCTCTGACCAGACCCAGCAAACTCACCCCAAAGGTCAGTGAAGGTGTTCCCTGCCGAGGGAGGTCTGGGGGTTCCCGCTGCCACCACGGAGCTGCAAGGAAGCAAAGAGGCCTGTGAGCACGTTGTGCCCCTGCCCACACAGCTCCTCAGCCCCACGGCCCCAGCCAGCACCCGGGCCAGTGCAAGCTTGGGAAGACAGACTGGTAGGCAGCAAATACTTCCTTGAACCAGTCTTGCACACTTGCCAGCTTTTTTATGTCCTGCTAAATATCTTTACTGTAATGTTCAGATCATGAGGTGCTTTGTGGGGAGACTCCACAGCAGTGCCCCCACTGAGGGGCAGCTCCGATCTCTGCTCTCTGTGAGCAGGGACAGGACCCAGGGAATGGCTGGAGCTGTGCCAGGGCAGGCTCAGGTTGGATCTCAGGGAAAGGCTCTTCCCCCAGA
>JAWWEU010000038.1:10690703-10711143 GCA_035583155.1 Acropternis orthonyx | reverse complement strand
ATGATGCTCTGGGGCACAGGGTGGGATTGTTGGGGTGTCTGTGCAGGGCCAGGAGTTGGACTGGATGGTCCTTGTGGGTCCCTCCCAACCCAGGATATCCTGTGATTTTAAGTGGGTAAGAGTCACCAAAGACCAAGAAGAACACCATGCTGATGTGATGAACCACTCAGAGAACCGGTGTCCTGACCCACACAGGTTCTCCACTTCAACAAACACAGCACCACCAGAAAACCTCCACTCTCTCCACCGACTGACCCAGTGGCCACCACTGCTCCCAGAGAGCCCCAGACAATGATGCTCTTGGCTCATGAAAACCTGCCCTGCTCCAGCTGACACAGCAGCTTTGGCCTGGCCAGCACAGCCACACTGCCCTTCTCAAACACCAAAACCCATTTCCTCCTAGTTTGTAACAGGGGGAGATCTTAGTCCCCAAGGAATATATTCCGAAAATGTACAGGCAATTGTATAAGCCAAGAGAACCCACGTGGAGCAGTTTGGCACAGCCAGATTTCCCCAGCAGTGCAGTCCCTCCTGTGCACTCGCTCAGGTGTTCAATCATTCCTCACATCACTGCTGCGTTCCTGCCAACTCTTTTCCTGACAAAACAGCTCATTCCTTGAGGAGGTTCAAGCACAGTCTGACATGACAAAGATCAGCAGTGGACAGACAGTGTCCTGCTTGTTTTGAAAATGAGACTTTTCCTCCATGAACACGTAACCAAAATAAGGCTCAATGAATTTGTGTGAAAATCAAAAATTACCAGAAAGTGTCTTTTGAACCACAGAACGGGAAGTTTCAGCACAGAATAAAAAGCGTGAAAAAATGTAAGAGCAAATTAACCTCTGAAATGAGTAACTGAATTGCAGTTATATGCAAAGCTTTAAGGGTAAGCCCTTCTAAGATATTCTGCTTTTGAAGGCAAGATGAGCAACAGCCAAGAATAAATCACATTGTGTGGGTACCACTAAGCATGGAATGAGAAAAAAAAAGGGTTATATTAATCAAAAAAGTCTAAAATTACAGCAGCCACACGCTTAGACTTAACATGAAGGGTGACTGTATCCTCGGCAGAGCTGGAGATCTAATAAAATTACTGAAATGCATGCAATCCATGTAGAGCCCAAGTCTCACCTGCTCTCACAAACAGACTCAGTGAGGGACTGGAGCACTGGGCAGACAATCTGGCTGCTCCACTATGACAGAAAAAAGAGGCTTTGCTGCATTTTTTACATCAGTCGCTACCCCCACGAGAGGGGCAGGTAAGGCCTGCAGGAACAGCAGCTCCTGACGAGGACACCAACACCAGCCACTCCTGAGAGATCAATTTAAAGTCAGTTCCAGTGCTGTTACTGTTCAAATGTTTACACAACATAAATTAGAACTTTTTTCCTTTGCTTAGTTCTTCCATTATTTGTATCTACTTTTTCTTCATTGGCAACTTCCTTCTTCGAGATCCACAATGTGGTAAGTATAGGGAATACAGAACCTTGTCCAGAGGGATATTGGCCAGTGAAGGAACAGGACTTTCAGGTTTTACAGGTGATCAGACAGAACCTGAAGGATTTTCAACTGTTCCTGGTCTGATCAGATTCCAAAACACTTCATCTTTCTTTAGCTTCATCAGGCCTCCTCCTCCTCCTTGGAGAAGACACTGCAATGATTATTCTGTAAAAATTAGCAACACAGGAGGTTTTTTCTGTTACAAAAATGTTTTTGAGAACAGTAACTGCCTCAACCCTCAAACAGGTCTGTCTCTACTTAGAGCCACCACCAAGGGTTGTGTCCAGAGCAACAGCCTGAGCAAATGGCAAAGCTGAGACTAAATAAGTTGTTAACGGCATAAGCAGGGTTTACTGCTTGATTTTTACCTGCAGCCCATCAAGTACCATTTGCCCCAAATCACCTAGCAGGTAGTGAGCACAGCTGGGAAAGGATTCCCTACTCCTGACCCCAAACACCTGGACAAGACTTTCACCTTCCAGGCTCAAGTTAATGCAACACCAAACCTCCACATGGATTCCAAAAGAAGGAAGACTTTTATCCTCTGAGAAAACAGCCTTACAGACTTCTGATACTCCACATATACACACTCCCCTCTTTCATTTTTCTGCAAGATTTTTATCACTGACATCTACCATAGTTCCTCCAACATTGTATCTATTTATTAGACATTCATTCAATTAAGAGATTAAAATGAGAACCAGCAGGATGTTCATCCCTCAGCACATGTCCTGTTTCCATTCATGTATTTCTGTTCCTCAGAGACTGCTCAGTTCCTCTGTGTTCAGTCAGTGTTTCTGGTTACCAAGGGAGCTGCTTGAGGGCTGTCAGAGCACCAAGAACCCTCAGAGAGCTACAAAATAATGTTTCACTTAAAGGCATGGTATATAAACACAGTAATTAACTTTTGAATCAAATTATTAAAACTTGGTTCGGAAGAACACTAAAAGGTCTCTGTCACTAGCCCAAAGGTGGCCTGTGTCCCCTCATTCCCTCTCCTCCCAGGCTACATCACACACCAGCAAGTTAGTTAGTGCATGGTTGGATAAATTATTTATTCACAGGAGCAACGCTTCAGTTGTCTGAGTGCACAGACCCGATCCCCTGGGAGCTGGGCTCTCCCTCTGCCCGAGGATCCCAGCTGCCCCACCACAGAGCTGAGAGCTCACAACACAGGGCCCACTCCCTGCTGGCCCTCACCTCTCTCCAAGCTGCCTTTAGAGAACAACAGAAACTGCCCTGGTTCCAGCTTTGCCAATTCCTCTTTGCCACTCAAAGGAGCATTTTGAAGCGTCCAGCTGAGCCCTGACCCTTCACACGTGCCCCAGGCACTGATCTGATGTGGTATCAGACCAGCTGCGTGTTTGACACTACACGGAGAGCTGAGAAGTTTCCTGCAACTGCTGAAGCGTCACCACCACCACAGCTGTGCAGGGGAGTGTCAGGATGTCTCCCAGAGAGTGTTACTGCCCTAGAAACTCCAGACATAGCTTTTCTGATGGAGCATTTACATTCCAGAAGATAATTTTTGCTGGTTCTGCTCCACATGCTAAAATTTGATTATTCCTGTTCTTTTGCTTGCACATACTGTGAAAAAACACACGGAATCAGAAGTCCTGGCTATGAGTGATGGCTCAGGCTGTCCCCAGCCATGGGCACGTGCCTGCTTCCATGTAAAACCAGGGAGGCAACGAGCCCTCAGAGGGCACCAAAATGCACAGGGTTATGTTAGAGGCAGTTTCGCTGCTCATGGGAGCACAGGGAGATTTATTATTTACTTTAACTAAAAGCAACTATTTCAGAGTGAGTCAGTGGATCCTTCAGCTGGCCCTGTCATCCAACACCTTTTAAAAATCCTCCTGCCTCCAAAGCACCCTCACCCTGAGACTGATCCAGCTGGAGATGTCCCTGTTCACTGCAGAGGGTTGGAACAGATGGGCTTTAAAGGTCCTTCCCACCCAAACCATTCCACGATTGAGACAAACTCCCAAAATCCCTTTACAAGCACCTGATGAGGTACACAATGACAGGAGAAAGTCCCAGCAGGAAAACTCTGCTTTTGCTGAGCATAAAACACTTAAAAAGCGGCCTTTGCTGGGAATCCCTTCCTGACTTCCCATCTGGATCAACTGCAAATGTATGTGGACAAGAGAGTAAATGTGGGAGGGGATTCCCTGCGCTGGCACAGCACAGCTGTTTGCCCACCTCAGTGCCTGCTCTCTGTGGCCAAACTGATGATTTAAACAACAGTGGAGGAAGAAACCCTTCCCTAATCTAACTCTCCTCTGGAAGAACAGCCTGTGGAATTCCCCCACGAAGAAGAACTTCGTCCAAAAGCATAAGATTGCTGAAACCAGTCTCAACCTAGAAAATCAGCCTTTCAGCAACATTAAAAATAAGCCCCTGCTATTTCTGCAGCCCAAGAGCCTGAGCAGAGCCCAGGAGGTGCCTCAGGGATGATCTCCCTGAGCTCCCCAAGCCCCTTGCCCGGCCTGGCCCCAGGGCCCTGCCCAAGACTCTGCTTTGTTATGGCTGAGCTGAGGAGCTCCAGACACTGACAAGCCTTTAACCTCTCCCTGAACCATTCCTGGAATTAACCTCCATCACTGCTGGGAAATTGGGTCACACTGAAAAGAATTCGTGCAGCTTTGACTCTCATTTACTGGATCCCATTGTTGGAAAGGCTGACAGGATCCAGCTCTAGGATGACTTTCCCATAGGCATGGATTTCCACAGAGTGGCTGAGTCACTCCTGAACTCTCTTCTCTTGGATGTGCCTGAATAAACCGAGCTCATTAAGGGCTTATTTTCCAGAACTGGAGCATTTTTGTGGCCTACTCTAAGTTCTCCAGTGTTTTCCTATCTCACTGGAGAGCTCCTGTAACTGGAGATGCTCTGGCAGCCTGACCTAACAACCACGTGCACACACACCACCGCTGCAGCTCCATTTCCTCTAGAAAGAGAAAAAAGGCACACGATCAACTCTTCCCACAGCTGGTGCACCTCCATCCTGCCAGTGCCCCTGTTTGTGGTGGGAAGATCTCCTGGGCTCCAGCCTTCACTGCCACTTGGAGCCACCAGCCAGGCACAGCAGGAACACCCTGAGTGTCACCCAGTGTGTGTCAGCAGGGACCTCGAACAGCAAAGGTGACAAACCTGCTCTGGGCTCGGGCCCACCCTGCACACAGACCTGGGGAGCGGAGGAGCTGCCTCCCACTCACTCACAGCTCCCAGTCAACCACTGGTGAGGGATTTTTTAAACCCTTTGTTTAATCAAATTGTCAGGTCACGTTAGAGTACAATTCCTCGGATAATTCCAAGTGTGTGACACTAAGTGTGTCATCAGTTGACTTAACCAGATGCTGAAATCCCCTCACAAGAAGGAATACTGGGGGGAATCTCTTTTCCAAGCACAAGTTGTTCATGCACTTGCAGTATTTAATTACTCACGAGCTTTTAACTGCTCATTTCATTTTATTCCTGCTGCTGACCTACTGACGACCGCACTTTCCTAAAACAGATGTTATCTTTCCAGGTGTGGTCACCCCTTCCAGTCCCGCCGACTTTACCTTCCCGTTCTCCACAGCCTTTAAAGGCCGGTGGCCCGGAGCTCACCCGGTGCGTGTCCGCGCGGTGCGGCACTAATTACAGTCATTAGGGCCGGGCGCCCCGGGGGGGCCGGGGGGCTTTATCTGGGCCGGCACCGGACACCGACCGGGCTCCCCTCCCCTTCCCGGCCCCGTTCCCGGCGCCATTCCCAGCCCCATTCCCTGTCTATTCCCGCCCCGTTCTCGTCCCACTCCCAGTGCCATTCCCGGCTCACTCCCAGTGCCATTCCCGGTGCCATTCCCGCCCCGTTCCCATCCCATTCCCGGCTCATTCCTAGTGCCATTCCCGCCCCATTCCCAAGTGCCATTCCCGGTGCCGTTCCCGCCCCATTCCCGGTGCCATTCCCAAGTGCCATTCCCGGTGCCGTTCCCGCCCCATTCCCAGTGCCATTCCCGGTGCCGTTCCCGCCCCATTCCCAGTGCCATTCCCGGCCCGTTCCCGGCTCATTCCCAGTGCCATTCCCGGCCCGTTCCCGGCTCATTCCTAGTGCCATTCCCGCCCCGTTCCCGGTGCCGTTCCCGCCCCATTCCCGGTGCCGTTCCCAGCCCATTCCCGGCCCCTCCCGGGACTCACCTGCCGCCGGCCGGAAGTGCCCTCAGCCGCGGGACGTCGCTCAAACCCTTCCGCGCGGGAAACGCGAGCAGCGCCGGAACTCCCCGCGCACGGCCCGCGCGCCCCCGCCGGTCCCCTTTCGCGGGCGGCGCGCATGCGCAGGGCCGGCAGGGGGCGCTGTGGCCCGCGCAGCGCGAGCCGGGGGGCGGGGCGGGGCGGTACCGTAATTGCCCGAGAGCGGCGGCGGTGCCCCCACCGCCCTGCCTACCGTACTTACTGTAGCTACCGCGCAGCACAATGCGGCCGTGAGAACTTTTATCTTCTAAAAAGCCCCAAATCGGCGCTCCGGGCGCGCACCGGGGGCGCTGCTGCCGCTGCTGCTGCCAGCTCTCCGGGTGCCCTGGGCGAGCAGCAGCTCACCGGTGCCCGCTCAGGGCGGCCGCCGCCTTCGCCGCTCTGCCCCGACGGCTCCCGGGGTCCCTGTCCCCCTCCCGGGGTCCCTGTCCCCCTCCTTGTGACCGTGTCCCCCTCCTGGGGTCCCTGTCCCCCTCCTTGTGACCGTGTCCCCCTCCCGGGGTCCCTGTCCCCGGGCTCCGCCGTCGGGGGAGGAGCGGAGCGGCCGCCCCTCCCCAGTGCCCGTCCCGGCAGGTGAGGCTCGGGCTGGGCTCAGGTGAGCTCCGAGTGAGCACCAGGTGATCCCCGGGTGATCCCAGGTTATCCCCGGGTGACCCCCAGGTGATCCCAGGTTATCCCCGGGTGACCCCGGGTGTTCCCGGGTGACCCCCCGCCCATGGCGTACCGGGAGCTGGTGCGGCGCTGGCACGAGGGGGTGCGGGCGGCCGAGCGGGGGCTCTGGGAGGCGGCCCTGGAGAGCTTCGGCAGCATCCCGGAGCCACCGGCGCGGATCCGCTTCAACGTGGGCTGCGTGGAGCTGCTGGCGGGGCGGCCGGAGGCGGCGCGGAGGGTGAGCGGGGCACGGGGGGCACGGGCAGGGGGACACCGCGGAGCAGCCCCGCCGGGCTGGGACAGCACACGGGGGACAGGCAGGATGGGCACAGAGGGATCGGGCAGTGACAGCCACAGGGATGGGAAGGGATGGGGGGACAGGCAGTCACAGTCACAGGGACGGGCAGTGAGAGAAGGGACAGGCAGTGACAGCCACAGGGATAGGCAGCGACAGAGGGGACAGGCGGTCACAGCCACAGGGATGGGCAGTGAGAGAGGGGACAGGCGGTCACAGCCACAGGGATGGGCAGCACAGAGGGGACAGGCAGCGACAGAGGTGACAGGTGGTCATCAAGGGGGACAGGCGGTCACCGGGACAGGCAGTGACAGAGGGGACAGGCAGTCACAGCCACAGGAATGGGCAGTGACAGAGGGGACAGGCAGTCACAGCCACAGGGACAGGCAGGGAGAGAGGGGACAGGCGGTCACAGCCACAGGGATGGGCAGCACAGAGGGGACAGGTGGTCATCAAGGGGGACAGGCGGTCACCGGGACAGGCAATGAGAGAGGGGACAGGCAGTGACAGTCACAGGGACGGGCAGTGACAGAGGGGACAGGCAGTGACAGAGGGGACAGGCAGTGACAGCCACAGGGATGGGCAGCACAGAGGGGACAGGCAGTGACAGAGGGGACAGGCAGTGACAGCCACAGGGATGGGCTGCAACGGCTCCCCCATGTCCATCTTTAAGGGGGTGATGCTGAAACCCCAATTAAAATCCAGTGTTTCATGTCCTGCTCGCCCAAGAGGAATGCAGGTGGCAATGGTGCTTTAAGGAAAAGGTGTTGGAGAGTCAATCATAGAAAAGTGAAAAAGATTGAAGTTAAGAAGGTTGTGGTACTTGGGAACATGGTTTAGCAGTGAGTTTGTGGTGTTGGGTTAATGGTTGGACTTGATGATCTTTGAAGTCTTTTCCAACCTTGATGTTTCTGTGATTCTATAAATACTATTAAAACCTAGGTAAGTGGGAAATTTCAAGGTTTAGCCAAATAATTTGGGAACAAGTAAGGAGATAATAGGAACAGAGAGACCTTGAATTAGATACTAGAAACTGCATTTGGCAGTGTACCTGAAGTTTTACTCAAGCTAAATCAGATGAAATTGTGTCCTTTAGGTGAACTTATCTCACTGTAATGTGAAAACCACACCTCTTTGTAGCTTTAAATCAAAGCAGGCAGGAGATTGTCCAATCGCTGTTGTGTAGGGATGGATTTGGAAATGAGATGTGTGTATTTTGGAGGAACAAACGTGCTGCTTGGCGGTCGAGACTGACAAAATGAACTGTGGTGCTGGAAAACTGCTGCCTTTGGGAAATGAGAGCAGCTGCCCTGAGGAAAAGCCTTTTGGTGACAGCACCTGGCCTGTCTGCACACCCCTCTGTCTGTCTGTCAGGGCCCAGGGAGGAGATGCAGATAAGCCTTTCCTTAAACAGCATGAAGAAGAGCTGAGGCTGTGCTGGAGGGGCCAGGGCAGAGCTGGGGGGCCGGGGCAGGGCACTTGCAATTGGGGCCACACTTGGGTGCCCAAGAGAGACTTTTCAGCCCCAGTCAATGGGCACTGCCTGGGAAGAGGCTCAGCTCTACTCCCGTGTGGGTCAGAGGGGTTGGTGGTTGTTGTTTTACGGCACAGTCGGGCAGGCGGTCCCAGCCGGGTCGGAGAAACCAGGCACCACCTCACCGGGAGACAGGGTCACTGCCTGCCCTCCTGCTGCACAGCTTCGCCCAGCAATGCCACCCCTGGCCCAGCAGGCTCGGGGAAGTCTGGGCTTTCAGGACCTGTTATCTCCATGAGGTCTCCACAGTGATAAGTGAAGGACACTCAGGCAGCTTTCCCAGCACAGAGTTAACTTTGAACCGGCAGCCACGAGCTGCTGCCAGCTCTGCTGGTGCTTACCTGTATCTAGCTGTGAAACTGAACCAGAAATACTGACTTAGAGGCCACTGTGTGCAGCCCTGCAGCTCCCTCCCTTGCACCCTTTCGTGTACTCCTCACCGTGTGCTTCACACAGCCTTCCCCAGCCTGACCAGTCCTGCTGTCCTGGCAAACTCTGTTCCAGCCTACACAGTTTTCCCATTCCAAGATGCCAGGTGGCCAGTGTAGCTCAGGTGTGGCCAGTCCATTGCAGCAAGGAGGGATAAAAACTTGAGGCTCAGCTCGCACAGAGCCAAGACCTGAAAGCTATGCCTGTGCTGTGTCCGGCCCCTCAGGGCTGGGCACAGGGACTGCCCCTGCCAGGGCAGCTGGGGCAGGGCTGGATGTGCCCAGGCAGTGACAGGGAGATCCTGCTGAGCCTTGGGATGTGCTGGTGTTTTTCTCCTCAGGCCTTCGATGAGACTGTTGCAAAGGACAACTCCCTGGCCGTGGGCTACTTTCAGAGAGGGTTTGTCCACCTGCAGCTGGAAATGTGAGTGAGGTGCACAGCCAGTGCAGTTCTTGGTTCTCTCCTTTCAGCCACACTTTATTCCTAAAGCTAAATTATTCCGTCATTCTAAAACTGACTTCTTCCAGCAATCCTAAACAGTTCAGAGGGTCCCCTTTAGCCTTGTAGATGGTGTCACAGGTCAGCAAGTCTTATCTCTGAGAGGACCTGCACGACTCTGGGGCCCCAGGGGTGGCTGACATATGACATTGCTGTCCCATACACACAGGGGCTCCTGGGGCTGCCAGGGTCTTATGTTGCCATTCAGATTTTCTTTAGGAACTAAAAAAATATAATTGGGCTGCTTGGTGTGTCTTCACATGACACATGTGAGTCTGGCCTTCCTAAAATGTAGTCTGCCCACAGTGTCTGACTGTCACTCTCTGCTGACAGCTGATAAAATGTTGAGATTGCTCCAGTAGTGTCATGGGATTGATTACTCATTGTTTCCATGGTTAAATCACAGTGACAACCTGCTCAAAGAGGTGCGTGAAGTATTTTACAGATCTCTTCTTACCTCTGAGGTTCAGTTATTCTCGTTCCTGTTATTTTCACCATGTTTTCCACACCTTAATTTCCACAAAATGCCTCTCTGTTTTGGGGAGGGAGTTAAAGTGAGCAGTTCTGCTCTCACAGCTGGCCTGTCGAGCAGCTACAGGCTCTGTGCCTCTGCCCATGGAGCCCCAGTCGGGGCTGGTGGAGCCCCAGTCGGGGCTGGGGGAGCCCTGGCCAGCTCACTGGAGCTGCCCTGCAGCCAGGAGAAGCAGAGCACGTGTGGCCCAAGCACACACACACTGCAGGGCTCTGCTTTTACCTCCTGCCCAAAGAGCTGATGGCCACCAGCACCCCAGGGCTTCTTCCCTCACCAGATGCTGCTGCCACCCTCCCACCCCCACCTGGGCACCTTCCCTTGGGCAGGGACCCACTGCACAGCCTGTCCTGGACCCTTCCTTTCACCATCTGCAGCCTCAGTGGGAACCTGCTTGGATTTCAGTTGTGCAGCTAGGGCAAATGCAGAGTAATTCCCTCCGTATGCCTAGAGTTTTCCTAAATTTCTGCTCTTGTTTCTCTGGCCATGCCCTCACTGCTCACTGTCAGTGGAGTTCCCACAGCATTCCCAGAGCCCTCACTCCTCCCAGACATGTGCTGGGGCAGCACTGCCAGCAGCAGCCTGGGCAAGGAGCTCACAGCCTTGGCTACTCCTTGTTCTCTATATTTTTCTCCTTGGAATTGCATCTGTTGCAGGGATCAAAGCCTGTTTATCCCAGTCAGTAAAACAGTGCAGGTAACCCCAGAGGAGAGACACACCACGTTCGTGTTGTGCTAATTACCAACGGGGAGGACAGGGAATGGTCTGTGGTGGCAAGAGGACACTTCTCTGGTGCAGCTCTCCTCACCCAGGCTGCAGAGCAGAAGGCATGTTATTTGGTTGATTTTTGAACTTCTCAAACAGTCTTCAGCTTTTTTAGTCTCAGTTTCTGCTGTCACCTCTGCCCTGCAGGTACGAAGATGCTCTCTCTGACTATCACATGGCCTTCAGTCACTTAAGACAAAATCCCTTCATCGATTACAAGCAGCTGGGGCTGAGGCACATCCTCTATGCCTGGGAGGTAAGAGCCTGTCCCAGCAATCCTCCACTCTCTTGGGGGATTCAGCAGCAGGTATTGGTGACCCAAGAGTATTTCAAGACAGTTCAGCAAAACACTAAAAGAATTCTGCTTGCACTTTTTTTTTTTTTTTAAAGTAACTTAATCATAAAAGTCATAAAAAAATGTCATATCTGGAGAGTTTGGCAAATTTCACAGTTTGGAGAATGAAATTATTCAGAGCAAATGCACAGGGATTTGTATATTGAGGGTTTTTTATCGTCTCTATACATAGACACAGTGGTGGCTGCCCCATCCCTGGGAGTGTCCAAGGCCAGGTTGGACAGGGCTTGGATCAACCTGGGCTAGTGGAAGGTGTCCCTGCCCATGGCAGGGGGTGGCACTGCATGAGCTTTGTAGTCCCTCCCAACACAAACCAGTCTGGATGCTGTGTAAATTTACACTTACATGCCTGTAAGTTTGGTGAGCTCCTCAACTCTAAGAGCTGAAACAGGTTGAAACATAGACAGATGAGAACAAAACTGGTCCATAATGCAGGCTCTAGGAAATCCAGGTGCATGAAAGCCTGACTTTCCAACTGCAGCAACTGATCTTAATAGTCCCTCTGTGCCTGGACTTAGCCCCTGCTGCAGACTGAATTCACTTCTATTACACTTCATCCTGCAGCTGTTGCTGTGACACAGAGTCAACCTGCCCCATTCTGTTCCAGAAAGATCTAAATCTGAATTGATTGTAAATTTTTTGTAATATTTGGAATGCAAAAGACTCCTAGAAACTGTCCTTTACTGCAAGAGCTCATTTTGTCTTCTGACTTCAGTCCACACAGAGGTTGAAAAGCAGATACAGGGAAGAGTATTTAACCCTTATTTCCGTGGGAGTGAGGAGTCATTGTGTAACTCCAGTCAAGCTTATCAAGCAGTTTTCATGCACCTTATAGCTGGCAGAAGGAAGCTATCCTTGGCATCTGTGAGATTACCCAAACCCCCCTGGTTTTAACAGTTTCAATGCCACGGCTCTGCCTTCTCTGAGCTCACACACTTGGAAGTGACAGGTTCCCTTTGAAAGGGGCAGGGCTGCAGGAGTGCCCTGGGGCCATCCAGGGCAGGATTGTGCCCTTCCTGGTGTGAACACACAGTCCCTCACTCAACACATCACCAGGACATGTGTTGGTCCTCCAGACTCAGTGCCCTGATTCAACTGTATCTGGCTCCTACATTGACCTGCAGCTCGTTTTTCCAATTACACAAACATAATCCTCCAGCAGAACCATGCCATCAGCTCCCTGTGCATGGCCTCTCACATGCTGAAGCTGATCTTCTCCTGGGAGATACGTGTATGCTTTGAAAATCCAGAAATATTTGCCTCTTGCAAGGCCGTGCCGCTTCTGACGGAGTGAGAGCTGCTGCCTTGCCTCTCCAAGAGGGAGCATCTCTGCAGCTCTTGGACACGCTCAGGGCTGCAGTCCCAAATCCCCAAACAGTCTTCTGCTGCCATGAGCAAGGAGTAAAGAGAAGCATCCCATTAGCGGCACCTCTGTGCCCAGCAGGGCTTGCAGCCAGACGCACAGAGCAATTTGCAGGCTGATAACCCTGTCACAGAAGATAACGAGCTGTGGCTCCTGGGTCTCTCTCTGCCTGTAGCCCAGCCGGTTTCCCACACACTGACTGCTGGCCAGTGACAAGGAGAGATCTCCCACTCTTAATCCAGCACATAGACCAAGGCTCCCCAACACCTTGTCTGCAACACTCCCACACCCTGCGCTTCACCACTGAACAGGCTGACATGCTGCTGAAGGGTAACAAGCAACAATTTGCACATTCACAGCCCACTAGAACGTGAAATAGTCTCAGTTAAGTTATTTTGCAATGACAGGCAGTCAACATTACAAAAAAATAGCACCTAGTTGCATGCAGAAAGAATCGCAAGGAAAGCTTCCTGGCCATTCAAATGCAGGAAGGATCAAATTTAAACTGTGTGGTACCAGACTCTTTACCTGGTGTCCCCAGGTCCCTCCTTGCCTTGACTAGAGCCAGCAGCTCCAGCACACCCAAAGCTCTATCTCTCTGTGCTCTGATCATGAGGCTTTGTCAGCTGTGCTGCTCAGAGTGCCTTTCCCGTTGCTGTATAGGAGGTGTTTCAGTGCCTGGTTTCTTGGCTGAGTGCAGTAGGTCGTTTTGGGTGTCCCTTGGTCCCAGTCCTTCCCCTGTGCCCACCAGGTCCTGTACAACACTGCAGCAGTGCAGTGCCACCTGCAGCAGTGGCAGGAGGCCAGAGTCACCCTAGAGAAGGCTGTTGTGTGGAGACCTGAAAGAAGAACAGCAATCCTGGACCTGGCCCTTGAGCGGGTGCAGGTAAGACCCTCGCGTGAGTTCCTGGGTATGTGCTTTGGGCTGCAGTCCAGACACGTGAGACAGGACTGTGCTGATGGTTCTGTGTTGGGGTGTTCTTGTCTACCCCCCTCTTTGCTCACCTGCTAACTGAGTCTCAGCCCTTTGCACGTGATGCTCTGCCAAAGCAGTGCTTCAGGTAATGGAGGAACTCCGTCACCCCCCGGTGCTTCATGGCCCAGCAGCACCATAGTGGAGAATTCTGGGATGACCTCTCAGGCTGGGGAGGTTTCTTCCTGGTCCCTCCTGTTCAGGAGCTCATTTCTATTCACACTTGTGCTGCAAGCTCCATTGCCTTGTGCATCCTTAAGTGCAGAACCCCTACAAGGGCAGATCTGGAGAGTCTCCCTTCAGGTGACAGTGACTGACTCCTCTGAGTCCCTTTGGCCTCAGCAACAGCTGTCTCAGGTGGCAGCTCAGATACTAATGCCAATCTCATTTAGAGCTTAAGTAGGGTGTGAAAGTATTTCGAGGACTGCTTTAAAGTAATAGTTTCCTGTTAGACTCCTTTATCAGGATCAGGAAACATTTGCAGATTTCTGATTTGCTCTTCCTGGAGAATTCATTAGTTTGCTACCTTCGTACTTCCTTATTTGCATACTTTTCAAGAGATGATCACTTTGTTTCTAATCTGGTCATCTCTTTAGAATCATATTTGTGCTTTACCTCAGTGTATTATTTATGTTTGCTAATAGCATGCTACTCGGTGGCTGAACAGAGAAAACACTTGAAGTCAAATAGAAAAACTGTCCAGAAAATTTGTTTAATAAACCTTCCTGGACTGCCTCCCTTCCCCCCCATCCCATGGACAGTGTTAGTCCTTGACTGCACACCAGAGAGTGGCTCCTGAGCTCTCAGTTTGCATGTGCTTCTTGAGCCTCAGTGCCCTTTGTCAAGTTCACAGCCGTAATTTTTGCCCCAATGTCTTCCTGGAGCTGCTCTTGCACACCAGGGGAAGCTGCATTTGCTTTTCACTGCTCTGATGTTTTGTTTAATATTAATTGATGGCTTTTCCCTTATCTGCTCTCCCCACCCCAGGACCGCCTGTTTTTAGAGCCCATGCAGGTTCCTCTTGGGGAACTTTTCAGGCCACGAAAGAAGGAAGTTGAACAGCTGGATTCCAAAGATTTCCTGGGGAAACCCAAGGTAACAGGCATGTAACCATTAACGGCAGCAGATTAAAATCCTACCTCTGCCAGCTCCAGAGCTGCTGGCCACTGCACTGACCACTGTGCTGGGGTGACCCAGGAGCAGCCAGTCCAGGCATCTGAGACATAGAAGCCAAAATTTGTTAGAATTGTCACATCTTCTATCAAAAGTGCACTTTGGCACTAAAACCCCTTCCCAATCTTGGTCACTTTAAAGTCTGAAAGGGCCAAGGAGATACTCAGGGAGCCCCTGGTTGCCCTCTTGCTTACAATGACATCTTGAAGAAGAGCACATTCTTCCAGCTCAGTCCTGCATTCCCAGTGGGACAGGTGGGCACCTGGGACACAAATGCTTTGTCACATCCCCTAACACAAGCCAGCAGAGAATTTCCCTGACCCCTTGTGTGACCACTGTGGTCAGCAGAAGTGTCACAGGCCAAAGAGCTCCAACAGGAATAAAGGAAAGGGAAAGTGATTAATTCATGTACTTTTAAAGAAATCTTGGAAAGACTTAAAAAAAAAGGGACCATTTGGGGAATCCAGCTCTGCCTTCTGCACTGTATGCACAGCTCTACATTATGCCTGACCTTAGGGTGTCAGAAGGAAATGGGTCTGAGTAGATAATCTTGGATGAAGTTTGGGAGTCTCTTCATCCATCCTGGATTCACTCATTACTTTGTCCTCCCAACAGGTGATCTCATCCATCATTCCCAATGATGAGTACATTGGCTTTGAGCCTCTCAGGCCTCAGGTGAGCAGGACACATCTGTGAAAGGAGGAATGGAGCTGTCAGGGAGCTCCAGGGAGGGGCTCAGATCCTGACACACAAGGGGAAGAGTGTACTGTGGGAAGAACCAGCACACTGTCAGCCTGGCTCCGTGGGGATGTTCAGAGCCAGGCAGTGGGCGCAGCACTGGCTGGAAGGGACTCAGTGATGGGAGTCTCTGGCCCTTTGGAGGTGCATCTTTGTCACTTCACCGTGTCAGAACAGCAGCGGAGACTTTGCTGTGCTTAGTGTGCCTTTGGCCAGCACCTCAGTAAATCTGTGAGCATAAGCACAGTTGCCTTGCTCAATAATAGCAGTTTCTTGGAACCAGGGAAAGGGAGGAGATTTTGTTACTTGCTTCCTGATGAGGTAAAAAGGGAGGGGAAGAAACAGAAGGTACTTCCTGCTAAGGTGTGGTGCAGCAGACATCTGTCTGGGGGGTGTGGAGTCACAGATGGGGTCAAAGACAAAGTACCTCAGTGTGGTGTTCAGAGGGACAGGAGATAAGGTGGCACTGCTGCTGGATGAGGCACTGTCATAAATAGATGCTGTTGTTTCTCCCACAGAAGCAGGGCTTTTATGAACCCAGTGCTGATGCTCTGCGGTGAGTGTTCAGTCCCACCTTGGTCTAACCCTCCTCTCACTATTTCTGTTCAGAAAGCCGTGTTTTGTTCTCTGGTGTCTTTGGGTGAAGATTCTGAGGGACCCACACCCACTTCTCAGCAAGGGTGGAGTGAATGACAAACACGTAAAGGCTTGTGTGGCCTCAAAGAAAACTGAGGGTCCCTGGCATCTCTCGTGCAAGAATCTCTGGGCAGTTTGCAAGAGTGTATTCAACAGCCTTGGGAGAGAGGCATGGATCCTGCCACGGCTGAGGAAGGGAAGAGAGAGGTTTTGGGACCTGTCCAGGCCTGTGACAGGGTGCTCAGCTGTCCCATCCTAGCTTCCAGGACAAAGCTTCTAAATACTCACTCCCAGCCCTGCTGTCCTGAGCCAAAATCAGGTTCAAAGCCTGTGAAAGTCATTTGTTTTGGTCCTATTGTACCAGCAGTACTTCAGGGCTGAGTTTAATAGTTGTTTTGATCTGAAGAATGTTTATCACTACAATGAAAATGCAGCTGCATTTGGGAAATCAGTGTTTCCCAAGCTCCTTTTGTTCCCGGTCGGACCAAAGAGTAGCGATGGAAATCTCTGAATTCCCCACACCTGAAGCTTATGGCACATGCCAGCTGGGCTTAGTGTGGTGTTCTGGATCCAAGCCAGCAGCATCAGCACTCTGGGCTGAGTAAAGGTGCTCTCCCTCTTTCTCCACAGGGGCTGTGAGTCAGGGTACCACCGAGTTTTGTCCCAGTACTGCCCCGAGCCCTCGGGGGAGCCGGCGGTGAGAGGCGGCAGTTTGGTGTTTGTGCTGAGCAGGGGCGCCGATGGCTGGGCCACGGCCATCCACGATGGACAGGTGAGGACAACGGGGGGCTGCCCAGCCCAGCCCAGCCCACAGCCCTGCCTGTGAGCAGCCACCTGCTGCAGCCCTCTGAGCACAGCCCTTGGGCTCTCCTGAAGCCCCACAGAGCCGGGGGCGAGTTCAGGAGCTCATTTCCACACACCGGAGCTTTCCTGACACTTGGAGCTCCCTCCAGCCTCTGCCATTCACCTCTGCAGGGTGCCCCCCACGTGGGCATCTTTTAGTCTCCTGTGCTCTCCACCATACAAGATCCTACTACTGAATCGTGTGGGACAGCAGACCTCACCAAGGACCACCAAACAGAGCAGTTTTTGTCACCTGAGAGCTCTAGGAGAGCTGAGGAGATGGGTCGGTCCTTACCCTGGGTGTAATGCCTCTGTTAAATTAACTTTGGAAAGGTTTGGGGAGGGTTTCAACTGTGCAGGCAGGTTTTATAAAGGGCCCTAGAGAAGACAGAAGGAATTAAAGCCCAGCAAATATGACCTCTTCCTACAGACTGGGGAACTGTAGTGTCAACAGACTGAATAGAAACAGATAAATACAACAACATGGAAAACCCTTTGTTGGCAGAAGCCATTTCTTACATGTCTACTTCAGTTCTTTGGAAGAGCCTGGATTAGGTTCAGCTAGTGAATGTATTACCTGCCTATCTTTCAAAAAAAAAAGCCAAAAAACTAAAAAGATTCTTCACAAGATTACTACAAACGAGGGAGATGTTTGAGCAAGGGACACAGCGTCCTGAGGACTGGTAACAGGTTAAAATACAGAATAAATAGTGGGTATAAATGAACAGAGGTTTTTGTTTGGTTGTTGGTTTTGGGGTTTTTTTAAGAGAAAGTATGTCCCCACAGGGAATCTGCTTTGACATAAACATTTAGCAAATTCCTAAGTGATAAAGTAGTAGGGATAGCAATATTGTGCTTTTTAAGCTGGCCATGTTCCATGACAGACAATCAAACCATTCAGCAGAGCCCGAGGCATCTGGAACTAAGAGTGAAGGGTCACACAAGTATTTGGGTATGCTGGCTGATCGCTCAGCAAAGTGTCAGATGAAAGTCAGAGTCAAAAAAAGTAAAATAATAGACTCCGACCCAAGGAAAAAATAAAGCATTGTAAGGAAAAAATTACGCACCATGATCAGTTGAAATTAATAGCAGTGATTATCAGAAGACACAGAAATGCTGCTGGACTGGTATCCCTGGGCATCCTTGCTGCTCTCTGCCTGAGCATCTGTTCTGGGAGCAGGGTTTGGCTTGGGGGGTGTCTACTCTGTCACAGCCACTCATCAGCAGCGCTGCTTCCAGCAGGGAATTGTGTCCAGCAGTGTCTGAGCACAAGGCAAGGGGTGCTGTGTGTCACCCTGCACCGCCCAGGCACATCTGTGTGGCCAGAGGGTGACAGGGGCTGGGGGGGCTGGGGCTGGGGCTGCCACAGCAGCAGCTCCTGGCTCACCCTGCTCTGCTCTGTGTCCCACAGAAGCTGCACATCCCGAGCTCTCTCCTGGAGCCTGTCTCAAGGATGGATAAATGGGTGAGCTGGAAACCTTGCAACCAGGGGTGAGGGAGGGACCAAGAAATACATTTGGGACACTTATTTGCAAGATAATCGCGGGATAGGAAAACTGTGTAAGAGAAACAGGGTGTGAATCATGAAGACTCTTGACTGAAGACCAAGTGCTCTTAAACAGGAAAAACAGAAGAGTTAAAATTGGGGGAAAGTGCCTTTTTTGTTTGTTTGTTTGGGGTTTTTTTTTGTTTTTTAAACAAAAAGCATTGTATCTCTACAGCAAAATCTGTGGGCTTGGACATGTAGCCAGACTTGTATCACAGTGACTCGTATCACAACCTGGTCTAGGTGCTCTCCCTTACCTGCCATGGGCTGATGGAGCACACAAAGGGAGCAGCTGCCCCAGCTCTCCTGCCCCACTGGAACTTCTTGAGCCACTGGAACTTGCTGAGGAATTTGAGGGCCTGAGGCACAGGTTTACCCAGCCTGCTCCCATCACGGCTCCAGCCAGCAGAGGTAGCAGGGAGCTGGTGGTGAGTGCCCACATGTTCTAGTTCACCAGCACCGTGAGAGCAGGGCAATCTCTTGCAGTGGGACAGTAAAACCTTAAGCAGGCCTTGCCCTCTGTCCTGAGATCATGTGCCTCACTCTTGACTTGGGAAAACCTCATCCCCCATCTCCACCACAGGCACATCCACATGTTATCCCAGTCCTTTTCCATCTGAACCCAGTGTGGAAAGGTGCAACTCAGACCCCTGTTTCCTGTGAGGGATTTTTGAAGCACATGGTTGTTCTGATGCTGCTGTGATTTTTTTTAATATCATTTTTTCCCCTCCAAGTGAATCCCTGAGCACAGCACACACTTGGGCATTTGCTCCATGGATGTCTCACTGTGAACCAGCCCAAGCTGGGGAGAGCCCTCAGCGCAGTGTGAGCAGCCTCCCTCCACTGCAGCACTGACCCAGGCAGGGGCAGGGGGCCAAGGAAGTGTCCCACAAACCTCTCCTCACTCCTCCTGCCCACAGGAGCCTGAGCGCTCCACATCACCCCACCGTTTAATGAACTGCTCCCCCTGGGGCTCTCCCTGGGGTTGCACCCACAAATTTGTAACTGGCTGCAGATGTCACACACCAGCCTTGTCCAGGCTCCAGTGTCTGCTCACTCCTTTCTGGTGCTGTTCTGTTGCAGAAGATCAGCGATGGGATCCCCTTTCCTCCTGCCCAGGTGCCTCCCAGCCGCCTCCACGTGAAGCAAAAGCCAGGTAGTCCCCGGGCAGGGACCTCAGTGGGCGAAGCTGTGCCCAAACCCTCTCTGCAGGGGCTCGTGGAGAGGCTGCAGCCACAGCTCTGTGTGTGCTGGAGCTTCCAGCAGCCCCTGCTGACTGCAGGGCTGTTCCTCTGCTCTTGTTCTCTTCTGCAGAGACTCCTGAGGGAGAAAATGCCTCTGCCAGTGGTGCCAGTGCCCAGATGGACTCCAAGGTGAGATGTGCCACCAGCTGAAGCTGGCACAGCCTCAAGGGACCAGGGCTGTGAAAAGTGCAAGATTCCTTCCCAGATCCCTCAAATTCCTGAGATGCCCCAAAATCTCTGGGAAAAAACTCCCTCCTCTGACCTCTTTTTCATTCTAAAGGGAGGCTCCCATGTGGTCTTCCCTCCACCACTCCCGGGTTTGTGACCATCCTACTTTGTGAGGCAGCCCAAGGCTGAGGCTTACAGGGCAGTGACCCATTGTCAGCCTCCAAGTTGCCAAGAGCCCCCGACACATCAGTGTTGTCATACACACTATTTACAGCCCACTTTGCGAGAGCTGTCTTTGAACTCCTTGCTGTCTCTTCCCCCTCCTCCTGTGTGCCATTCTCTGTCCCTGTCGGTCTGGGTACCACAATACCGTATTTCCATTCTGGGATGACATTCTCTGAGGCATCTCCATGTCATTGCCAATCACTGTCTGTGATGGCCCTGGAATCACTCCTGTGTCCACCTGAGGAGAGAACCTCTGTCCCCCAGCTGCAGGTCAGCTCAGACACCCCTCTTTGTAGGGCATTTGGGGTAACCTTGTCAGCTGTACTTCAGCCAGAAGACAGACAACATGGGAACACGGCTGCTCCTCTCCAGCTGGCTGGAGGAATTCGAGTCCTGCTCATACACTTTTGGAGTTGGGAGATACCTGTACAATCAGACCCAGAAACAGGTTTTCTGGGTCATGGGAGGAACATTTGATTCCAGGCTTTGAATCCATAGTTCCCACTCTGAAATTCAGATCTGCATTTTGATGATGCTGTACCATGGCACCACAGAGATGAGGGATTGTGTCTGTGTCACCTCTCTGGGGTACAAGAGTGGACAGAGTCTGTCGAGGTTTTTCTTGGTCCATGAATTTCATAGTCAGTGTAGGCTCTTCCAGAGGGTAGTTGGGCACTGACCAGGCTCCCCAGGGCAGTGGGCACGGCCCCAAGGCTGCCAGAGCTCCAGGAGGGTTTGG
>JAWWEU010000038.1:10653021-10673025 GCA_035583155.1 Acropternis orthonyx | reverse complement strand
TTCAACTTCAGCTGCGGGGCCCAGAAGACGTGCGGGTTCAACGGGGTGTACCAGCCCCCCGTGCGGGGACAGTTCTTTGTAAGGAGCCCCCGTCCCTCTGGCTGGGGGGGAGTGGGATTTTGGGGCAGAATCCCAGGACAGCCTCTCTTGGAAAGTCTGGACAGTGCCAGCCCTGGGAGCTGGGACGTGCCTCACTCATGGAGACACGCAGGGTGCTCACCCACATGCCAGGCAGCTCCAGACCTCTGCTGTCCCAGCTCCATTCCCTGTTGGTGTCGGGAACATTCCCGGCTCCCTGCCAGAGAGTCAGCTGCCTTACAGGGCCCACTTCAGAGGTGCGACTGGGGTGTCTGTGGCCTGGGTACTTCACCAACCTGTCACCTTCTGTCTCAAACACCTACAGGCCTTTTCGGGATTTTATCACTCCCTTCACTTTCTGAATCTGACAGGAGGGCAGTCCCTGGGCACAGTCAATGCCACCATCAGACAGTTCTGCTCCAGGACCTGGGACAAGGTGAGATCATGCCCAGGAGATGCCACTCCCTGCCTGCATTTCATCTGGGTGCTGGAGCCTGAAAGCTCATCTGCAGCCCATCCCCTGCCGGGGACAGCTGGAGAGTGCTGGGAGGAGCACAAAGGTCTCTGGACCTGGAGAGAGATGGGAGAGCAGCCAGTAGCCTCCTGGGTCCTCTCTGCTCTCCAGGACTTTGCCCCCAGCCACACTGAGGGGCTGTTCCCCAGTGTGGGCACACCAAACACTGCTCCATGGTCGCAGCCCACCCCTATTCTCCCACCTCTGCAGGTGCAGCAGTTGTTCCCCACGACAAGCAGGACCCACCTCCGTGATGGCTGTGCAGTCAACTCCTACATCCTCATCCTTCTCCTGCAAGGCTACAAATTCAGCCACAAAACATGGCTTAACATCCACTTTGTCCAGCAGGTAGAGTGACCAGCAGCCCCCAGCTTCCACACTTTGTGCCATGAAATGGCTTGTGCCCGCCCTGCTGCTGCCCCTGCCCTGACTGGGGACAAGGGATGCTGGGGCAGCACAGCCCGGCTGCCCATACACAGGGCAGCTCTTGAGCTACATCAGGCACCTGCCAGCACATCTGGCCTGATGCCTTATGCTCTCCCCCAATTTATTTCACTAACAGGGGCTCTGCAGCCCAGGGTGGGCACAGATACAGTGCCCGTGGAGCAGGACCTGTGGGTGCAGCAGCAGAGGTTTTCTCTAGCTCTCCTGTTTGCCTGGGACTTTGCAGCCTTTCACATTCCTCTTCCTCCTCTGTCTGCACAGGTTGCTAGCGCAGATGTGGGCTGGACTCTGGGCTACATGCTCAATCTCACCAACATGATTCCCTCAGAGCCCCTCCCGGGAGTCACAGTGCTCCAGAGAAGCAGCTGGATAGCAGCCACAGCTTTACTGGCCATCATGCTCATCCTCACCTTCTGCCTGCTCACAGTCATGTGCTGCCAGAGAAACTCCTCAGGCTATGAGCATCTGTAGAAGTGCTGGCTCCAGAGGCTGCTGAGGCCACCGGGTCCCACTGCCACACCTGTGCAAGGAGCTGCAAGGAATGTGCAAGGAATGTGCAAGGAATCACCCCCGTGTGCCATGGACTTGTCATGGGGGGCCCTGAGCCCTGGCCTGGTGAGCTGGCATGTCCTGTAAAATATCCTCCCCATACCTGTGTGCTCTCTGGTTTTCCTTGCTCTGCTCTGCTGGTTGGAGATGCTCCAGGAAGGGGGGCATGGCCAGGTGGGGCAGGGGCTCAGCACTGGGGCACGGGGACCACAGTGATGGGGGGTGGTTTGAGATGGGGGATCAGGGAGGGGAGAAGGGGGGTCTGGCAGCAGTGGGGCCGTCACAGGGCTGGTTACAGCCCACAGCTGATACCCTGTGTGGGGCAGACGTGTCCTGCCCCACCCCAGGGTGAGGGCCTGCCCATGACCAGTGCCAGCCCGAGGGGCTGTGGCACCGGGGCTGTGGGGGGAACACTGGCCAGGCTCATAGGACTCAGGCTCTGCCCAGGACTGGGAAGCCCTCTGAGGTGGTGGATGGCACAGCCCTCTGCTCTCCTGTGCAAGGTTCCTCTCCAGACCACTTACACACTGTGCCCTGTGCCTTGCAGACAGCTCGTCCTCCCTTTCCAGAGTGATTTGGGAATGCTGCTGGGACATGTCAGGGGCAATTATCAGGGCCCCTCTTACATTTTTGTGGAATCCCACTGACAGCCAGTGATGGGTGAGGTAAGACAGCCTCCTCTCAGAAGGCAAAGGCCTGTCCTCGTGCCCTACTGGCTCCTGTCTGAGATCCAGCAGACTCCTCAATGACTCCAGGGATATCTCCCATAGATTTGAGCAATGGTGCCTCTCCCCTGAATTGCTGTCATCATCACCTGCCCTTACCTGGGCGGCGGAAGCAATAAAATCATAACTGTTAGGGAGCAAAGTAACTGGCATTTCCCCATGTTCAGACTCCTCAATGTCTCCAGGGATACCTCCCCTAGATTTGAGCAATGGTGCCTCTCCCCTGAATTGCTGTCATCATCACCTGCCCTTACCTGGGCGGCAGAAGCAATAGAATCGTAACTGGTAGGGAGCAAAGTAACTGGCATTTCCCCACGTCCTGGCTTTTGCAATCTTTATGTTGGGTGAGGAGAGGTGTCACTCCACAGGGACACCAAATGTCAGTGCCCTGCTGTGGGTACACAGACAGCAACAATGAATCATCTGCAGGGCAGATGAAAACAAGCAGAATGAAAGGCAAAGGCAGGGGCACAGCCTTGGGCAGGACCCAGCTCAGCCACGTGCAGGGTGGGACTCACTGGAGTCTCAGCCCGTCACCCGCGGAGCCCAGGCCTTCTGCTGGTGCTGTCTCCACTGAGGCACTCAGGAACATCAATCCTTTATCCCAGACAAAAAGGATGATGAGATGAGATGACATGACATGATGACATGATATGACATGATCATGGGATGATGGGATGAGATGAGATGAGATGACATGACATGACATGACATGACACGACATGATGACAAGATGAGATGGATCCTCTGGAGTGGCATCGACCACACTTCTGACTTCGGATGCTCAGTTTTCCTTCTCTCCCCAAGACCATCTCCACATAAGCCCAGGTGACAGACCCTGTGCAGAGCCAGCTGGGGTCCGGCAGGGCCCTGTGCCCTCACGCTGGCAGACCTGGCAGGGACCCACCCAGCTGCTGGTGACCGTGGTCGTACCCCAAATTGCTCAGAGCACCCAGTCACCAGGTGCCTGCAGCTGTGCTCTGACAGTCTGCCACTGGGAATTCTCCCATGGCCAGGCTGGCTCTCACAGCCCCACATTCCAGTGGGATGGAGCTGTACCTGTAACAGGCAGTGATGTGAAAAGGCAGATAGGCATGGCTGAGACTTCTGTAGGCTGATCCCATCATGTCTCCATGGGAGCAGAGCTCCTCTGGAAACCTCACACAGTGCCTGCCTGCATGTTGGGGGCCAGTCCCTTGGGACCCCAGTCCTTTGGTGCTGTGGAGGTGAATGTTCAGCATCGCAGCCTCAGCCTCAGGCTGCCAGTCCTGCAGACAGGAGCACGGGGACCCCAGCAGGATCCACACCTGCTGGGCTTTGAAACACAGCCAGGCTCCTACACCCACAGGAGCAGGAGCAGGGCAGCGATCCCCAGGACTAGGGTGAGGATGATGAAGGTGATGGCTGCAGCCCACAGAGAAGGCATGTGCCCCTTCACCCTGGCTGGAGCCTCCGCCGGGATCATGTTGGTGAGGTTCAGCATGTACCCCAGTGTCCAGCCAATGTCAGCACTCCCCACCTGCCCAGGGAGAGAGGGGACAGAGCATTAACCCTTCAGGGAAGCCACTAATACCACAGGGCCCGCTACTCCTGCTCAGCCAAATGGGTGCAGCAGCTCTTCCCACACCAGTGCCACACTGGGACAGGGAGAGGCAGGGCTCTTTGGACCGGTGCTCTCCCTGCACCCCAACACAGGGGCTGCATCTCCCCCAACACCAGCCCTGCTCCCCTCCACGGGCTGGGAGTGCTGCCCACCTTCATCTGGAAGAGGATGTTTTTCCAGCTGGTCTCGTTGAACTTGTAGGCGTCGAGGAGGAGTGTGAGGATGTAGTTGGCATTGGCGCAGTATGTAGGCAGTCGCTTGGGATCCTCTTTGGGGTAGCTGGAAGAGAGCTGGGGTGGGGAATGTTTGGGGATGAATGATGTTCATAGGCAATTCCTGTGCAGGGACAATGCCCTGACAAATGCTGCAGGAGTGGCAGTGGCTCTGCAGGCACTAGTGTCCAGAAAAAGGCTTCTGGACCAGACAGTGATTTTGGACCTCATTTGGGAAGGATTTACACTCCACATGGAAACAGAGAGATATATTGGAGCATCTCCTGCCCCAGATTCTCCCATCTCCGCCTCCTCATGGAGGAGGCCCCTGCTCTCCACCCTGTGGTATTTTCACATCTCTGGGCCTTACCCATCACCATTTGGTGCCCAGAGAAGCTGTGGCTGCCCCACCCCTGGAAGTGTTCAAGTCCAGGTTAGACTAGGCTTGGAGCAACTTGGGCTAGTGGAAGGTGTCCTTGCTTATGTCAGGAGGATGGAACTGATAAGCTTTAAGGTCCCTTCCAACAAAACCAGTCTGGAATTATATGATTCTATGATTTGACTTGTCTCCAGAGTGGTGCCAGCAGCTGGCTCTGCTCTCACATTCCTTCTGGACCACAGACCCACCTCCATCCCCATCCTCCCCTCCATTCCCAGTTCCTGTGCTGGAGATGAGACCTTGCTGCCCTCACCTGCCCTGGCTGCTCTTTTCCCAAGGGTGCCTGAGCAAGAAGAGCCCTCAGGAGTGGATGCAGGACAGTCCTGTCTCCACAGAGCTCAGGGATGGCTCAGCTGTGTAGGGCACAGCTCAGAACCAGGGAGCCTTGCCCTGGAAAGGTCCCCACTTCTCTCCCCCCCACCGCAGGACTCCTTTGCTTGTGAAGCTTCCACACATTTTCCATCATGGGGAGCTTACATCTTCCCAGCTCCTTGTGCAGAGCCGCTCGATGGCCTCCCTGGCTGTGGCCAGAGGCTGCCCCTCTGTCAGGTTGAGGAACTTGAAGTTATAGTAAAAGGCAGAGAAGGCCTGGAAAGAAGAGACAGAAATGCTGCTGAGCTCAAGTGGGGAACCCCTGGCAGCTGCCCCCTTGTCCCCCAATCCAGAAGGTGGGGTTGGTCCTTCACAGGGTTTGTCCCACCCCACGTAGTCTCAGGGCAGTGATGTCCGTGTCCCAGCAGATGATGGGCTGGGAGGTTGGTGCCTGCTGGTGGCAGGCAGAGCCTTGCCTGAAGGCTGCTGGCTGAACTCCTGTTTTTTTACCAAAAACTTGAGTTTTGACAAACACCCGTTTTATTAACACATCCTTGGAAGTGTTCAAGGCCAGGTTGGACGGGGCCCTGAGCAACCTGATACGATAGGTGGCATTCCTGCCTATGGCAGGGGAGTGCGACGGGATGATCTTTAAGGTCCCTTCCAACCCAAACCACTCTGTGGTTCTGTGATTATTAACACGGTCCCGTTTGGAGGTTTGGCTGAAAACCCAGGCAGCAGCAATCTTTGGCGTGCCCAAGGACAGTGTTAACCCGAGAGCTTCTTGCCCCTGTTCAGGGCAGGGAGGTGGCAGTGCCATGAGGACACCCCAGCACTGGGGGACATGCCCTGCCCCGGGGGCAGGAGGGCGGGTCTGCCTTACAATGAACTGGCCCCGGACCGGGGGCTGGAAGACGCCGTCGAAGGTGCAGTCCCGGCTCTGGCCGCACGCAGAGAAGTTGAACAGCTCCCTGAGGGCTGCCAGGCACCCGCTGGCATCGCCCCTGCCCTCCAGGGTCACGTCCCTGTCACCGAGGGGCAGGCGCGGGTCGCTCCGGGCGGTGCAGGGGCTGGTGCCGAAGGAAGACAGCGAGACGGTCTCATTGTAGCCCTTTGGGTAGCAGGGGTGATGGACTCGTGTGCTGGGGGACGACTCCTGGGGACAGCAAAACACAGGCTGCAGCCTCCTCCGGACCCTCCTGGCGGGCAGGCTGGGGCCAGGACTGACCCAGCATCCCCCCAAAGCCATGGGCACCGGCGTCTCCCACCTACTCAGCAGGGAAAGACACTTCTGCTGTTCAAGTCTGCTCTTGTTTGGCCATCTGCAGTCCCAGCCTGAGCCCAGCGCTAATTCTCATTCTCCTCTGTCTCATCCCCTCTTCTACTGAGGCAGACCTGTTTCAGAGACCCAGCATGTCTCTCCCCTGGCCAGCAGGATCATTTCTGGGGCATGCAAAGCCCTCTCCACCCCAGCTCTAGCTCTGGCTGTAGCTCCAGTCCCAGCCAGGGTCACCACCTGGGAACTTGCTGGACGTACAGCCGGAGCAAACCCCTTTGGCTCACCAAGGTGGAGCTCCATGAAGATGCAGTTCATCTCTGACCTTCAAAATAATGGCCTGAGAAAGGTCTTTGGTTCAGTTTTCTCAGGTTCTTGCAGTCACAGAGTAGCTGAGTTTTGTGGGGAGCTATAGGGTCCCTGTGCCAAGCCCCTCCTTAAATCATGGCCAACTAGAGCAGGTCACTCAGAGCCTTGTCCCATCAAGTTCTGAGTATCTCCAAGGATGGCAACTCCACGCACTTCTGGGTACTATTCTGGTATCTGACCATTCTTATTGGGGAAAACTTTTCCCCTCCATCTAGTTGAAAACTCAGATATTCCAGCTTGTGCCTGTTGCCTCTTGCCCTGGCACTTTGCACCTCTGAGAAAATCCTGGTCCCACATTTTTGTACACCCTTGTGTACAGCCAGAAGATCTCTCTTGAACTGCCCTTTTGACTTTCCTATTCCTGGAAGTGTTCCAGGTCAGGTTGGATGGGGTTTGGAACAACCTGGTCTAGTGGAAGGTGTCTTTGCCCATGGCAGGGGGATTGGAACAAGTTGGTCTTTAAGGTCCCTTCCAGGGATGTGATTCTATCATTCCCGTGCTCCTCTCCACATTGCCCTGCCATGCTCCAAGGAGCCTGTACTTGACCTCAGCCCTTGCCACCATTTCTCTGGAACAGCCTTGTCAGTTCTTATTTTATGCATTAACAAGTCTGTGGTTGGCGTCATGAGACCAGAGGCCAATTACCCCTCAGTTCCCTCTCACCGCAATTAATTCCTTTGCCAGCCTCTTCAGCATCTCGTTCTGCCCGTAGCAGAGGTAGCTGTGTGTGTAGATGTTGTAGTTGTACCCGTACAGAGTGAACTTGGAGGCTTCATTCTGGTTTATCACTGAACCTTTGGGCATAAAGCTGATTTGAGTGGATGCTCCTCCAAGATCCAGTGCCCCGAAAATGTTGGCTGCCTCTGGACGAAGCCACGTGTGTGCTTTGGGGGAGAACTGCCAAGGAGAGACAGGAGAGGAAGGGGAGTAGTAGCTTATTTGCCCTCAGCAGAATTCTCATCCTGTTGAAGTCAACTGGATTTTGTTCCTAAATTCAATGGATATTCAGTTATTACTGTACATGAGGTCCCACCACTCTCCTGCCCAGCCAGCCTGGTCACTTACCAGAGCCAGAAGAGAGATGAAACTGCCTGATGGTCAGGATGTGCCAACATGCTGTGGGCTTATGTGGCTCTGATTCACCAGTTCCCTGACCAATACGCTGGTGGGGACCTGGTTTGGGGACCCATCCTTTCCAAGGACCAGGCTGCAGAGAGCTGGTGCAAGGGGGAGGATTTTCCGCCCAGGAAAACAGGTCTCACAGGAGCCCGAGGGTGCCAGCACTGCACTGAGCTGTGGCAGGGCTGGGACAGAGCGTGGAAGACAGAGTTGTGGTCCAAGCTCCCTTCAGGCTGGCACATTGAGCCAAAACTGGTGTCTCCCAGTGCCACAGGGAGATGGAGCTTCCCAGGGCAGTGAAACAAAGCCCAGGAGGAGCAAATGGTCCCCACTGGGCTGCACAGCTGACCTCACTGTTCCCAAGAGACCCTCTGTCCACACAGTGCAGAGATTGCCCTGAGCTCTTAACAGACACCCTCACTCCTGAGTTCTTCCTCATTCACTGTGGGCAAGCCAGAGGATTAGTGTCCCCTTCCCCTGGAATATTCCCAAAAGCCTCTAAACCTGACATCTCCAGCGCTAAGCAAGCTTAAGGAAAATCAGAAAAGCTGTATTAGCAAAGGAGTGGGTGTTCCACCCTCCTCCCACCTTAGTGAAGGAGTCCAGCAGGTAGTTGATGGTGATCCAGCCATAAGCCCCCTCCTCCTCTCCCGTAAGGATTCGAGCCCCTTTGAAAGCCACAGGGTACTCTCGCATGGTTTTAGCGACTTCGGCCAGGACTTGATCTGCTGCTGAGCTGTTCTGTTCCCTAGGAAGGACTCAAAGGTCAGGACACATACCCGGCTAAAAGCAGTACTACAGAGGAAACACAATGAAACAGTCTGGTTCTCTCACAGTTCCACATACTCCCAGTTTTTCCAACTGTGTCCCTGTCCAAGGATGTTTCCTGCTGCATGAAGCTGCTTGTATGGTGTAAATCCCAGCTGTCTACGCTTAGCATCACACATCTAGGAGCAAGAACAACCTCTTCCCTCCAGTGAAGCACAATTCCAGTCACACAGAGGTTTCCTAGGACACCCCTCCCCTGCCTTAAGTATCGTCACAGTGCTGGGGGCCAGAGAGGGCAAGACCCAGGTTTGAACGTCACCCACTGACTGCACTCAAGGCAGGGCTGGTTGCTGAGCTCCAGGGTGTGTTTTGGGAAGGTTCCAGCCTGGTTTTCAGTCCTTTGAATGTGGAAGATGCCTTGGGGCTGTTGGCATGTGCTTGCTCTCTGAAGCAAGTAACCTTCAGGCTATGGCCCAGCTCCTTCCCAGGCACAGAGTCTGATTGTTGGGGCACAGGAATAATGTGGGATATCTGCAGCCATAAAACCAAGAGCCATGAAATGAGGGTCGATATTTGAAGAGACATAATATGGGCTGGTGAAAGGTCAGGACAGGTCCTGGAGCACCTCATTGTCTCTGGTCTCTGCCCCACTTCCCCACCAGCCGCATCCACCAGGGCAGGTGACACATCCCTTGATGGCATCTCAACTCCCTTGTGTTTAAGGAATCACGGAATGCAAACAGAGCTCTGAGAAGCATTTCTTGCTTGGAACTGGGCATGCAGGACCATCGCAGGGCGTGGCCTTCCAGGATGCCAACAGACACCTCTGAGCCGCCTCTCTGCCCCAGAGGCAAACGCTCAGGACAGCTCAGTCACACCTCTGTCCCCACCAGGCTGCCTTCTCCCCTCCTCCCCACTCCCCAGTCCCCAGCTGGCTCATGGCAGTGTGGGATCTGGGATCCCAGCCCCATGCAGGACACTGTGTCCTGGCACTGGCTGTTGGGAGCTCTGTCACTGCTGTCACCCCCGTGCCCACAATGATACCTCAGTAGCCTCATGCCAGCTGTTGCTCCGAGATAAGCTGGGACATCCATGTGTTTCGAAGCAGGAACAACCTTCAGGGCTTTATCCAGGCACTCCCTTAGGGAATCACCGGCTTTAGGGGGATTGTTGGCATAGCTTGATATGCCGGGCCCTGGAAGAGAGTCAGGCTGGGACAGGCTGATAGGAACAGCTGGGGAAGGGGATGAGGGAGCAAGAAGGCTCAGGGCAGTGAGGTTTGTCCCCCCTTAGCATCAAAGGTGCTTTTCCAGGGTCCCCTAGAGATCTGACTGACTCACACCTATTTCCTCTGCTGTGTATTCCTGCTACCTCCCATGCTTTCAGCAGTGTTCCCAGCTCTATGAGTGACACCTTTCCCAGCCAGGACAGCAGCTGAGGTCACTCCAAGAGAGAGGAATGAAAATTCATTCACCACTAAGGTGTTTCAGTCCCACCCAGTGCGTGGGCACTACACGGTGCTTGAGGGCGTGGGAGTCAGGGACATCCCGCCTGCAGCCAGGGCTCCCCTCCGTGCCCGCAGTGCCAGCCCGATGGACGGAGCTGCCCAGTGTGGGCAGGCCAAGAGGAAAGGCCAGGCCATCCCACCCACCACTCAAACACACAGAGCAGCACAGAGCCCATGGCAGGGGGATACTGACCCTGGACATCACAGGACAAGGTCTGGCTGATCACACCGGTGTCATTCTCCTTGTCTGAATCCCACTCATAGACAAACAGAGAGGTGTGGGACGAGCCTGCATCGAACACCATCCCATACTGGAAGGGAAAACCCAGACATCATGGTAGTGGAGGAGCAGCAGCCTGCCCCTGGCCCCACTGTGGCCCTGCCAGGGTGGTGGGGCCAGAAGATGCCCCCAAGCCCATCTCTCTGAGGCACAGCCTGTGTGTGTTGTGGCAGAGCAGAGCGGTGGCCCCAGCACAGGCATTTCTCATGGCAGCTGAAGGCCTTTGTCGTTCCCTCTCCTGAGGTGTGTGCAGCAATGCCAGCTCACACAAGCATTTCCTTCATTGTTTCCTCACGCTTTTTCATTTCCTTTCATGGTCACATACCTTTTGTGTCTACACTGGCCCCACCTCGGGGCCAGCAACTCACCAGCTCCAGCGCTCCCTGTTACCCCACAGCTGCACCCAGCCTGGGCAGGGACTGGCAGGGCCACAGCAGCCTGCCCCCCATAAAGCCCTCCACCTCACCCTAAAACCCTGCTAACCCTCTTCCAGCAGCCAAGGTGGGATGCCAAGCTGCAGGGGATGGCAAAGGGGAGGCCCAGCGCTTGTGCCATGGTGTGAGCAGGTCAGGGCAGGCTGGTGGGAGCTGGCAGGAAAAAAGGGGCTGTGGAGCTGTATTGCCCTGCCCCGGGAGAGCAGAGGGAGCGGGGCAGGGCTCTACCCCACCCATCTGCCCCAAGGTTATCTCCAAACACAGCAAGTGCATGGCACTGTGACTCATTCCAGAGGAGGCTTCCCTCTTTGACTTCGAGGTGGTCAGGCTGTATTTCTTCTGCCTGCACCTTGAGGTGGGAACAAAACACCCATCCTGCTACTGCAAGGCAGTTCCTACTGGCTCCCCTTGCCCCGAAGTTGTCTCTGAACACCTGCCCAAGGTGACAGGTCTCTCCAGTGGTGCCCAGGGACCGTCTTTTGGGCTCACCTTGACTGTGGGTGGCAGTGTCACATCTTCAACCTTCACCAGGCTGAGAACCAGGGCGATGATGGAGAGTGCCACCAGAGCCCCAATGATGGCACTGGTGAAGGGCTTCTTGTTAGCCATCATTGGGGTGAAGGCTCCTGCAAACCCAAACCTGGGAGAAAGGTGACTGGACACCTGGGAACGTGCTGTCAGTGAGAGCTGTGACGAGATCTGCTCTGAAAGGTGACACTGCCTCACGCTGTGCCACTCAGAAATCCCGGTGGACAGTCAGATCTTTTCCTGGAAAAAAACAATATTAGGATGAAAAAGGAGGAGTAGGAGGAAAGAGGGTTTGGTTGCCCAGCAGCCTGGGACAGCTGTGACAGGATCATAATAATCTTCCAGCTCATGCACCCGCTTCTGCTCCTGCTCACCTCCTTCCTGCTGGGAAGGATCAGGTCTGGGAGGAACAAGAGAAACAATGCACTGAACAGAGGAGAGCACGGGGAAACTGCAGAAACCCTCAATGGGAGGGGAGGGTGGTTGTATTTTACAAGCTGTAAGTAAGGCCAGCTCACCTGCAGCACTCCTGGCCCCGCACCCAGACATGTGTCCCAGTGGGATCACTCAGGGCTGGCTCAGAGTCCTTGCCGTGGCTCTGTGCTCCTCTGAGGACAGCAAACCCAGCCTGGACTTGCCTTTTACATCCTTCTGAAGTGGATACTGCCAGAAAATCTTTCCCCCATTATTTTCTCTCACAGATCATCAGCGTTAAGCAAAATTCTCATATTTCTGTTCTTCTGTTTGTCTTACGGTTGTATTCATGGCCCAGCTTGGCATCTTCCTTGTCTTCAGCCAATTCGTCCCTGCTCCTCCTCCTCATTTGAATAAAACAAATGAAAGACACATCTCTCCTTTTAACTCTTATCCCTCTGCTTCTCTGTGCTGTCAAACACCCACTCTCACATTTCTGTTCTCTCTTTGCTCTCACCAGCCTTTACATTCTTGTTATGAGTCTCTACAAGGCCTGTAAGAGGTCAGAGTGATTTTTCCAGTATCCCATGCCCTGGAATCTCAGACAGAGTGGTAGGTGCCTTGATAATATTTTTTTTTAGAATGAGATCACATCAGAGGGGGACAATGGCCCTGTTAGGGTAGTCTGAGCAACTCCGGCTGGGCTTTGCCAGGGGACACAGGAGAGGCTCAGATGACACTGTCATGGCTCAGCTGGGACTGCGGTCACCCCTTCCCTGTGTGTGACCCAGCCTTGTGCTGCTCCTGGGCTGGGGGTCCCTGCACACCCCGAGGGGAGCTGAGGGAGTGAGGACGACTCACCTGCCCAGCTCTGCCAGCAGCCTCCCATGGCTCTGGGCAGGCAGGGCATCCAACAGGCAGGGAATCCCACAGGCAGAGCATCCCATGGGCAGGGAATCCCACCCCAGCACAGACCCCAGCACCCTGTCCCTGGCCTGGGGAGCACAGGTCTGCTCTCCCTGGGCCATCCAGCCAAGCTGCTCCCTGCTGATGCAGCTCCCTGATAAGAGGCTGGCAGGGCTATCACAGGGGCCATCTCCTGGAAGGACCCAGTTCCAGCTGCCTGCACTCAGCTGAGCCACACGGGGCAACGCCCGGGGGGGAAATGCCTTGCTGGGGCTCCCTCTCCTTGCGCTGACCTCCCCAGCACCTCCCCCGGTGCTTTCAGAGGCCTGGCCTTGTGCTCTGGCAGTGCCACGCTGTGACATCAGGGCACAGCAGTCCCAGGGTGCTCCCTGTGCCACACCCTGCAGCTGGCCAGGCTCAGACCTCCAGGCCAGTCCCTCTTCCTTTTGCCCCAAATCTTAGTTCCTTCACTCTCTGTGCGAGAAGTTGATCCACACACAGAATCAAGATAATGGATTTTATTTCATATATACGCAGAGATGGGTGCAGATTAAGTGCAGAGATATGGTGAATCCACAAAGCTGGCACCCCTTCAATATGCCAGGTACCCATTTTTATACACTCAGATCAATAGAAATTAGCATTTCCCTGTAGGTAATGACCTAAAGCTGCAGCCATTGGCTTTGCATTCTCTCATCTCCATTTAAAGATTTAAAGATACCTTGCACACTTATTTTACTACTCATGCTCTATGGGGAGGGGCTTTCGTGATTAAGGGGTGATCCCAGCCTGTGGGCTGGGTTTTTACTGTGCTAATGAGCACAAAGTTGGTCTTTGGCTTTGTATTTTGATTTATAGTGTCCTCCTGCTCTTCATTTTTCAGGTCATGGCTCTCAGTTCCTGCAAATTTGGTTATTCCGTCATCTTTCATCTTTTGTTTGTCCTGTCCTGTACTTCAGTGAATTTTTAACCTTCTCATGGCACTTCTTTTCAACAAATCCCCTCTTTGAGACTTAGGGATATGTCCATAGTTCATTTCCTATAAGTCTCTTTCTTTATTTGGAAAAACATAGTTGACTCTTACCTGAAAGAACAAAATAAACATGTTCTTTCATTTTGTGATAAGAAGGTGTGTCAATACAGTCTTTAGGGGCTCACAGCACTTCATTGCAACATTCCCATGGCGATCTCCTTCAGGCTGGCTCCTGTGCTGGTGGTGTGGATGTCTGGAGCCCAGAAGGTGCCACCACTCCTGCATTCCCAGCTCCACACAACACGTAACCTTTGGATTCATGTGGATTCAGTGGAAGGGGGTGAATGAGCATGCACTATCTTCCCCAGCCTGGAAAAGCCCCGCTGACTGCACAGGGCTGTTCTGAGCACTGGGGTCTCATCCCCACCCAGGACAGAGAGGCACCAAACAGCCCCAGTGTGGCACTGCCTGTGGCTGTGAACACCCAGGGCTGACCAAGCCCTCCAGCTCCAAATCCAAATGAACAACTCTTCACTTTACTTTTCCTGCTTCTTCTTGTAGGAAACAAACAGCTCTGTGCTTCACCCAGCCCTCAGTTTTCTTCGGACAATCCCACCCAAAGGGGTGTCTGTGCTACAGTGCCGGGTCTCAGGGCGATGTGGTGTCCGAGCACTGCAGGTCCTGGAAGGGCCGTGGGGTGCCCAGCCCCAGGGGCACCTGCCCTCACACAGCTCCCCTCGGGTCCTCAGGGCCCGTCAGCCCCAGCCCTGTTTGCCTTCTGGGCTGTGCTCTGGTGAGAGTGAAAAGCGCTGTTTGCTCCTTATTGAAAAAGGGACTAAATGTCTTATTCTGACTTCAGATAGACAAGTCTGCTGTGGAGAAGTGTGACTAGAGTACACACACACCTCTGTTTGATCTGCTTTTGACATGTGTTTGTTTGTCTGTGGCCCTTGAAATGACCGTGAGACCCAGAAGTGAGTTACCAGGCTGGTGCGGGGACTTGGTGAGGCTCGACCCCAGCCGTCACTGCCAGTCACTGGGATGACTGGTGTTTGTGAAATGAGATCACCTCCATCACTAGCATCTTCCTGGTGCCTTCTGAAAGGAAAACACCCTGACTCAGGTCAAAAGGGAGTCTCTCATTTCCCCACCGCTCAATTTCTGCCCCATGAGGTCACCTCATTCCTGGGGGTGGGAGGTGCAGGCAGTGGCTCAGTGCATGTCCCTTGTCTCCAGGTGAGCTGCACCACTTGTTCCTGCCCCATGTCCCCTTCCAGACGTACCCTGGGTCTTGCTGTGATTTGTCCCAGCAGGTACCAGCTCTAGCCCTACCTTCCAGTCTGATTCCAGCAGAACTGGTGGAGTTGGGGCCATTTAAAGCTCCCTTTTTTATGCCCACGCCTACTGTTGCTGGCCAGCAAATAACACACCAGACCTTCGCCCCTCACAGCTACCTTTCCCAGTGTGCATCATTATTCAGCATGGCCTGACTGTCCTGACTGTGACTGTCCTGGTGCCACCTCCCAGCTGTGGGTGTTCTGGGTCAGGGACATGTGCCTGGAGCCAGTCCCTGTGCCATCCATGGGCACCCCAGTCCCTTCCCTTGCCCCGTGCACAGCTACAGCACAGCAGCTCTGGGGGTAGGTCCATCCCCCACGGTGGGGGGATGGGATTTAGAACAGCACCTGCCTCCTTGTGAGAGCCCCAAAATTAATGATATCAGTGAAAATATTTCAATACTGGCAGTGGCTGAGCCCTGCAGGGCAGGGTGCCTGGGAAGGGGCACCAGCTTCCTGCTGAGGGGGAGAATGTGCTGGCTCCTGTCTGCTGGAATGGAGGGACCTGGGAGAGGGATGCTCCAGGAGGCTGAGGCTCTTAATCCCCCACCAGCTGTGTTATCTGGGGTGAGAGCACCAAGGTCAGAGTGTCTCAGATCTGGCTCACAAGAACCCCAGGCATGGATTCTCATCTGACTGGACATCCTGAGGGGCTTTTCTTCCTGAGCACAGGGAAACAAGGATGAAGCACCCTTAGGGCAGGATTCTTCTGTCCACTAATGTCACAGTGAGCGCTTGGGGACAGCATGGGAAGGAGACAGGTGAGTAGCAGCTCTGGAGATGACTGATTGCCTCCAACACAATCAATGGGGCCATAAGAAAACGAGGCAGAAAGATGAAGTGATGGAGGTGTCAGTCCCTTAGAAAACCCTGGAGGGTATTTGCAGGAGGCCATGAAACCCTCTGCCTATGAGAGGCCTGCCTTGAACTTCCAAACCGGTTTGGAGAAGGGCAGCTGGGGCTGTAGTGGAGGCAGCTCCCCTGCCACAACAGTGGCTGTGGATAGCAGATGCCCCATATCACCAGGCTCCCTGTATCCCATGTCACCAGGCTGTGCCCCCTCTGTAACACCAGTTTCTCCTCAAAGTTTCAGCAAAGCTTCTGGGAAGCTTCTCCATGGAGGACCTTTTTGCTCCAGCCTCCCTTCCTTCAGCCTTTCCTCCTCCTCCTCCTCCTCCTCCTCCTTATGCCCCCACTGCCCTGGTTGCTCCCCTCTGGGCTTTGAGCACTCACTCCACACTTCTCCCATCTTTCCAAGAGTGGTGACTGAACATGGACCTGCACTTTAACGCGCAGCCTTGCCAGCTCTGAATTATGCTATAAAATTATGGATGAGGTCCTGGGAACACCAGGACCATGAAAACGGGGGCTGCAGCAGCTCAGGGCACCTGTGTGCTCATAAGGTGACATTTGCTGGGGCACACACTGGCCATTAGCCAGGGACACCCAAAGCCCCCTCTGGCTCCCACCTGCTCAGTTGCTGGCTCAACCACTCTGAGTGTGACCCCTTCCTCTCCAGCGAGGCCGTCACCCACCAGAGAATGCTGTCAGACTGTGGGAGCCTGGTTTCTTGGCAAATCTAGGTGAAATCTAGGTGCTTTCCAGGAGCTGACTGCTTGTCCCAGTGTTTCCAGCAGCCAGAAGCTGAGATGAGGTTAGACAAATAGGTAAGATACAGCTCCTACACAAAAGCTTATAAAAGACCAAAACAAAGCTAAATTAGGAGGGTTCAGGAAGGGCTGGAAAGCTGGCCTGCAGCCAGGTCCACAGCTCCAAGGGGAGCTCACGTGGGGCAGCCCCAGGCAGGGGTGACCTACAGCTCCTCTCCACTGGCAGGGCTGTGTGGCCATTCTTGGCAGGGCTGCCAGGCTCCTTCCCAGCAGGACTGACCTGGCACAGGCAGCCAAGGCCCTTATCTCGGTGAAGGGAACTGGTCTGTGCGTGAGACGACCAGGACACCCCCAGTACCACCTCCCAGAGCATGACTTGGTGTCAGCACTCAGCACACAAAGCCCAGATACTGCTCTGGGAGGAAACCATCAAGGACCTACCCTGCTGCAAATGCTGCTTTTGCCACCTCAGGATGCCAGCCAGGCTCTCCCTGGACACTGAGACACTCCAGCTTTGGGAACCAGGTGGGGTTTGGGTTCCCACTACTATTTGGGAGTGCTAAATAGCAAAGCAGCAAGGGACTGAGAGCACTGGATGGCATGTGAGGTTTGCAAGGGCTTGGTAAGTCTTGTCTGTACTTTTGGGACAGTTCCAGCTCTCTCCCCGTGACAGAACTGCACCAGAGACACAGCCCACCTGCAGCTCCCAGGGCTCAGCCACCAAGCCATGGCCAGCTGTGTCCCCCAGCCCTCTATCTCCACATTGCCCAGCACCAGCTCATCCATCCTGGACACACATGACCCCCTGCCATGTCTCTTCCGTGTTCTCCCATACCACCCTTCTCTCAGTCACCCTTGTGGGTGGTGACTGCTCTTCTCACAGTCCTGCCCTCACACAGAATCACAGAAGCATGGAGGTTGGGAAAGACCTCTGAGACCATCACATCCACCCTGTACCCGATTCCCACCTTGTCACCCAGCCCAGAGCACTGAGTGCCACGTCCTTGGACATCTCCAAGGATGGGGACTCCACCCCCTCCCTGGGCAGCCCCTTCCAGTGTTTAATTGCCCTTTCTGTGAAGAAATTCCTCCTGATGCCCAATCTAGACCTCCCATGGCACAACTCGAAGCCATTTCCTCTCATTCTCTCACTTATTACGTGGGAGAAGAGCCTGACCCCCAGCTGGCTCCATCCTCCTGTCAGGGAGTTGCAGAGAAGGTCCTCCCTAAGCCTCCTTTTCTCCAGGCTGAGCCACCCCAGCTCCCTCAGCTGCTCCTGGTGGGACTTACTCTCCAGACCCTTCACCAGTTTCATTGCCTTTCTCTGGACTCCAGTACCTCAATGTCCTTCCTAAACTGAGGGGCCCAGAACTGGACACAGAACACTGGGTGTGGTGTGGCTTCTGTTCCCATGAGTTTGGGAAGGGCAGGACACTGCCCAGGGTTCTTCCAGGCAGCAGCTCCCAGCTCCTGAGCAGAGCCAGCCACCACATTGGGATGTTAAAGCCACCACTGCCCCGAGGAGGTCCCACGATCCTCAGGTGCTGTCCATGTCTAGGTGGAGGGAGGGATGTAAGTCCCTTGGGCCACCCATTCCCAGGTGTCTCCTTTGGAGCCCTCATGCCCCTCTGGACACTCAGATCATGCTGGGCCTGTGTCCTCCCGGTGCATGGAGCCCATCTGTGCTGTCCCAGGAGGGCTCTGCTCTGGAGATGCCACATGGATATGGCACCACTGGCTTCTCTCCTGCCAGCGTACCCACCCCCAATTTCAGATGTCTCTCCAAGAGCTGCTCCTGTCCCTGCAGGAACTGGGACACAAGGAGCAGGGTGGTACTGCTGGTACTTCCCCTCTGCCGGGGGGATGCTGGTTTGGCACCCAAGCTGGGCTGTGCAGGGGCTTCTTCACCACCAGCCAGGGGCTTTGGAGCTGCTCAGGGCTGGGATCCACAGCACCAGCCTAGGGAAGCTGTGCTGGCCAGCATGTCCACACAGCCAGACTTCCAGGCTGGGAGCTGAGGCTCTCCCCTGACACGTGCTCTTGAGTTTGGGAAAGGCCCAGCTGGCAGCAATACCCAGCACACCCACTGCAGCAGTGAGGGCAGACCCAGAGGTGAGAGTTTCATCTTTGCCAGATCATGTTCCAGCATGGAAGAGTGTTGGCCTGAGAGCTGAGGAGCCTCTGGCCCCACACCAGGGAATGGCAGGGACACCGTGGCTCACACTGGGCAGTGGACGTGTGCCAGGGTCTGTCCCCTCAAGCCATGTCAGTGGGGTGGAGTGTCCAGCAGGATTTCTCCATGCGATGCTCAGACGAGTTCTGTGTGTCCAGAGGCTGGTGTGCCAGAACTGCACACTGCTGGGTGCTCAGGCAAATGCCCCAGGAAGGTTTGTTCCAGGAGTTGGTGGCCCTGGGCACCGCGGGAGGCTCCTCTGCACCAGACGTGAATCCTGGCAAGGGACATGGCTGGTCCTGCCTGCCAGCGATCCCCCTGCCCCAGCACCTCCACCCAGGCAGCACCCCGACCGCCACAGTTTGGCACCGTGTCCCTCCTGTGACCCCACATGCCCTGGGGGAAGGTGATGCCTTACCTTGGAGGCGCAGAGCTGGGACACGTCGACTGCTGGCTCTTCCCCAAGGCAGCTGCAAACTGCTGGAAGAGCCGCTTGCAGGCGAGCTGGGCGGCACAGGGGGGGATGTGGCGCTGTGCCCCCGTGTCGGGCACCACGCCCCGGTGACAGGGCTGCTGTTAGCTCAGGGCTGACAGTCCGGGCTGGCCCTGCCAGGGCTGGGCAGCAGGAAACTGCCCCGTTCCTCGGCAGCGTCACAGCGAGGCTGAAGGATGTGTTCATCTGTTTGATCTCCTTTGGTTTTGATGAGCTCCTTCCTTAGTTTATTAATTAGCTGGTGTTCAGGAGCTGCGGGAGCGTCCGAAGGACACCACTGCTCCCCAGGGCCACTCGGTGAGTGTCCCCTCCTGACTCAGAGGCTTTGCTGCTCGTTCTGCTCCTCTCCGTGTCCCCCAGCCGCTGCGGCTCCGGCTCAGCAGACACTGTGCCCCCACCAGCCCCAGCCGTGCTCCCCTCCCACCCCCCCGGGCCCTCCCCCTGCCCAGCCCCACACCAGTGACCCCGTGGGTGCTGCTGACACCGCTCCTGTGAGGGCAGGGGGCAGAGCACCCGTGGGCTGCGCACGCAGGTGACTGGGCACACTGTGGGTACAACCATGTCAGGGGAGACACTGAGCGTGGGGTGAGCTCACAGGGGGGTGACAAGGAGCAGTCAGCCACCGCCTCCCAGGTGACGCACCCTTGGCCCAGTGGAGCAAAGGGCTGGCTCCAAGTGGACTGACCAGAGCACCTGGGGCCGTTAGGGCTCAGCCTTGGTGACACCAAGGCCTGGGGAACCACATCAGCAGGTGAAGCAGGAGCTGAAGAGCTCCTGTGAGACACATCCCCACACCCAGGGCCCAGTGCCACCTCAGGGTGTGCAAGAACCACAGAATATTCTGAGTCGGAAGGGACCCACAAAGACCATCCAGTCCAACTCCTGGCCCTGCACAGACACCCCAACAATCCCACCCTGTGCCCCAGAGCATCATCCAAACC
>JAWWEU010000038.1:10621903-10650161 GCA_035583155.1 Acropternis orthonyx | reverse complement strand
AAGGCCAGGTTGGACGGGGCTTGGAGCACCCTGGGCTGGTGGGAGGTGTCCCTGCCCATGGCAGGGGGTGGGATGGGGTGAACTTGAAGCTCCATTCCATCCCAGATCAGTGTGTGACTCTGTGGTTTTGTTTTCTATTATTACTGTCTAATTCGTTGTTATTCTACATTATTATTCTACATATTCATATATTCGTTGTTATTCTACATATTCAGATGGTGACAGTGGCCGTTTCCAGCTCAGACACCTCCGGGCTGGATGCCCTGCAGGACTCTGGCACACAGGGCCCTGCTCCCTGAGAGGGTGGCTGAGGGCAGGGCGTGTGTCTGCTCACACCTTTCTCTGTCTCTGAGCTTCCAGGCTCTTCCCCAGGCCCCCTCAGACGAGGAGGGATTCACAGGGCACACAGGCAGGTTAAACCAGCACTGGGGAGCAGCTGATCCCAGGGGCTCAGCTGAGGGCAGGTACATGACCCAGGACGTGGGCTGTGGCCCCTGCGTGTCCTGGCAGTGGGGACAAGGAGCACAGCGGTGTCCCAGCCGCTCCTGCAGGCCGGGACACGGGGTCACTCCCTCAGTGCTGGGCAGGGGTGGGAGGAGAGCTCAGGAGCCTCGTATCCCACGGCTGAATCCCAGCTCTTTGGCACCCCTGTGCTGTCTGTCGCTGTGTCACGAATGTCACAAATGTCACCTGCCCCCAGCCCCTGGTGCGCCTTTGCAGCCTGGGCAGGGTCGGTGCTGCTGGGCCCAGGGCAGGCCCAGCTCTGCCCCCGTGCCCTTCCCCTCCGGGTGAGGGCTCTGGTGTGTCTCTTGCAGATGGCAGAGCGGAGACTCCTCGTGCTGTTTGGCAGCCAGACCGGGACGGCTCAGGACACGGCGGAGAGGATTGGGAGGGAGGCCGCGCGCCGGCACCTGCGCTGCAGGGTGGAGGCCCTGGACAGCTGTGATGTGGTGAGCGGGGACACACGGGGGGCTCTGGGCACTGCTGCTCCTGCTCCAGCTCCACCAGCCCCGGTTCTGCTGCCTGGGCATCCTCCACCCTTGCTCTGGTCTGCTGTGTTGTCACCAGGGCCTGGCTCTGTGCCCTTCTCGAGGGCAGCTTGTGCTTAACTCAGCTGGAAGGGTGGGAACAGGGAGCAGGGACTGCTGGGATGGAGTCACAGCTGCTCTGCTGTTCCCTGCGAGGTGAGGAACTGTTGCCGCAGGGAGTGGGTGGGCAGCAGGGCCTGGGGAGGAGCTTGTGCCGTGCAGGGCTGTGGGTTTTATCCCAAGTGTTGTCTGTGAGCTCATTATGGTGTGAGCAGCCATGTGGGGACAGCCAGGACATGTGTTTCATAGAATCATAGAATGGTTTGGACTGGCAGGGACCTTAAAGTTCCATCCCTTGCCATGGGTGGGGACACCTTCCACTAGCCCGCGTTGCTCCAAGCCCTGTCCAACCTGGTCTTGGGCACTCCCAGGGATGGGGCAGCCACAGCTTCTCTGGACAACCTGTACCAGGGCCTGCCCACCCTCACAGGGAAGAATTCCTTCCCAGTATCCCATCTATCCCTGCCCTCTGGCAGTGGGAAGCCATTCCCCCTTGTCACGTCCCTCCATTCCTTGTCCCAAGCTCTCTTGGAGCCCTTTTAGGCACTGGGAAGGGCTCTGAGGTCTCACCAGGGCCTTCCCTCTTCTCCACACTGGACACCCTGAGCTCTTCCAGCCCAGCTCCAGAGCAGGCTGTAGGCTGCTGACCTGAATGTGCCTCTCCATGTTTGTGCCCACAGGCCAACCTCATCCATGAGCCCTTGGTGGTGTTTGTGTGTGCAACCACTGGCCAGGGAGACCCACCTGACAACATGAAGGTAGGATATATTCCTGGCCATGTTTCTTTTATATTCCTGATCCAGGGATTTCTCTCTAGAAGCAGCTTGAGCAGTGGTTATTTTTGGAGGGGAGAGCTTTGGTGCAGCACCAGTCACGTCTCATGGGACATGGGCAGGGAGCTGGTGAGGGGACTTTGAGGGGTCACCTCTGCAGGAGGCTGCGCTCCCCACTCTGTTGGGATTCAGGATGGACCTGATGGGAGGGAGAGCAGGGATCTAAGGCCAAGCAGGCAGGGCAGGCTGCCTTGGCAGCAGCAGGACTCCCCGGCTGTGTCCTCCGTAGATGTTCTGGCGGTTTCTGTTCCGGAAGAACCTGCTGCCCGCGTCCCTCTGCCAGCTGGACTACGCCGTGCTGGGCCTTGGCGACTCCTCCTACCCCAAGTAAGCAGCTCTGCAGCTCCTGGGCAGCTGCTGCTCACAGCTCTGGCTGTGGGAGAGACCAGAGAGACTGGAGAATGGAGGAGGTGAGGGGAGGCAGAGCCTGACTCAGGATGAAGTGTAATTCCTACCAGCCTGTGTCCCTCCCAACCCCAGGAATTAGGCTTCTGCCCGTTTCTTCCCTCCCAGCCTCTCCAAACAGGTGCTTTGCTGCAGTGGGTCAGACATCATGTGTCAGTCATTTATTGCAGCCCTTCAGTTTTCCATCTGAACTGCAGGGAAGCTTTGTGCCACAGCACAGGCTGTGCCTCTTGTCAGTGGGTCAAGGCAACAGGAGACATCAAATATAGATGGCAACCAGCCCTGTTGATCCCAGTTCTATGCCAAAAGATTGTTCCCATGTGCCTGAAAGAGCTGTAGTGGGAGGAGTGGGTGTGCATGAGCTCCATGGGGCATGGAGTGAGGAAGTATTCTATGTCCTGGGGCACAAGTTCCCTGAAGGGAAGCTGGACTTCCCTGAGTCCCTTCTGGGAGCTGGGCACAGCCTGTGGCAGCCAGCTACTTCTGTGAGCTGCCCCAGGATGGGGGACAGGCTGGGCAGGGCACAGGCCAGGTCGTGGTGCTGCCTCCGTGCTGCTCCAGTGGCCCTGGCAGCATGTGCTGGCTGCAGTGGGCAGTGCCTGCTGTGGTGCTGGAGCAGCCCTGCCTTCACAGCTGTCTTATTTTCTGCTCAGGTTTAATTTTGTTGCAAAGAAGTTGCACAAACGGGTGTTACAGCTTGGGGGCAACCCGTTGCTGCCAGTGGCCTTGGGAGACGACCAGCATGATCTGGGGTAAGAGCTCAGAGGAGGCGTGGCAGGGGGGATCCCCAGGGCGTACTGCAGCCCTGTCCTTGGGCTGGGGCAGGGCTGTGTGTGCTTTACCACAGCCTGGGGAACAGCAGCTCCCACCACGGGGCTGCTCCTGCAGCTCTGTGAACATGCTGACCTCTGCTCATTACTCTCCTGTACCAGGATGTCAGTCACCTGCTTCTCCGGGGTGTCCCATGACCCCCAGGGTGTGCCAACATCTCCTGGCTCAGATCCAGTCCTGTTCAGAGCAGGGGATGGCTCTGTCACACAGCCATGTACTTGCAGCAGCCTGAGCTGTGCCCACCTGGCATGAGGCAGAGTCTCTGTGTGGCTCAGGGAATTGGTGACTGCCACGGGTGGTGCTCAGGGGGCTCATGGTTCTATTCACGTGTCAGTGGTTGGGCCCCACAGAGTGAGGGAGCGCTTAGAGCGTCTGAGACATGTTTCCTCCCAGACCTGCAACTAGAAGGGAACAGCCTGGGATGGCAGTGGAGTGCAGGGGGAGCAGGGGTGGTTGTGCAGGATCACCCCAGCATTGGGCAGGTGCAGGGGTAGCAGGGCTTGAGCCCTACGGGATGATGTTGCACTGCTGCAGCCTGAATTTCCTGCTTGCAGACCAGATGCAGTGGTTGATCCGTGGCTCCTGGCCTTATGGGACAAGATTCTCGCCTTGTATCCTCTCCCTCCTGGCCTTGAGATCATCAGTCCAGACATACGGTGGGTGCAGAGTGTGGGCAGGATGGGCCCAGCAGGGAATGGCTGGTGTATAATGCCACTCTTCCTTGGCTGTTCTCCAGAGTGGAGATGTGCTCGGCTTTGACCAGGAACCCTCCCCACACAGCTACTGGTGTCCCAAGTGTCCCTTGTTCTTTGGCCACTTGGTGGCCCATCTCTGTCTGGATGGGGTGTCCCCTTGTCCCCTGGGGGTGTGTGTCAGATGCCCCAGCCAGGTTCTGCCCATCCTGCTGTCCTGATGTGCCTCTGCCCCTGGCAGAGTGTGTGTGCCCAGCCAGCCTCCCTCTGCCTGTTCTGGAACCTTTGGAATCTCCTCCTGGCAGTCTGCATTGCATTCCCTTACACAAGCCAACTGCAGGGGACAGGGGTGATGGTGGTGGGTGCAGTGGGCCTCTCCCTGCCTCTAGCCCTGCTGTAGCAGAGGATCAGTGGCATGGAGTAACCACTACATTGCTCTCCACCCCACAGCCTGCCCCCAAAGTACACCTTGCACTACCTGCCTGAGGACTCCCCACACCCTGAGGGTGACCTGCTCCAGCCGATGGCACCCCGGGCTGTTCCGTCCGAGCTCCATCCCTTCGCTGCCCGCGTGGTGTCCAACCAGCGGGTCACGGCACAATCCCACTTCCAGGACGTCCGGCTCATGGAGTTCGACATCACGGGCTCAGGGATCACGTGAGCATTTTCCTGACTCCCCCGAGCTTTGGTGTGTGGGACCAGATGTCCTGTAGCCTGCCCTCCTTTACCACTCCCTGTCCTCACTAATATCTGAGGCTGCAGCCCTGGGGATGTGGTCCCCCTCCATGGCAAAGTAAGGGGTGTGTGGCAGTGAGGGATCCTGCCCATGGACCAGCTCTCTTTGCCTGTCGGTTGGAGAGCACATTGGTGACACTGGGGATTTGCCTCCCCGGCTGTGGGTGCTGGTTGGGGTGGCAGTGCCATGCCTGTGGCTCTGCCCCATGGCTCTGCCCCGTGGCTGCCCTCGGCAGCTCCCACTGCATCCACAGGTTCAGTGCAGGGGATGTGGTGATGATCCAGCCCCAGAACTGCTCCGAGGACGTGCAACAGTTCTGCCAGCTCCTTCGCCTGGATCCAGACAGACGCTTTGTGCTGAAGCCCACGGAGCCTGGTATGTCCTGCCCGCTGCTGCTTTCCCTCCCTGCTGGGACAGGGCAGCCCCTGAGCTGTGGCCCAGCCTGGAGCTCTGCTCTTCCTTTGCTGTAGACCTGGTTCATGGAGTTGGGAGTGTCAGATGGATACAGGACACCTGCCTGTCTGGCAGTATGGGGACTGTTCTTCTCTCCCAGTGCTGTGATCGTGTGGATCCTGCATAGGGTCAGTGTGACCGTGGGAGGAATCCAGCAGTGCCAGGCTCCATCCAGGCCTTGTGCCTTGGCAACCCCAGCAGAGTGGGGAGGATCCTGCAGCCTCCTCAGCCCCAGACCCAGGTCAGGAAACCTGTGCTTTGTGGGGAATGCAGCCTGCCTTTGTCCTGGGGACCTGCTGCAGGTGCTTCTGCAGCCACAAATGAGCTCCAACAACCAGAGAAACCCCTTGGCGGCCCCTCGGAGCCCTTGGTGGCTCCACAGTCTCCATGGAACTGGAATAATTCTTTCTCCTGGCTCCTGAGTGCCTATTCCCCCTCCATGTTTCCCATGTCTGCCCATGCTGGAATTCTTGCCTGGCAGGCAAACTCAAGAGAAATTCAGGCTGCTCCTCACACCCTTGGGAAATACAAAGGAAACAAAGGACAGGCTGACACATACAACACTACTGGTTATTTCCACTGCATTGTGTGCAGGATGGGTGGGAGCCATACGGATAAGGCATTATCCCAAAGCTCTTGCCAAAAGTGAGGGACAGCTGAACACCACTGACTTTCTCTGTTGCCAAACCTGCAGTCTTGAAAAGTAAACTGGGGAGAGCAGGAGGGAGTGGGGGCCCCACGGCAGGAGCAGTGGTCGCTGAAGTTGGCTCCAATGGCATGTTGTTGCAGTGCATGGCTGCCCGCAGGGCTACCGTGGTGTGGGGACAGCAGGCAGGCAGAGCCAGCCATCCAGCCCCGGGGCTGTGCCTGAGATGCTGCCTTGCCTTGCAGGCACATCCCTCCCTCCCCTCTTGCCACAGCCCTGCACCATCCGGCACCTGGTCACCCACTACCTGGACATCTCCTGCGTGCCACGGCGCTCCTTCTTCGAGCTCTTGTCCTACTTCTCCACCAACGAGCTGGAGCGGGAGAAGCTGCAGGAGTTCAGCTCTGCTCAGGGCCAGGAGGAGCTGTACAGCTACTGCAACCGGCCCCGCAGGACCACGCTGGAGGTGAGGCTCGGGAGCAGGGCAGACCTGCTCCACGAGGGCTGTGCCATGGCAGAAAGCACCTAGGCAGATGATCAACCATAATTTCTTGGATGGGGAATTTAATCTACTTTACCCACTTTCTGAAGTGTCAGTGAATTTGCACTGGCAGTTAAGACCAGCTCTAAATCCTTCTGGTCTCTAAGGTGGGCTGTGTGCTGCAGCCTGGGTGTGCTCCGAGGTGCCTGGTGTGGTGCCTTTGAACGAGGGCAGCGTGGCACACCCTGTGGGGCAGCCTCTGGCACCCTGAGAGCAGGCAGGCTGCCTTCTGCGGGGTGCAGGTTTGTCTTCTGGGGTGCACCAGGCCTTACCCCTCTTGGCTTTCCAGGCCCTGTGGGATTTCCCTCACACGACATGTGCCATTCCAGCCGATTACCTGCTGGACCTCATCCCTCGCATCAGACCGCGCGCCTTCTCCATCGCCTCCTCCATGCTGGTAAGAGCTCAGCCCTTTTGGCCTCGTGTCAGGCTCTGAGCTGGGGGTATGGCAGGGCCTGGGCTGGCTCTTGATTCTGTGCATGCTGTGTGTGTCCAGACCCTGGTCTCAGGCCCCTGAGCACCCACAGCCCAGCTGAGTCTGCAGCAGCCTGACCTGCTGGATGCAAACCTCATGGCTGTACCAGCCTCCAGATTCAGGCACTTGCTCTCCTGCAGCTGAGCAAGTGCCTGGACTGTCCCAGTGCTCCTCAGAGGCCTGGCGTCCTTGCCACTGGGAGCAGTGGGATGTGGTGGCACGCAGGCTGGGAGTGCCCCGGTGGCCCTGGGAAGCGGGAGCGCTGCTCCCTGCTGCTGCCGGGAGGGGGCAGCGGGATCCGGCCCCGGGCGGCTGGCAGAAATCAGCCCGTCCAGCGTTGCATTTGTCCTCCCCGGGCGCCTCCTCACTTGGTCAGTCACTGTCACTGTTCCCAGCTGTGCAGAGCATTCCAGCAGCAGTGCCATGGGAAAAGTTTTGGACAAGGGTGTGCTCCATTCTAAGTGGCTGTTTCAGGCTAGGATGAGTGTTGTAGGCACCCTGGCAGAAGCTGGGCACAGGCTTTGCCCCTGGAGGAGGTGCTGGGCCCTTCCTGTGGAGCTGTGCTGGGTGTCTGCTCATTTCTCATGACTCCTGTCTGGACACAGGCTCACCCTGACCGGATCCAGATCCTCATGGCAGTGGTGCAGTACAAGACACGGCTCAGCAAACCCCGCCGTGGGCTCTGCTCTACCTGGCTGGCTTCTCTCAATCCAGAGCCAGGTAAGTGCTTGGACTCTGCTTGTCACAGCACCCAGCACTGATCCCTTGGGACCATGGTGGAGCTGTGTGTGTGCTGGAGCTGCCTGGGCCCTGGCTGGAGCACCACCTCCATGCAGGGCTGGAGCACACTGGCTTGGCAGGATTAGCTGAACTCACAAGATGATGTTTTTCACTGCTCCCATCCTCTTCAGAGCACAGTGTGCTCCTCCAGCTTACCCTGAGCTCCTGATTTTCTCACACCTGCTTGACCCTCCTGCTTCCAGTGCCAGTGTGCCCTGCTGTCCTGCTGAGGGCTGCTCCTGGAGTCCTGGAGCTGGTAGTATTCTGACTGCTGGACACCTCCAGCCCCATAGCCCCAGCTCTGGAAAGCCTGGTCCTTCCTTTGAGCACATCCATCCTGTCCTGCAAATCCTGTGAGTGCTGCTCATCTGCTCTAACCACAAACCCCCTCTGGTGTGTCCCCAAGCAAATGTGACAAGCACACAGGGTCTCAGAGCTCCAGAGTGGTAGAGAATTCCTCTGTATGACTCCAGGGCAAGATGGGGGCTTCTCAGAGTACCTCGATGGGGCTTTTCACCCAGATGAGTGAAGTGTGGCATCTCTTACATCCAGCCAGGTTGGGATCTCAGCTTGCCTTCACTGCTGTCCTCCCTGGCACAGGCTGTGTGAGGAGAAGGCTGTCCCACAGCCTGGATGCTTGGGGTCTCTTGCCATGCTCTGGGGTTCCCTCAGGTTCTTGCAGAGGCAGTGCTGGGACAGCTGAAGTGTTTTTCACACACACAGAGCGGGCCCTTGGTGCTGGGGCTGCTGAGCCAGGTGCTGTCCATGGCTTTGGAGTATCCTGGAAGAGCTCACCCTCTGCAGGCTGTCCCAAGGGCACGGCTGGTGGGCTGATACTATTCAGTCTGTTTGTTTTGCAGGTGATGTTCGGGTGCCTCTTTGGGTGAAGAAAGGAGGAATGAAGTTCCCGGCTGACGCTGCCACCCCCGTGATCATGATTGGCCCTGGCACAGGAGTGGCACCTTTCCGAGCAGCAATACAGGAGCGGGTGGCACAGGGACGCAGAGGTGAGGAAGGGTCCCTGGGAGGGTCCTGGGACGCCCCTTGCTGCAGATAGGTCTTTGTCAGCAGACAGCAAGGAGGGCCTAGGGAGTTGTGAGGGTTTGGACAGGGACAGGCTTTGCTGTGTTTGAGCCAGAGCAAGCTGGACTCAGGGGCAGGTGAGGAACAGAGCCTGCTGTGTGCAGTCTGAGTGATTATTCACAGACTCTGCTGCAGGGCAGCTCCTTGGGTTGGGGTAGGGCTCTGCAGAGGCTTTCTTGGCTCTCTGAGAGTGGAGGTGGGTTACTGAGCTCATCTGCTGCTGCACAAGGAGTCATGCCTCTGCCCTTGTCCCATCCTCATTCCCCTGGCTCAGCCGTGGGCTGCAGCAGGAAGCTAAGGCTGGTGGAGGGGAACAGGCAGCCCTGGGGAGCACTTCTTGCCCTACCTGCTCCACACCTCCTGCTTTTGCAGCACACAGAGGCCTCTGGTTGTCACGGGTCACTTGACTTCATGCTCACATGGCTCCTGCCTCTTCTGGGCCAGGGCTGTCAGCTGGTGCAGCAGAGAGGTGGGAGCCTTAGGGCTCAGCCCCAGGTTCCCTGGGCACCAGCAGTGCCCAGCACTCACAGGGCACTTGGTCATCCCAGGACAGTCCTTGTGCTCTGCTCTCTGCAGGGAACTGCCTGTTCTTTGGCTGCCGACAGAAATCCAAGGACTTCTACTGCCAGGCAGAGTGGGAAGAGCTGGTGACAAAGGGCTTCCTGACACTCTTCACAGCATTCTCCAGGGACCAGGTTAGTTCCCAGGGGAGGAGGGTGGATAGAGAAGCACCTGAGACAGCACTGATGGGACTCTGTCAGTGTGTCTGTCCCCTGTACCTGTTGGCATGGCCTGTGAGGGATCTGGTGGAGTGGCACATTGTCACCTCACTTCCCCATACACCTCAGTGCTGGCTGGGATTTGCCCCCCAGCTCTGCAGTGTCTGACTGAGCTGAGCTGGAAAGGCTGCTGGGTCAGGGCTGGAGAGCCCTGGAGCACATAAGGCATTAGCCAGCTTTGTTTGACTGGACCATGTGAGTGATAAAAGGCTTCCAAGCTTCTCTGGGGGTCACCAGGCAATAACCCTCCCCACCGTGTCCGTCTGAGCACTGGCTGAGCTCAGAGAGCTTGGCCTCTGTGCCAGCCTGCCCAAATCTCAGCCATACAGAAGAAAGTTCCCTGTGGGTACAAGCACCCCTGCAACTCATCCCCACGCTTTGCTCCCTGGTTTCCTAGACAGTGTCTGTGGTGAGCAGCTCTCATCCCCCCTCAGGGCTGCAGGGCTTTTTATGCTGCCAGAGAGGCTCCCTGAGCTGGGGTTCTGTTTCACTGCCCTTCCCCGTCCCTTGATGGCACTGAAAGCTTTGCCTGGCTTTGGAACAGAGATCTGATAAAAAGGGAACGGGGATCTTTCAGTAGCTCAGCTGCACTAGCCCTTTCTCCTGGCGCATGTGTTGACAAGAATCCAGCATCTTTTATCCACTCACTTGTAAGGCATGAGCTGGATGCTTCTGTGAAGGCTTTCCAAGTCTGTGATGAACAGGAGCAGCACTGCAGAGAGTTGTTGGATGACCAGTGAAGTGGGGGATCTGGTGCTCCGTGAATCTGGAGAGCTGCCAGAGCCACCTCTGCCCTCACATGCTCTAGAGGGACAGGACTCCCATGGGAGTGTCCACTCTCTGCCTGCTTCACAGGCCAAAGCACTTTGTCCTGAGGGTCTCCTGCCCCCCAGTTGTGCCAGGAGGTGAGTGGGAGCACAGCCTGGTGTGATGGGCTGCACTGGGCCATTGTACCTTTGGCTTCAGGAGATACCACAGCCCGTAACTCATCAAAAACTTCGTTACCAAGAGCTGGGCAGGGACTGGGATTCTCCATAGCTGAGCAAGATTTCCCTCTTCTCTCTTAAGGTGCCCTTTGCAGTGACCTCCTGTCACATCACGGTGCAGACTGATCCCAGCCTAACGCGGCTGCCTCTGATTCTGAGCAGAATGCCCTGGGGTTTAGCTGAGATATCATGACCCCAGTTTGTCACTGGGGTGCTCTGGTTTCTGGGCGGTTGCAGGTCCTGAAATGACCCCCTCAGAGCCCCAGCCTGGCTGGCAGGGCCTCTGGCAGCGCTGAGCTCGTTAGTGTTAATGCTGCTGAAGCAGAGCTGAGGTGCATCACCGACGGCCGGTCGGAGCCGTGGAGCCGTGCCCAGGGTGACCTGGCACTCCAGTGGAATCAGCCAGTGGAGCTGTGGGACCTGCTGCCCACGTGGTGGCCAGCTCCTGTGACAGTAGGGACTGGTGCTGCTCGAGGTTGTTCCCACACACGCCTCCAGCCTGCAGCACGCAGGGCCCTGAGCCACAGCAAGAGCCGTGCTGCCTTTGGGGCTGGTCATGGAGCGGGGATGTGGGGAGGGGGCTGTGCCTGTGGCTCAGCTCATTGCTGTGCAGAACCCCACGTGGTGGAATGCCCAGCACAGGGCCTGGCCTTCATCACAGTGTCACCTTTGTCACAGGAGCCCTCTGGGCCAGCAGTGAGTTCAGGCACGTTAGCAATGGTGCTGTCTTGGGCAGGAGCCAGGGCCGTAGGCAGTTGCTTGGATTCTTGAAGTCCTGTGGATTAACCCTTTGGGAACTCTCCTTGGTTGGGCTGTACTACGCCAAAAGCCAGTCGTAAGCCAGTCCCTAAGCACAGTGGAGGGGCAGGACCAAGGCCATTCCTCCAAGCAGTTTCAGGTCTCCAGCAGCCAGGGGTGCGGGGAAGGGTCCCTGTCCTGCAGCAAGTTTGGAACAGGGGGGCCACAGAGCCTCCTCTGCCTGTGCTGGGAGAAGAGAGGGCAGGAAGAAAATCTTCATGGGGTCTCTCCAGCTCATGGTCCTGGCCAGTGGATACCCAAAGAGTTTGGGAGGCCTACTTGGTCCTCACTGAAGCTCCTGCTGAAGCACCCATCTCCCTCCAGCCCATCCCAGTGCACAGATATCAGGTGTGGAGTTCCCCTTCTCCGTGTGGTCATTGGTCCAACTGTCCAACTGCTTTTCCCAGTGCCCCCTGCTCCAGGGGGCTGTGCTGCCCTGGCCCCTTGCAAACAGCCCCTGAGAACAGTCCTGAGAGCAGGAGCTGCAGCTGCTGCCAGGGCTGGTGGGCTCAGTGCCCTGTTTCCCTGCAGGAGGAGAAGGTTTATGTTCAGCACCGCATCCAGGAGAACCGGAGGCTGGTGTGGGAGCTGCTGAGCAGTGGGAACGCTCATGTCTACCTGGCTGGGTGAGTGAGGGTTCTCTGCACAGGGACTGGGGGAGTGGGGCTGCGTGTTGCTGCTTCTCTGCCTGCCTGGAGACATTCCCTCAGCTCAGCCCCTGGAGTGAGCACACCCCGTACCCCAGCAGGTCTCTGGGGGCTGCAGTGGCTGCTGCAGAGGAACAGCTTGTTCCTCCTCTCCCTGTGTCCTGTCTCTGTAAGCCCTGGGCTCAGAGGGTCGTTTCTCACCTACCCCACACTCCAATTAGGAGGGGCAGAGCTCGACCTGGTAAAGCTGCTCCAGCAGACCCCATGTGCCCATCCCTCCCACTACCAATGGCCTCTGACTCATGGCATATCCACACACAGGTGAGCCCTGGCCCCTTCACACCCCTCTCCTTCAGCAGCGTTTGGTGAAACTGGAGAAAAGGATTGTTTGGTGCCTGTGACCACTCATGTGGGCAGGAGGCTTTGAAAACAATATGCCAGTGCTCCACTGGTGCTGGGGCTGGTGAGCAACAGCTTTGGGACCCTGGGCACATTCTATCTGGCTCTTCACACCCAAAACTGCCTCCTAGGGCAGGGATGAGCCATGTTGCACCACAGCCAGTCTCCTTTGGGAGTCTCGTTCTCTGGGTGGTTTTCTTAGGCTGGCTGGACATCTTGAACTGCTGGCCAAAGGTGGGCAGAGCATTGGCAGCTCTGCTCAGAGCTCTGTGCCTCTTTCCCTGGGCAGAGCCCTTGACCTGCCTGCCCTCGTGGGTCTCTGCACGACAGGGAGGAGGCTGCACCCCACTGCCCAGGGCGAAGGTTGTGAAATGCTTGGGGCTCTTGAGCTGGAGAGAGGCTGGTGATGGTGTTTGTCATGCACCCTGTGACCTGGAGAGCGCCAGACAAGCCTGGGCCTTGCTGTTGACACGAGCAGCAATTGCAGGAGGCTCCTTCCTGCCTGTCCTGTGCAACAGCAGGAACTTCCCCGGCCCCTCACAGGGCGAGACTGGCCTCACTGCATTCCTGGGAGAAGGAGATTCCTTTTTACTGCCCAGGAAGGGGAGGCCAGGCCACCAACCACATTGGCCTTCACTGCTGCCTGCACTGCTGCCTGCACTGTGGGACCTCACTGCAGTGCAGAGCTTCCTGAGGCCCCTACCCCGAACTAGGCACTCCTGCCCTTGGGTTTGGGATTCAGGTTTGGTGCTCTTGGGACTTGGGTTGTGCCTCCATCCATAGCCCAGATGCTGAGACTGTTGGGCAGCTGTCGGGTCCTTCTTCCATCCTTTTTCCTCCTGTTGTTCTTTGGTCCTGTTTCCTACTTTCTGCTGCTGATGGAGATTCCCCGGGGACTCCCAAAAGAGGATCAATGTCTTGGAAAGAACAGAGCTTGCACAACTATCCTCATGGCAGTGTTTTGAATGGCCGTGAGGATGGTGTTTTGGACATGGGAATTGCTCTGGGACTCGTCTCACTGTGGGCTTTGTCTCTGGCATGGGATGTCCCTCAGCCCCCATCAGGCAGGTGGGATCCAAGAGCTTCATCCTCCTTGTACCAGTGGCAGCTGTCCTGATTGCAGAGGGCACTGGCCCTCCCCTCCTGAACAGCCCACACCACGTGGAAAGATTTCCAGGATCCTGGTGCCCCTTCCTGGCCCACAGACTCTGAACTGCCAGTGGGGTGCCAGACAGGAAGGTGCAGATGGGCGAGCCTGAAAATGGCCTTTTTTCCCCTAAAATCACTATTCAGAGTTTCAGCCAGACTAGGAGAAAGTGAGTCCTGAGCTGTGTGTCCCTGAGCAGTGGCCCTGGGGCATCTGCCTTTGGCCTGTGCTGGCCCAGTGGGCTCTGGGGAGCCAGGGCTTTGTCTGCTCTAGAATTGTTTCCAGTTTGTCTCGCCCAGGGGCAAAAAAGTTGAAAATCTCTCTCTTTTTATGAAAAAAATAGCTATTTGACATGTTTTCCGTCACAAAACCCAGCTCCATTATCTTGTACTTGCATATCGGTGCCTGACTCAGAAACAATACGACTCTTCCAAAAAAAGAAGACCTCCTTTCTGGGTATTTTGGGATGTTAATCAGCTTCAAACACAAGTCAGAATTCTGCCTTGTTCTTGGGAAACAGCAAGGACGTTGCCAGATGCTCGTGCCAATTGGAGCAGCCTGGGAAATTTTTTATTAGACGGTTTTTTTTGTCGCACAGGCAGTTCATCAAATGAAACTCTCTCCAGGAAAAAAAGTCTGAATTTCTGATTTCCCCTAAGAAATAATTGTGCTTGAAAGCACTGAATTCTGTTTGGGTATTTATTACACAGGGGCTCGTGTTTTCTCCAGCATTTCTCTTGTTTTGAGGTTTGAACTGGCTTCAGTTCCAAATGTCACCATCAAACCAATCATCTTGGATTTCCTGAGAGCAGGCAGCAGCAGGACGGGAGCGGCTGCTCCTTCCCAGCAGTGTGTTACCCAGCGCAGGATCAGACATGTTTGACATTGAGTGATTCCTGAGATGAAAGGACAGTTTCCTGCCCTCCTGCCGATAAATTCCAGCCCGTGCATATTCCCCCTGTCTCTCTCATGACGCTGCTGACAAATGGAGCCATGTGGGCCTGCAATTCAGGCTGCAGAGCTGTGGTGCTCCTTCCCTGGGGTCTGGGTAGGCTCTGCCCGCAAATCCCTGTGCTGAGAGGACCTGTGGATAAGGGCTGCTCTCGAGGGAGGGGTGGGATGACAAGCCTGTCATTTGTGCCATGCCAGGCAGCCCGTGTGGCAGGGTGAGGCAGGTTCCCACTGCCCTGCTGCCGGGCCGGTGGGTTCAGCCACTGCTGCCCTCTGATCCCAGAGCACTGGGGCTGCTGCCCCTGGTTTTCCTTCCTCCCTCCATTGTGCCCCTGCTCTCCCCCCCAGGAATGCCAAGCAGATGCCAGCGGCGGTGGCCGAGGCCCTGCAGTCGGTGTTGCAGCTGGAGGGGGGCCTGTCACCGTCGGAAGCAGAGGAACATTTAACAGCGTTGGAACGGTCCCAGCGCTTCCAGTCTGAAACCTGGTCGTAAGCCTGGCTCCCCTTCCCCACAAACCGCCTCAATAAAGGAGCCAGCACAATGATCTGCCTCCAGCATCTTCCTAGGGCTGGGATTACACCAGCCTGGCCAGGGGCCTGGCCAAGGGGGTGGATTTACCCAACCAGCCCTTCCCTGATGGCAGCAGGGCCACCATGAACAGGGGGACCCCCGTCTCCTGGGGGTGTGTTTGGCTCCCCATGCCCACTCTCTGCTGGAGCAGGGGTGAGAGGTCTCTGGGGGGATGGTGCTGGCTGGCTCCACCATGGGACTGATCTGCCATCCCGTGTGCTCCAGCTCCAGGGGTCCCCATGCAGGGTGGGCAGCACCCATGGGCATTGCTGGAGCCATGGCAATGGCAGTGGCTGCTGTTCGTGCCTGCACCCAGAGGAAGTGAACTGTTGCATGGGAGTCTCTCCACCCTGGCATTAGTCAGCAGCGTTTGCTGCAGGAGGAGGCTGCCTGGACAGACCTGTTCCCCCTGTCTCCAGTGGCCAAGGCCAGTAGGGACAGGCACAGGAGGAAACCTCGATTTCTCTGTCTCTGCTGCCAGTTCATCATCCTGAGCCTGCTTAGTGCTGAGGTCTGAGCTCTGAGTGCCAGTTCCCGCTGAGTGATTCCCTTCCCTGAGCACCTGCTCTGCTGCATCCATCCTCCACCCCGTCCTGGGAGCCGCTTCCAGCCCTTTCCCTGCAGCCTCAGGGTTGTGCACACTCCTGGCCCTGCCAGTGCCCCAGTGGGACCAGAGCCACCACCTTCCTCCCCCAGTTCAGTGAGCTGGGTGCCACCCTGTAAATAACAATTAGGACCTAGGGCATGAATCAGCCCGGGACAGTCCCTGGGAGCAGGCTGGGACAGGAAGGGACAGGGATGCCACACCACAGCTGTGACCCAGCCACCCTCCCACACTCATGTCATGGGGTCCTGCAGGGGCCAGGAGAGCCCCGGGGCATTGCTTGAGCTGCAGCACCACAGTGAGGGGGAACAGGGTGATTTTGGGGCTCCCCACCCTGCTGCTTTGCTTTGAGGAGCTCTTGCACTTGCAGCCCCAGGCTGGGCTAAGTGCCCCCATGCCCCAGGGACAGCCAGGGGGCCAGTGCAGATCTGCATGGCAGTCATCACGCTGGCAACACCATCCCCTGATGTGGGGCACTATTCAGGCAGGATACTTCCTCCTAAGTCCTGCAAGCTGCTTGTGGGACAAGGCAAGGAGAGACGGCCCAGCACAGGCACTGACCTGGGAGACAGAGAGCCAGACTGGAGCAGCACAGGGCCTTGTGCTGGGGGGCTGTACTGGGACAATACAGAGTTTATGCTGGGGGGCTGTACTGGTCTCTAAGCTGGGGGCCTGTCCTGGGGGGGCACAGGGCCCCAGCTGCCATGCCCGGGGCAGAGGTGTGGGGGTCAGTGGCCGCAGAGGTGGCTCCACTGGTGCTGGGCAAGCAGAAGAGGTGGCCGTGGGCCCAGCTCCTCCCCGGCTCCCCCGGCGGGAGCTGATTGGCGCGGGCATGGCTGCCTGCCCCGGGCTGCCTGCATTTGAGCCGCTTCCAGAAGCTGACAAACCAGACTGGTTAGAGCCAGGCTCGGCCCCAGCCCTGCCGGGCCCAGGGCAGGAGGCAGCAGCCTGTGCCGGTGCCTGCCACGCCTGCACCCCTTGTGGCACAGCGGGCAGCGGCGGCAGCGCCTAACGCGCCCTCTCCTCTGGACCGTGGCGGGTCAGTACTGCGTTGGTGCTGGGGAGGAGGAAGAGGAGGAGGAGGAGGAAGAGGCTGTTGGATGCTCACAGTGATGCCCCTGTCGGGGTGTTCTCTCGGTGAGGATGATGGGGATACACCCTGCTTTGAAGGCTCCTGATCCTTTGGCCTGGGAGGGTTCCCCAAACCACGCCAGAGGGATAGTGGGACTCTGTGCAGATGCTGCTGCCTTCAAACCTTTCTGGCAGCCGTGCTGAAGGCTGCCTGCTGCCCTGGAGCAGCACCCACGTCCGGCACCCAGCCTTGAGGAGCCTTGGGGGGTGTCAGGCGAGGGGGGTGGCCGTGGAGCAGCCGCCCTCATGGAGCCGGTAGCGGGCGAGGAGGCAGAGCCTGGCCCCCAGCCAGTGCAGGCAGCCGGTGGGGAAGGGTGTGCCAGGCAGAGGGGTGACAGTGAGACTGTGGGGTCAGGGGACCCCGGAGAGCAGCCCCAGCTCTGTGGAGAGGCGTCTGCTGCTGCCTGGGGACACTGGAACCCGCCGCGGGTGGAGGATGCAAAGGAGCCGCTCCTGCCTGGGCATGATGAGCCGCCCGCTGCCCACGGTGCCTCCCTGCCTGCAGGGCAGGACCCTCCCGCTGCTGTCACCACCAGCCCCATCCTGCCCGGCGGGGAGAGCCCGGCACCGTGGAGGGTGTCTCCCAGCCTGGAAAGCGTCTCCGGCTCCATCCTGAGCCTCTTTGGCGAGGAAGAGGCGACGTCGAGCGATGAGGTGGCGGCGGCAGCAGCAGAGCCGTGCCCCGTGCTGGCGGGCAGTGAGGACGAGTGCCCCATCTGCACGGAGCCCTACGATGACCAGCGGCACAAACCAGCCCTGCTGAACTGCAGCCACGGGCTGTGCCGCGCCTGCCTCCGTGCCATCATGGACACGGCCGCCGGCGCCGAGTTCGGCCGCGTTCGCTGCCCCATCTGCCGCCAGAAGACGCCCATGCTGGAGTGGGAGATCTGCAAGCTGCAAGAGGAGCTGCTCCTGCTGCACGCCCAGCCCGGCTCCCCCAGCACCCTGGCCGCCCCCCGGCCCCCCGCCCTGCCGCCCCGGCGCCCGGGCCTGGCCGGCGCCCTCGAGCATCGCTTCCAGGTGCGCTTCCACACCAGCCGCATGTTCGGGTGCCTGCCCTGCGTCCGGTACCCGCCCTGCCTCATCCGTGGGCTGGCCCGGCTGCAGCGCCGCTGCCGCTGCTGCTACCTCCTGCTGCTGGCGCTGCTGCTGGCGGCCGAGATGCTCAGCCTGCTCCTCATCTTCCTGCCCATCGTCCTCATGGTGATTCTCTTCCTCATCCTCGATAAATAACGCTGGGTTGGTGCACCCAGGCTGAGCCGTACGCGGGGAGAGGAGCCCTGCTCCCGCTTTGCCCACCTCCCGGTGCCGCAGCTGGGCTGTGGTGCCCGCTGGGAACAGGCCTGTGACCCATGTGCCTGGGATACCTGGGCGCTGCCGGTGAGCCCGGAGCGGTTGAGGCAGCAGAGGAGCTGGAGCGGGCAGCTGAGGGAGGTGACCTCGGAGCTGGGCATCGCCTGTGTCCCACTGGGCACCAGGTGACAGCACTGCAGCAGCAGAGGGGTGGATGGACTGGGAGCCCTTCCTGCACTAGGGCACATCCCTGGCATTGGGCTGGGAACCAGAGGGGCTCTGCAGGCAGAGCAGGACTATGCCATGGCCTGTGCCATGGGCTGTGCCGTGGGCTGTGCCACCCATGCTTGCAACAGACAGGCTGGGATTCCCCAGAATGGACTGAAAATACAACCTGTGTTTGTATCACAGCCATGTCCAGCTGAGTTCAGTGCTTTGTTCAGGCTGAACCTGTGCCCTTGGGGCCCAGCAGTGACACAAGGAGGGGGCAGGCACAGCCAGTGGTCCCCAGCCACCCTGAGAGGGGTGCCTGCCCCACCGCGGCACCTCCCAACCCTTGCCAAGCCGTGCCAGCCCGCGCTCACACCGTGCCCTTCGGGGAGATAAGGGAGCAAACACGGCTCTGTCCCTGCAGCACACGGGTGGAGGAGCCTGCAGTGAGCGGCACAGGGGCTGTGCCCACGTGGGACCTGCCCGTGGCTGCCACGGAGCAGGATTGTCCCAGGGGTGAGCAGGGTTTGGGCTCTGCCTCTGAGTGGGCAGCCGGCCTCGTGTGGGGGCCGTGTCACAGCCAGGCAGTGCCCGAGTCACGCTGCAGCTCCTCTGCACCCTTGCACCTCGACACTCCTTGGGGACACCTGTACCCTGAGGGGACAGTGATGGGGGGATGCCTCCAGGCTTTCAGCCACCTTTGGGCTGGTAGTGGGTGGCAGGGAGTTGTCAGACCCTTGAGGTCCTCCCAGGATTCCATCTGGGGGGTGCTGGCACCCATGTTCACAGTCTGGGATGTACTGCTCTATATTTATCATTGCCAGCCTCCTCTGGGTGCCCTGACAAGGCTCTGTGCAGACCCTGTGCCACATTACCCCCTGTGCTGTCACCTCTCTCTGTCCCCCCCTTCCTGTCCCTGCTCTGGTGACACTGTTGTGCCCTGTCCTCCTGCCCGGCCATGCCAGGCTTGTGCAACCATCCACATGTTCTGGCTTTGCCCTTCTTCCCCAGAAACACGCTGTGGGCACCTCCCCAGGCCTGCGGCTGTGAGGGGCCACACAGCACCCCCCGTCCCCTTCCCCTTCCTCCTGCACAGTGAGCTGGGTCAGTGGGGAGTGAGCGCTGCCCTGCCCACACAGCCCTGCGGGAAACCACATCCTGGTGCCCATGGGGGGAGAGATTTGGGCCGTGGGCTTTGCCAGAGCACTTGTGCTAGTCCCAGCATCAGCACTGCCATGTGCGCTCTGGCAAAGTGCTGAGACACAGGATAGGAGAAGGGCACCCCAAAACAGGTCAGGCCGGGAGGCAGAGGCAGGTGGGTCCCCCCCAGCCCCTGTGGCACCAAGGAATATTTATTTATACCAAGTGGAGCAGCTCCATCAGGAGAAGCGCCAGCTCGGCCCTGGCTGGAGGCATTTTTGGCTGGATGGATCCTGCGGGGAGGGGGGGCTCAAACACCGGGGGGGGCCGTGTCACTGCGTGGGACCCTGCACGTGTCCCTCCTCTACATTGCATGGGGGGTGTGACAGGCATGAACCAGGCCAGAGGGGGCACGACACCCTTCAGTGCACTCCCTCCCCTTTGCCGGCACCTCGGGGTGCTGAACACTGAAAGGCACCTGTGTCACCCCGGGGAGGGGTCCCTGGGGGGCTGCAGTGTGGGATGGACCCCGAGGGCAATGCGGAGCCCTGGCTGCAGTGTCTGCTCCCAGGGACCGGGTTGTATTTAGCGCACCGAGATAGCGGCGGGCGGCACGCGGGGGCTGCAGCACCGGGAGCGGGGCTGGGGGCCCACAGGGCTGACCCAGGGCCCCCCCAGTGCCCCACACACAGTCCCACGCAGACACTCTGCTGTCCCCTGGCACCCCAAGAAGCACCCTGCCTCCCTGTGCAGCCCACAGCCCCCACAGCCCTTCCAAGCACCATGAACAACCCACTGCAGCCCCCAGCTCCCTCCCACAGCTCCTCGAAGCAACTCCCATCTCATCACATGCAGCCCTGTGCAGCCCTCACCCACCTCCTCACCAGCCCCCCAGCTCTTCATTGCTGCCCCCTCATTGCCCCACTGCAGCTCCCCAGCCCCTCTCTCTGCTCACCATAGACTCCAGCACAGTCTCCCAAATCCACCCCATCTCTCCACTCACAGCCTTCCCTGTCCCCTCCCACAAGTCCCTGACACCCCATTGCACCCCAATCTCATCCTCCAGGTGCTGGCACCAGGGTGACATGGTGTCCCCATGACCACTGATGTGGCCCCATCCCTGCAGGAACCTTCCCACTCTGTGGGGCCAGACCTCTCTCCTGGCTTCTCCCACTGGAGCCCAGCATGTCCCCACCTGGGTCCTGGCCATGCCAGGTGGCTGTGGGGACACCAGCAGCACATCCAGCCTGAGACACATCCCGAGTGCACCTGGTCTGACCCACCTGGGCAGGCAAGGGTTGGGCATCAGGGGTCAGGAGGTTGGGCATCAGGGGATTAGGATGTCAGAGGTCTCATCCAACTCTGGCCAGAGGCATCCCCATCCCTATTGCACCACAACTAGCAGCAGCATCTCCCCTTCTCCAAATGCCCCCCCACGCTGGGGGTATGTCCCAATTCCATGCCTGTGAGAGCATGGCCACAGGGCCAGCACCAGTGGTGAGGCACCGGGGGCAACTCCCATGGCAGGATCCAGCCTTGAACATGGAGCCTGAGTGAGCAGGAGCTGGTGCCCATGACTGTGGGCAGCCTTTGCCTGGATTGCAACCCAAAAAATCCCGAGCTCAGCAGTCCCTCCCCACCTGCAGGGCCAGCACTGCCCTGGTGATCTGTCACAGCCTCTGGGGCTCTGTGCCACCACCCATTACCCTCTCACTGTGGGGTTGCACGCCGTTGTGAAAGCCGGGTGCTGGCTCACGCTGTTGCAAGCAGCTTCCTCTCCACTGGAAGGGCTGTTTGGGGTGTGCGACCGCCCTGGCTTGAGGTTTGAGGCTGCGTGTCCCCAACCCTCGTGCTCCAACCACCTCCTTCCAGCCTGGCATGTCGGTACCGCGTTGCCCAGCACAGCCTCCGGCCCAGCGCTGGGGCGGGACCCTCCCACTCTCTGTGTCTGTCCGTGGGGAACTGCTCCTGTTGTCCAGTCTCTGGGGCAGGATGGGACCAGTGGGGCCACGTGCCAGCACTGCCCAGGGGTGCCACCATCAGCTGCAGGAGCAGAGCTGCCCTCAGCCCTGCAACCCCTGGCACCAACCAGAGGGGTTGCAGGAGCTGGTTTTCATAGAATCATTGAATATGCTGAGTTGAAAGGGACCCACAAGAATCACTGAGTCCTATCTCCTGGTCTTTTGCAGGACACTCCAAGAACCCCACCATGTGCCTGAGAGCATTGTCCAAACACTTCTTGAACTTCGGGGAGAATGGTTGGGAAACATCATTCCCTGAACCTGTGCCAAAGACTGAGCCCAAACCAGCCCAAACCCAGCCCTTCCCACAGCTAAAATGAGGACATTTGGGAAAGGGTCATTCCTAGGAGCAATTTAACCCCCCTCTCATGGGCCAAACTGGACACTGGGAGAGCTCAGAGTTTCATCCCAGCCTGGAACAGATATTACAATGATGAGGAGGTTTTACAACCAGTTCATCTGGGAACATCTGGGGGCATTTTCACTCACGCATGGCCAAACCTGCTCCCATGGTGATGTCCTGGCCATGCTTAAGCAGCTGGTGGGACTTGGAGCTATTTGAAAACCCGTTTTGGAGGCATGAAGCTCAGCATGGCCATAGAGAATTTCAGGGCTTGGGATGTGACTTTGAAAGACTTTTAATTCACCTGCAGCTGTGACACCAAAGCTGGCACCGCCCCATGTCCCTGTGCCCCACAGCACACGCAGCCTCTCTTCCAGCGAGCGCTTATTTGAGGTTAACAGGGCTGGAGAAATGGGCTCTCACCCAGAACTTGCTCCTGAAAAGCCCCATTTCTTACTTAATTGCAACTCAAAATCAAATTAGCAGTTTTAAATTTACTCTGTGCCCAAGAGAAGCCATGCGAGTGTGGAAGGACACTCTGTACCCTTAGTCCTTATGTAACAGAAAGGGCAAATTCCGGCTTTGAGGGCAAAATTCCTGCCACCTGTGCCCTGGCTGGCCCGTGGCTTCCATGTCTTTGGGGACAGAGATGCTCAGCTGGATTCGAGCCTTTGGGGAGCTGGAGACATTTATCCTGGATTCAGGATGAGCCTCTGGGGTGATGCATATCCTGGATGTGAGGCTGCCCCAATTTCCCCAAGCAGCCACTTCATCAGAGTCCCTGGGGTGTTGTTGCGACCACCAGGAGACACCCGCACTGTGTCAGGGCTGCATGTGCCCCCCACATCCATGCAGGATGGCAGGAATGTGGGTGCAGGATGGGGATGTGGGTGCAGGGACAGACAGACAGGTGCCCGGGAGTGAGGATGGCACCAGCTGCATTATTGATGCTGTAATTCAGCAACCACGGACTGGGAGGTGGTTTTGTTTTCCAGGCATAGAAACCCCTCTGGGATGGGAACCACCAGCCAAGCATAAGGAGTCTGCAGCCACCTCCCACCCCCTGCAACCCCGGCAGGAGAGCTGTGGGACATGGCGGTGCTTTGGAAGCAGCTGCTCCACCATGGCCCATAGCAGAGGGCAGAGACAGTTGCTGCCCCTGGAGAAGGGAAATTCGGGGGCCTGTGCTGGGCCAGTGGGGCTGTGGCTGCACAGAGACCCTCAGTGTGCACACACACACACACACACACACACCCCCTCCATGCGCATGCACGTGCACACACCAGCCCGTGTGCTCAGCTCAGCCCCCGGGGAACCACGTTGTGCTGGGAGCATCCTCCCAGCTGCTTCTGCTGCAAATTCCTGCCTCTCCCAGCTGCAGAGATGCCATCCTGCTGGCCCCGGGGTCTACCTGGGGCAAGCAGCAGGTGCCATTGGCTGGTGCTGCTGGGTGCACAGCACCCCCCGGGGCAGTCCTTGTGTGTTGCCAGGGATGGTGCAGAGAGGGGTGTGCTCAGGGCCCAGGGGCACACCTGCCTCCCGAGAGTGGGGCTGAGAGAGCCCAGCACTGCCCATGTCCCTGCACAACTCCCTTCGACAGCAAGTGCCACCTGGGCCAGCTGGCACATCCTCCCCCCACTATCCCACATCACTCGGGGAGGAAGGGGACACCAGACAGTGTTTGAGAGCCCTTGGTGTGGCTGGGGACCACTTGCCAAGGCGGGCAGGATCCCTCACGGTGCCCATCCTCATGTGGTGGGACCAGGGACTGCGTAGGGAGGGGACACACCTGCACCAGAGCCAAGAGTTGGGTCGGAGGAGGAGGTGTCAGCCTAGGGGGAAGCTGTAACCTGGGTATCTCTCCCCATCTTGCCTCACGGATGGAGCAGGGCCAGGGTGCAGCATCCCGGCGTGTCACCCACTCCTGCCCACAGCGACGCTCCCTTGAGACGCTGGCTTGCTGTTCGTTCCAATATAATCTTTATTGGGGAGACTGATGGGGGTTGGAACAAGGCCGGGTATAAAACATGACCATGGTCACAAACAGCAGCGGGAGGCATTGGCAGAGCAACACAGAGACGGTACCGGCCCCGTTCTGCACCGGCGGGGGTGGTCCCGGGGCAGGCACGGGGGTGATCTGGCCCCTCTCCCTGGGTGGATGCTGGGCTTTGGCCAGTGCCAGGGGCTGCTCTTCTTCCAGGATGCAGGATTCTGGGACCCCTCTGGCTCACTCAGCCCCGGTGCCCTGGGACTGGGTGGCGTGTGCCCCTGGTGTGCCGGATTGTGGTGCTCAGCCCCATGGGAGCACCAGCAAATTATGGCTTTTTCTTCTTTTTTTTTTTTTTTTTGCTTTTTTGGCAGCAAACTTACTCCTGGGGCTCTGGAGAAAGCAAGACTGTGCACAGGGGGTTGCTGCCCTGCCAGCCCCTCCGCACAGGAGTCACAGCAGAGATGCTGCTCCAGGGAAGGGACTGTGGGCAGGAGCCAGACCTCGGTCCCCCTGCCCAGCCCTTGCTGGAGCCAGCAATTTGGGGTACCGGACCCCATGCCACCCCCCTAGCCATCCCACAGGGCACCAGTGCGGGTCCCAGGTGGAGCAGGAGAGAACGGGCACAGCTCAATGCCTTTGTGAACACATAATGGCCTGGGATGGGGAGGCTGGGGACGGATGGGGGAAAAACAAGAATCCTCCAAAACGAGGATAAAGTGGAGCTTTCCTCAAGGGCCTGTGGAGGAAACGGGCCGCGTGTCTGCTGGCATCCGAGGGGCCGGTGCGGCGGCTTGGCATGGCTACTGAGACTCGGCTGCTTGGCGGCGTGGCCACTGAGATGAAAGCTTTGGCAAATAACTTACAGAGATGGGGGAGGAGGGGGCAGCTGGGGACCTGTCCTCGCTTCCTGTGCTGGGAGGGTGACCCAGCGTGGCGTGGTGCACCTCCAGGGCTCCTTGTGCTGCTGCTGCTGGCAGAGGGGCAATGGGGAGGGTGTCACTCTGGCTGGGACCCAGCGTCCACTCTCGGGAGAGCCAGGGAGAGAGGAGGGAGAGGTGCCCGGGGAAGGAGCATGGCAAGATGCTCGATGCACAGCAGGGGCACCTGCTGCAGAGCCGGGGGGATCTGGAGCCCCTGGATGCGCTGGTGGATGTGCTCCCCATGCCAGCGTCCCTCTCCCTGGGCACCACCAGCGTGTGGGGGGCTGCTGCCAGGTCCCAGCATCCCCATCGACAGTGCTGGCAAGGACACCGGTCCCACATCCTTGGCCGTGGTGAGTGTCAGAGCTTTTCCTGGCTGTGCCACCGGCAAAGAGGGGACCGGAGGCCGGCGGTGGCGCTGCGCCGTGCTCTCCCGCCCTGTGTGTGCCAGGAGGTGCGGGCAGGGGCGCGGGGCTCACATGATGGTGCAGGAGGACAGCGGGTTCCGGATGTGGCAGGTGCAGGCGGCCCCGCAGTACTGGCGGAAGGTCTGGTAGCAGCTGCGGTCGGTGTCGCTGCTCCACTGGACGGGGTTGGCGGCCAGGGCCTCGGCCGGCAGTCTGTTCAGGATACTGGTGTTGACGGCCAGCGCTGCCAGCCCGTAGTCGGTGAAGAGGACGGTCTCCCGCTTGCAGGTGGGGCAGGAGATGAACTTGTACTTGGGGCAGGACTCGTAGAGGATCTGCAGGCACTCCTCGCACACCGAGTGCAGGCAGGAGAGGATGCGGGGCCGCTTGTTGGTGAAGTTGTACATGTGGCCGCAGGTGGGGCACTCGAGGGGCTCGCAGGGCGTCGAGGGGTGCAGCACGTACTGGTTGACGATCACCTCGTCCGACGGCGGCTGCCGGTGGTAGCAGACCTCGGAGCTGCCCTTGCGCTGGCTCTGGTACCCGCGCTCCCGCCGCGGCAGGGGGGGAGTCCGGGGCAGCGGCAGGGGGCCGGGGGCGGCATCCAAGGCGGGGATGTCCCCGCACGCCTGGTTGACGATGATCTCGGACTCGGAGGGCCACGCGCGCTTGGCCACGAGCGGCGGCTCACGGCGCGGGGCCGGCGCGTAGCGCGGCTGCGAGGCCTGCAGCTCCGAAAACTTCTCCGGGTGGATGATCTTCATCGCCTCCATTTTAATGATGACCTGTTGCCCTTTCAGACACGACATGAGTAGCGTTTTCACATTACTGTCCACTGCTCTGGGGTCTCCAAGGGACGCCTGCATGAGGCTAAAACATGCTGGCAGCCCGCTGAGCTTTCAATCTCGGCCTGGCTGCGGAGCAGGAGCAGGAGCACCGGGAGCAGCTGCTGGCGCGGGAGAGCATCCTGGGGAGACGGGGCAGCGCCAGCGGGCCCCGCGCCCCTCTTCTCCAGCCAGCCCCGAGTGTGCCAGGTGTGAGATCAGGGCAGGCAGGGGAAGGCAGGGCTCACAGGGGCATCCTGCCCGCCTTGCAGGACGCTCTTGGGTGGGTGATCAAAGTGGCGGCTCCCTGCAGCCTCTCCCGGATGTTATCGTGACACTGGCAGTCACTCAGCAGCCCTCCTCTTCGCCTTCGCAGCCACTTCCCCACCAGATCAGTTGCAGTCAGGAACAGTAATTTGGAGATGGTGGTTCTGGGCACAGCCCGGGGCAGGTGAGTCCAGGGAGGGTCTTGCAGGAACCGGAGTCAGCATTCACTTCACCCCAGCCCAGCCTTTATTCCTGTTTACTCGCAGTGGGATCCTCGTGGCGCTGAGGAATGTGTTTGCAAATTCCTTTGCTCTGACTTCCCTCTCCCACTTGCCGTCACCGGCAGCTCCCACAGGGCAGGGGCTCAGGGTGCATGCCGTGCCAGAGGGCAGCTCACCTGGGACTGCTGCCACGCCACCAGGCACCTTGTCCCTCCGTCCCTGGTACCTCTGTCCCCAGCTCAGCTTCGCGCTTGCTGGAAATGAAAAGCGAGAGGGGGTTGGATCCAAGGCTCTTCAGGGATCTACCAGCTGCCAGCACTCCCTCGGGATGCCTGCCCGCCTGCATCCCAGCAATTTGGCAACTGAGCCCTGCAGGTCCTGTCCATCCGCCCGCATGCTTGGGCTGCGGAAATGGGAGCAGGCAGGTATTTCCCCCCAGGCGTCCCCTCAGTGGCCCCGATTGTGGGGTTCTGGGACCCCTCTGCCCTGGGGATGGGAGGGCAGGTCCCCTGTGCCCCGCTGGGATGCAGGGCCCCTCCCCAAGGGGCTCCTCCACCGACCTGCCTCTGCTCAGGGTTTTCTCTCACGTTTAGCCCCTCCTCTACTCAGTGGATCTATTTTTACCTCCATCGCTTGCTCCTGATCTGTCCCTGCTATTATCCCTCCCTCCAGCTTCCTCTCTCCCTTCCCAGCTCCCTGCCCTTGTCCTGGGGCTTCTGGAGAGGGCAGGCCACATTTGGGGGCAGGAGATGGGGGGCAGGCAGCCAGCCCGTGGCCGTTTTTTCCCTCAGCAGCCCCTGCGCCAGCCCAGCTCTCCTCTGAGAAGGGCGAAGGCGCTTTCCTCCATCACACTGCAAATCCTGTTAGAGGGATGCCTGCTCCTGCCGAGCGCTGCCAGGCCTGGCGGAGGGGGCCCGAGGGGGCCATCTGGTTGCAGCAGCAGCCTTTGGGGATGAAGAGAGGCCGTGGGGGTTCAGTCCCGGGTGCCTGAGAGTTGGGGGGTGGGGGGGCTGGATCCCTGCCCAACCCCATTCAGGGTGTCCCAGGAGCCGTGCCTTGGCAGCACTGGGGTCCTTCAAGCATCTGGCCCTGGGGAAGGAGGCCTCAAATCCTGCATCCCCCATCATGAGCCCACATTCTGCACCCCTCATCCTGCACCCCACAAGCACCACATATCCCCCCACCCCCCACCCCACACACAGCAGCAACCTCGGGGGCTCTGCCTGCAGCTCTCACAGAGACACTCACCCGCAGTGCCCACGGGCACAGCGATCTGGGGTGGTCAGCAGTGCCACGCACTGTCACCATGTTCCCACGCTCATGCTGTCACACCCCTTCACACACAGCCCCGGCACAGCACCCTGCACCCCATCACCCCTGGGGGACCCATCCCCTGCCGTACCCTGCACCCCCAGACCCCTGGTGTGAAACACAGCCCCCTGCCATACCCTGCATCCCCACCACCCCTGGGGGAACATATCCCCCTGCTGCACCCCACACCCCCACCAGCTCTGGGATTAAATGCTCTCTCCTGCTGTAACTCACATTCCCATGAGCCCTGAGGCGACACAGCCCCCCTGACAGACCCCGCACCCCATCACCCCTGGGGTGACACCCCAGTACCCTACATCCCCCCACCGTACCCCTATCACTTCTGGAGTGACACAGCTCTCCCGAGCACCCCCCACGACACGCAGCATCCGCCCCCACCTCCGACCTCCCACCGCAGTCCCCAGCCCCACACGCCCCTGCCCCACGCTCGCAGCCCCGCGGCGCACATGCATGTGCACACACAAGTGCAGCCCGCACACACGCACACGTGCACGCCCGCACACACATGTGTACCCACCCCCCACAGACACACACGTGCGGTCCCGCACGCCCGCACGGAGACCCCCCCGGTCGCTGCCCCGCCGGTACCTGCGCTGGCCCCGGGCGGGGGTCCCGTTCAGCCGCCGGCCCCCGCTCCGCGCCCGGTGCGGGTCCGCAGGCCCGAGCGGCGGAGGTTATCTGAAAGGCAGAGGGATGCGGCGCTGCCCCGGCCAG